>JBBBDQ010000266.1:9302500-9362500 GCA_037127315.1 Ascarosepion bandense
AATTAATATCTTCCTTTACAAGATTTTACTCGAGCAATCAAACAGGCAATAAAGTCCCGCCATTTTATGGTTTGATCAACCAAATGCAGGCGACAGTTCTATTTCATCAGCATTTCCTGTCTGTGGAACTCCATTCCATATACTTGCTTTCCTGACGGCTATAACCTCCAGGAATTTAAATGCAAAGTCAATTCCCATCTCTTATCCACTTGACTCCAGCCCTTTCTACATCACCCCGTGTACCTTGTTCTTTTCCTTTCTCTCTACCTTCGCAACTGTCTTCATTCCTGTGTTCACATCCTTCTCTTGCCTTTTCTCTTTCACCCTCCTGTAGCTGGTTTGTCTTTTTCTTCACTCTCCTCCTACCTAATACTTCAAATCTTATGCAACTCCCTGCACGTCAGTGGCGGTACCGCCTTGCTTGGGGTGAAATGATAAATTAAAAATGAGCTGTTCAATACGTATGACTAAATATCAATTTCGGCTGGTTGTTATTCATTTCACCGTTTAAGAAACTAAAGAACACTAAAAACAGTGCATCTTGTAATAAGAATTATAGATTCAGATATAGTGTATGAATTTCAATGCTCATTCCAAGACTGTGTTTCTTGTCCCAAATTAGTTACCTATATTTGACACACTACCACCTACTCGAGAAGACGCCTTACGTGTCACTTATAAAAAATATGTCAGAAAAAAGCATTTATTAACCCATAAATTACAAGATCACCTAAGAAAGTCTATAATCAAAAATACTTCTATATAGACAACATAATCAGAAAAATCTTGCTATTCGAGAGGCCCTATATATCAAACTGTTGGAGATCAACCCAATTTGCACAGAAAAATGAACTCGCCTGATGTGTACATGTAAACCTACCTATACAGAGAACGGCAGTAGTTGCCTCGCTGTAACTACCTTTGTCACGGTCAGCACTCTGCCTTCGGGTAGAGAGCGCTCTCTGCTTCCGAGCTGAGAATAATAACCCAGTCGTGGTTCCGCCGAAGGGTAGAAGCAGGACTGGGGAAAAATAGACAGGTATTTTTGGCCGTACCATATAACCCGGAAATCCCACTTATAACTGACCATGTGTCACATGTTGCCCTTAGTGGGAGGGACAACTAAATATAGTAGTTTCCTCTGCTACTATGACACTGTCGGCTCTCTGTCTTCGGGTGGGGGGGCGCTCTTTGCTTTCGAGCAGAGAGCACTGACCCAGTCGTGGTTCCACCGAAGGGTGGAATTACGACTGGGTAACGATAGATAGGTATTTTTGGACGGGCTATATGGCCCGGAAGACCCACTTATAACTGACCTTGTGTCGCATGTTTCTCTTAGTGGGAGGGCCAACTAAATATTGTAGTTGTAGAAGTAGTTGTAAAGAGTAGTTGTACAGTTGTAGAGTCGCTTAGTTGGTCAGTAAGTTGGTGTATAGTAAGTTGAATTTGTTTGAATATAGCCTCATAACCCAGTTATACTATTTCACTGCAAGACTGTTTACATTGATTTCTACTAATAGTATTCCTAGTATTCCTGAATTGACTAACCCGTGTTCCAGTTTGCATATTTTTGTTCAATATAACTTACATTTTCTATCTCCATATATGCTTTTGTTATTTATTATTTTGTCTGGTTTCTCAACCAGAATCCACAACGCAAACATTTCTCTCCTACTATCAGCCTTACATTATTAAATAGTGGAAATGATGAATTAAATTTTTTTAATAAAAAGATGCTCACGCGAATTCCAGTTTGCGCGCGGCACGTGAGAACTTACAAGGAACGCTCTTTTTCAAAGATAACGCAAAAATAAATTGTGACCAAACAGTGGAAACACGAGAAAAAATAGTACCGTTAAAAATGGGTACAAATACTAGTGGTCAAAATGAATTGGGACAATAAATATTATGGACAATTTTTATATTCATTAACTCATACGATACGGAAAAATATTAGGATGCCGGAAAAACTTTAAAGATTAATTAAATCTTCCTTATGGACTGTATTTGACACATACGCGCGCACTCATACACACACACACTCAGACAATATATATATATATATATATATATATACACAACGACGTCTTAGTACACCGGATTGTAACGGATTTAGGTTCTGTTTGTTAATGGTTTTTTCGGAGGTTTATTTTAGTACAAATTTACGGCCTACATACTTACAGAGTCTATGTAGTTATTATTATTATTATTATTATATATATATATATATATATACATACATACATATATATATATATATATATACATATATATATATATATATATATGTATATATAGTGTATCGAGGCAGCAGATAACTTTCTAAACATATACTGTTAAATATCTGAAGGTTCTTTTTACTGTGTGTATGAATGAGTATTATTGTATTGTTGACTAAATTTTGGATATTCAGATATTGTAGGCCCTTTACATTAAATCCAAACAACCCGCACTTAATAAAATCACTTTTAAATCTGGTCATAAAACATTACATTGCATTTAAATATATGCTTCTGTTAACATTTCGAGCTCTCATTGCGTTTGCTATTTAATAACTGTTATTGTTGCTTAGTAAAGTTTTATGTCAACACAAAATAAAACCGTCGCTGATGGTGGATGCTTTTATGTTAACGTCCTTGTAACCTCTCTGAAGATGGCTCATGTGAGCCAAAAGCTTAGAACCAACTTCATAAAAAAAATATTCATATGTTGGAGAATTTTTGTTTTTATTTTCACCTGAAATTAACACCAATATATATATATATATATATATATATATATATATATATATATATTCTAGTCATTTCACCCCAAGCAAGGCATTCCACTACCACTATTGCGAATGGAGTTACATAGGGGAAGGTGAAGAGAAAGAGTGGTTAGATATAGGAAATGTCAGAAGGAGGGTGATAGATAGGTAAGGATACCGAGGCTGGGGGTTGGGTAGATGGGAAGAGTGTTTGAAAGATGGTTAGTGTGTTAGGAGGTGTCTATTGACCTTACATTTAAACTCCTGGAGATTGTAGCCGTCGGGGAAGCAATCATGTGGAAGGGAATTCCACAGTCGAGAAGGGTGGGATCTAGTTGCTAATCTAGTATCTCGTGCAAATTCGTACCAAGCGGGCAACTAGTTCATCGGAGCAGAAGCCGTGAAAGTATTTATAGAAGAGACACAGGGAACCAAGTCGCACCGGTGGGAGAGAGACTGCAGCCGGTCGCCAAGACGGTATCGATCACATTACAGACTCTCCCTTGTACTTTTTAAAGAAGCCCGAGGAGAATAGCAGGGGCACCCGACCAGATGTGGGAGCAGTATTCAATGCACGGGCGGATGGTAGATTTATATATGTGCAGGATAGTTTCAGACGGAAAAGACTTCCGGGCCCTGCACAGAGAACCGACTTTCATAGCAGCGGATTTAGCAATGGATTCGATATAGTCATTCCACTTGAGGTCCGCTGAAAGTGTGAGACCAAGGAGGCGTAGTGTTTTACTCTCTGGGACGCAAGCCTGGTCCATGCTAATGGGAGGTAGGTGCGATTGTCTATGATGGTTAATTGATAGCAGCTTCGTTTTAGAAGCATTAAAATTTACGAGCCATTTCTTACCCCAGTCCACTACGGATTGGAGGTCCTTTTCAAGCTCGGCTGCAAGGTTAGCTTTATCGCCCACACCAGATTTTTGATCAAGGCGAGAGTAAACTGTCGTGTTATCGGCGTACATGCCTACTTGGGATTTTATGGGATCAGGGAGATCATTAATACAGATCAGAAATAGCGTAAGACCTAGAATAGAGGCTTGAGGGAAACCCGCGTTCGTATGGTAGTTCTGGGAGGGAGGCATGTCTGTTTAATACCACCTTCAATGTGTGGTTAGAGAGGAAAGACTGGATTAGTTCAAACAAATGTCCAGTTATACCATAGCTCCGCAGTTTGCATAGAAGGCCAGCATGCCAAACTCTGTCGAACGCTTTAGAGATATCCAAGGCAATATTTCGGGCTTCGCCATTCTTGTGTAGAGCCTGGTATATATCAGCAGTAGACCTGGTGAAGCGGAAACCATACTGCTTGTCCGAGAGGAGCCTGTGTGCTGTGAGATGCTGAACCACCTCGGCACTGATAATGGATTCGAACACTTTGCCAATAATCGGAAAAATGCTGATAGGACGGTAATTTGGGGGGTCCGAGGGTTCTTCAGTGTTTTTAAATATAGGAACTACACAGGAAGATTTTCAACAGGCAGGAAAGCAGGAAGCAGATAGGCAGAAGTTGTAGAGCTCTAGAAAGGACAGAGGAGAGTTCAGGGGCACATTTCTTTAAGACTATGATTGGAATTCCATTCCCTCCCTTCGCTTTGTGAGGGTCAAGTTTTGAGATTATGTTAGAAACCAGTGAGGGTGTAGTGTGGACGTCATTCAGTTGAGCCTCAGTTCTAGGTGGGAAGTCAGGTGTAAAAACTCCAGACGAGTCCAGTCTCGAATTATTCGAGAAACTGCGGGCAAAGCATTCAGCCTTGTCCGCTGAGTTGGTGAGGACCGCAAATTTATTGATTAGTGGGAGTATTGATGTCTTGCTCTTGTCGCCAGTAATTTTGTCACCGAACTTAGAGGATGCTATGCGTTGCTTCATTCTGGCAGTAAACAACATCTTAGCTTCTTTCAGTATTTTTTAGACTTATTACGAGCTGAAGCGAAAAGGCGCCTGTTTTGGTCCGACGCGTAGATACGATGGAGTCGGAAGAAATGATTTCGGTGATCAATGGCGGTCGAGCAAGCGGGCGAGAACCATGGAGACGAATGAGATTTAAGCTGAAATTTCCTGGTTGGGATGAAAGCATCGATGCCAGCCTTAACCTAGGAGGAGACCTCGGATGAACATTGTTCGACGGGAAGACTAAAAAAGGTTGTTCCATGGGACGTCACAGAGGAAATCTCGGAACGAATCCCAGCCTGCTCTTTGGTAGCAGTAGGATATTCTACTGGTCTGGGTTTCTTGGGTTGGGTGGGAGTGGAATGAAATGTTGACGGAAACTACGGTGTGCAAGTTTCGGAGTTTCCGAGAGGGCAGAGCTCTCTGGTGGTGCAAGAGTCTGGGATGGAAGTGAAGCAGAGGTTTAGTAGTGAGTCCCTTCTGTTAGGGTTGTCGAAGAAACGCGTGGGGAAATCCACCACTTGTGTAAGGGATTGGGTGATTGAAAAATTCATGGTGTGGACACCAGCAAGGACGGTGACAGAGTTCTCCAGCCACTTGGTGTGGTGGGCGTTAAAGTCACCAAACACAAATATATGGGCAGAGGGATGGGAAGAAATGGCTTTGTCGATATTGTCAGAGATGCTGTCAAGTAACGAACAGTCAGAGGTGGAAGGGGAGCGGTAGAGAAAAAAGAGACGGAAGCACATGAAAGAATGATCCAGGGATTCAAGAGACGTCACCCTAGCTAGGGGGAAGTGTTCGCTGACATACACACCAAGCCTATGCATATGAACATTGGAGTCCTTCCTAAAGAGGGGAAGGTAGCAAGGAACGTAAAATTCGGAAGAGGGGATAGAGGGGTCAAGGTTAGTTTCACATAGGGCTAGTATATCAGGTGAGTCAGTGTGAAGGAAAGATTCTACACTGACAAAGTTAGTGCGGATACCACGTATGTTAATGAAAGAGGTGCGGACGGGTTTGGGCGTTTTCAGACTAGCTGGTTTAGTTTTGCTATTATGTTTGCTTTTTTTCATAGGGATTTAGTTAAGGAGAGGTCACGAGTAGAATCGGTCGGTCACTTGTTTGCAGCATGTGAAGGATGGAGACTGGCACGGACTACAACATAATGTGGCCTCGGGGTTACCCACGGAACGTTCATGCAGGGACGCCTGTCCATGCGCGATATGACACTACAAGAACCCCGGTATTATTCAACTGTTGATCAGTGCAACCTCTCAAGACGCTACGCAAGAGTTTATGGCTCCTAACTACCAGTTAGAAGCAGCAACCAGGAAACTGCCAACCCGGTACCCTCAGAATGAAAAGACGTTGCCACCATACTCAGTAACTGCAAAGAGCTTCGAGCTGAACTAACACAAAGACCGAAGAAGTTGATGATCCGGGAACCTCTTCCTAAACAAGAAACAAGGCGATTACCTCTACTCTTGTTCAAAAGAAGTGGGTGGAGTGTGAGACCGGGCGATAGTAGGAACTATCTACTTCAATATATATATATAAGTTCCTAGCTTCTCTTAAGCCATGTGTTTTGGTTTGGAATCGTATGATGTTCTCTGGTCACCACATCGACTTTCGGTCGGTTACATCCTAAAACATCGTTCTGAAATATTGACGCAATATCCCGTGCGGTAATGACACACCTGAGTTCTGATTTACACTGGGATTGGCGCCCCACTATATATTTGCCCATGACACGATACGCATGAATGAATATTTCCCAGGTTTTCACCTCGAATACGTAAAGAGAAGTTCCTTATTTTCGTTGAACAGTGAAGTTCGTCTTTTATGTGTTGTGCCCCTTCAAAACGTAGGCGATCATGGCTGTTCATATATTCCTGTCCTTTGTAGCACTTAATACATTTTGTTACGTTTTTGAGAGACAGAACTAGACAGACAAATACTTGCAGTCGGTTCTCTGTGTAGGGCCAGGAAGATTTCCCCATCCGAAACAATCCTGCGCATATAAAAATCTACCATCCGCCCGTGCATTGAATATTACCGCCATATCTGGTCGGGTCCTCCTGCTATCCAGCTAGCTGTCCTCGACCAAATCCAACAGAAAATCGGTAATGTGATCGACCTCGACTTGGCAGCTAGGATACAGTCGCTTTCTGACTTCCCTGTGTCTCTTGTACAAGTACTTTCACGGCTTCTGTTCCGATGATCTTAGCTCACTGGTACCCCCTATATATGAATTTCCTCGAGCCACAAGATTAGCAACTAGGTCCCACCTTTTTTACTGTGAAACCAATAAATTATAAAAACAAATTCTACTCCATCAGCTTCTTTTCTCGCACTTCCCGCCAGTAGAATTTCCTTCCGCTTACTTGCTTTCCCGACAGCTATAATCTTCAAGAATTCAAATATAAAGTCAATAGTCATCTCCTGTCTCACTAACTTACATCCTCTCTCTCATGCTTTTTTCTCCGTCCACCCCACTTTCGTCAGTATTCACTTCCTTCTCGTGCTCTCTTCCTGACACCTACTGTAACCTATCACTCTTTCAAATAGCATTCTCATGTAACCCCCTGCACAACAGTGGCAGTAAAATGCGTTGCTTAGGGCTACACGATTATAAAAATAAAGTGAGTGAGACTGTTGAATATCACGTGTCCTTAGTATAAACTAAAAATTATAACAGATTTTCTCAACCGAATCATGTTAGAGTTTGTAGGGGTAACAAAACTGTGTTAGTAGA
This sequence comes from Ascarosepion bandense, assembly GCA_037127315.1. Lineage (NCBI taxonomy): Eukaryota > Metazoa > Mollusca > Cephalopoda > Sepiida > Sepiidae > Ascarosepion > Ascarosepion bandense. Next base: position 9,309,908 of record JBBBDQ010000266.1, read on the forward strand.
AATTTCAATATATACACTAAAACCTGCCATATGTGACCCTCTTCATCAGCGACCACCTGTTGTTAACGACCTATTTTTATGCACGGACGTTGATGTTAATTGATCCGTAGTGAGCGACTCTCTCCAGAAGTTGACCAGCGACTAACATCAACGAGTGAATATCATTGATCAAGAGACCGCTTTATAAAAAATCCGTTTTGGTCGTACACTGCGAACTTCTAAATAGGAAGAAACTAAATGACTAATCTATTTCATTTTAATTTGATCTAAGCCAGGAACACTTCCTCTTTGTGTTGTTATTGTAGTGTTGTATCAAACTGTTATTTATTGCTTAAATGTACATTGCTTGAGTTCACCTCCCGGTCAAACATCGGCTGTTTTGTACAACATGTACTGCGTTTGACATGTTTAAGGGATTTATCGCAGTCTCTGTGCTGACTTGGATAAATTCAGGGATTGAGAAAATCACAATTATGCCACTTTCTCAAATGTCTATCACTTTCGTTCCTTTATTTTTTTGTGTATCTATCTACTCTATTTCTATCTGGATATATCTATCTCTATCTCTCTGTTTCTCTACCCCCCACCCACGATCGCTGTCAGTTTTTTGTATTTTTTTTTTTCATGTATTATCGCAGATTCTCTTTTGCTATCACTCACTTCTAAGAAAAAACTGAAACCGTATACATTTTCTAAATCAACTTAATAAATATTTTTTTTGTGAATAAACATTTTGGTCTCTTGTTGACCATTTTAAATACGTTTTTTAAAGTTTTAAAATGAATTATGCTGAATAAATTTCTATAAAGTTAGGCCATTTTCTTATGTTCTCATTTATTTATTACCAGTTAACATGCTAAAAGTCTAATATGTACATTCTGATGAGTGGAATATACGTTCCAGGCGTGAATAGGTCATGGCTATGAGCTTTTAGTGAGTGACCACCTGCCGTATGCTATCAGTTTTTGATGGCAATAAGGGTGGTCGCATACGACACGTTCCACTATATTTATACTGATTTGAACAACATGACGTCTGATTTATATTATTGAAAATAAATTATTTTCGATGTGTTACTAGTTTTTATTATTTGTAATGATGCAAGCAGGAGAAAAATACTTAATGAACACAATATAATTCATACCTTCAAATGGGATCCTTGGTAATTTAATAGTCCCCATTAGTCCTTCACCCATTGAATTTTATTTACACTTTGCAGTTTCGATCTTATAATTACCTGTAGGAAAATTTTCCACTTTTTCAACAGATGTTCTTTACTTAAACATTAATCTGAATTTTTGTATGCTTTCTTTTATTCATGTTGGCTTAATACCTCGAAAGTTCGGGTTCAGTTTTTGGTTAGAATGTTAGTATTTCGTCTATCAAACTAGAGTTCGAATCTCATCATGTTTCTGACGAAATATTCCGTTCCGGCTGCTGGTAGATACTTTTGATTTTGCTATCACATCAGTGGGGTTTACCAAACTCGTACCAAGTTTTGGCAGAACTTCTACTTGCAAAAAAGAGTATACTTAATCATTTTAACATCTGCAGAATTATACATCATATATTTTTCTATATAGATTTAAAATTATTTAAATAAATAAAAGAATGATCGTTATCTGAATCTGTTTTTAACTGTTCTTTTAATATGAACTCTTAATTTTTTATTTGTGGAAGCCTTAGAGAGGCTTTTGGGTAAGATCATTGAAAAGAGAGATTAAATGGACAGCTAAATAATTAGGCAAAATAATGAGAAATAAGTAAGTACATAAGTAATTAGAATCAAAATTAGATAGATAGATAGATAGACAGATAGATAGATAGATAGATAGATAGATAGATAGATAGATAGATAGATATTGAATAGACTGAGATAGATAGATAGATAGATAGATAGATAGATAGATAGATAGATAGATAGATAGATAGATAGATAGATATATAGATAGATAGATAGATAGATAGATAGATAGACAGACAGATAGATAGATAGATAGATAGATAGATAGATAGACAGACAGACAGACAGAAGATAGATAGATAGATAGATAGATAGATAGATAGACAGACAGATAGATAGATAGATAGATAGATAGATAGATAGATAGATAGATAGATAGATAGATAGATAGATAGATAGATAGATAGATAGATAGATAGATAGATAGATAGATAGATAGATAGATAGATAGATAGATAGATAGATAGACAGATAGACAGATATATAGATAGATAGACAGATAGATAGATAGATAGATAGATCTAATAGAAAAAGATGAAAAAAGAGATAGTCAAGTTCACACACATACATACACACACATGTTGTTAACCTGTAATGATTCTTAGTGCCACAATTGGTGTTTTTTAGTAGTTTAGTGGTCAGTCAGTTAAGTGCCATACTTGATACACGCTTTGGACAATAATGTCTCGAAAGAGACATGACTGACTAGGCAGAAGATTGCCACTGCTTTCTGCAGTAGACTTGTTGCCAGCCAAGACTATAGAACCCAATATGTCCTATTAATAAACCCATAGCTGGAGGGAAGAAACGGATTAATACCCTTCCCAAGGGTATTTGTGCGTAAGTGAATGAAAGGAACTCAACTGGAATTCGAACTCGGCTCCCCGATTTATCACTCCGAGTCATATCCACTGCACACAAAGTGGTAGAAAGCTATTTTAGGCAAGGAAGGTTTTGTTATGAAGTGATTTGTATCAAAGATAGAGCGTCAATAGAATTAATGCGAAGGAGATTTTCACTTTGATATCTTCACTCTTCAATGGTTTTGTTTTTTCTAGCAGAAAAAAAAAGAAAATTCCCGAAGAGTGAAGACATGACAATATTGTTTTTTGTTTTTAGTTTTTGTTTTTTTTTGAAAATCTTCTCCGGTTTAGATTCAAGATGAAAATCTTCTTGAATCAAAACTGGTATAGGTTTTAAAAAGAAAAAACAATAAATACGATAAAATCTTTTCTCTAATGTTCATTGTCAGAACCCTAGAATCCTGTACCGCAAACAGATCATATTAAGACCTTGTAAATATTCCCTTTGCTTCCAGCTTGGTTGGATTTTATATACAGGGTCTCAGAATTCCTCAGATCTTAGTTTGAATTCACCATTTTGTGGAATGAGAAAATGTTTTTAGAAAAAGATTTGGTACCAATCGGATTACTTATAAGATGTCTCGTAGCCAATTTCTGCATCGGATTTTTAAAAAAAATATTTTTTCGTATATGTTAGAGATATATAGCTCTTTTTTAATCGTATCACCCTGAGCAAGGCGATAACGCCACTGATGTGAAAGGGGCTACATAAGAGTAAAACAATTAGGGGGCTACATAAGAGTAAAAAGATTAGAGAGGAGAGAGTGAAGAGAGTGAAGAGAGTGAAGAGAAAGACGAACCAGTTAGAAAGGAGCAAGAGAAGGATGGGAATACAGGTGAGATGACAGTTGCAAAGGTGGAAAGAAAGGAAAGGATATACAGGGTGGTGCAGGAAGAACTAGAGTTAAGTGGTTAAGAGATTAGTATTGACATTGCATTTAAATTCCTGGAGGTTGTGGCCGTCAGGAAAGCAAGAATATGGAAGCGAGTTCCACAGGCGAGAAGTGCGAGAAAAGAAGCTGGAAAAGTAGAATTCTTGCTTCATTTGGTTGATCTAATTGTGAATGGGTGAGACCCAATTGCCAGTCTGCTTGCACGAGTAAACACCAGTGACTTAAGTTCGTTGGAGCAGAAGCCATGAAAGTATTTATAGAACAGACAGAGAGAAGCTAGATCCCGTCAGTGGGGAAGTGGCTGTAGTCGAGCCGCTTAGTCGATACCTATCACATTACTGATTCTCCTTTGGAGCCTGTCAAGAACATTGAGATGAACAGCAGGAGCGCCTGACCATATATGATAATAGTACTCCATGCACGGACGAATGGTATATTTGTATATATGCAGGATAGATTCAGGGGAGAAAACCATCCTGGCCCGACCCAGTAACCCAACCTTCCTAGCAGTGAAATTTAGCTATTGACTCAATGTAGTGGTTCCACTTGAGACCGGAACACAGGGTAAGACCGAGGAGGCGCAGTGTATTGGTCTCAGGGAGACTCGTTTGATCCATGCTTATGGGAGGCAGGAGAGGTTGCCTGTGATGATTGACAGACAGCAGCTTGGTCTTACTGTTCTGATTTATGAATAAGATAGAATGAGAAGCATCATTGCTGAACAACAGAAATGAAGAAATATAACTGATGTTATCTAAACAGTACGATGTGATTGATGTGTGTGTGTGTGTGTGTGTGTGTGTGTGTGTGTGTGTGTGTGTGTGTGTGTGTGTGTGTGTTAATCGAATTGAGCTTCCTCATCTAAGATAAAAAAAAGACCTTTCGACACCTTTTCTATTTCGAGAAACAACCAGGAATTTGAGCGTGCTAAACTAAGTATTAGAAGCAGGGATTAATTATAACAAACTTTTGTCGTGCACACCTGGGGTGCAAAAAAGAATAATCAGGGTTTTCAGCGTTTGTTTGCTACAATATGGTTTTCCTTTACTGTGGTGTCAAAAATCACTTCGGGACATTTTTTTCAGATGTTAGGCACAATACCAAAAAGTCTTTGTTGTCATAATGAATTATAAATTATTTTCAACATTCTTAAATCATATAATCTAACATAGGCTATTTGACACGAATTTCCCAATTTAAGGCACGAATTCAAAATTTAGTCATGTCACCTCAAACACGTCTAGATATTAATATGTTAGTGTTATGTATGTATTCTCGGACTAGATCGAGAAATCTTCCTCAGGAAATATGTGACTAGGACTTGATTGATATTGTTTTTACGGTTTAACCAAAGAAAAAAAAAAGAAAAAGAAACAGGTCTGTCAAAACAAAAATTATTTACCTATTAAAATTATGTTTAGAGTGAAAAAAATTCATATATATATATATATATATATATGTATACGGTGTGATCATAAGAACTAACAGCCATCATTCTGTTTTGATTCTTATAATCACACTGCCCATATATATAAACGCTTTATCTATTCCTCATTTGTGTACCTGTGTGTGCGAGAGAGAGAGAGAGAGAGAGAGAGAGAGAGAGAAAGAGAGATAGAGAGAGAGAGAGAGAGAGTTAATGTGGAGATATTCGTCAGTCAGTCAGTCAGTTACGTGTCATACGTGATGCACGCTTTGGGCGATCATGTCTTGAAAGAAACATGGCTGATTAGGCAGAAGATTATCCCGCAGTAAGTTGTCATTACTTTCTTCAGTAGATTGGTTTCCAGCCAATCTATAGAACCCAATCTGTCCTATTATTTAACCCATAATTGGAGTGGGGTGACGGATTAAAACCTTTCCCAAGGTTATTTGCGCGTAAGTGAAATGCGCGAAACAAAATCCCTGAAGGGTGAAGACATCCCAATAATGCTTTGATGAAACTTCGAAGACGTGATGACTGAAGTAACAACATTCAGCTAGATGACAAGTCTCTCTACATTAATTTTATTAACTCACTATCTTTATCTGGATATCAATCACTTTACGACAAAAAGCCGGCTTTCCTAAAATGTCTTTCTCCTAGTAAAATACTGAAGTAGAGCAAATTTGCACAATAACCCTCATTAAAAATTAAACACTTTATATATATATATATATATATATATATATATATATATATATATATAAAACGTAGAATAATTGGTATATAAGTCCGGGAAATTCCGATAGAGACGAACTAAGTGTTAAATTTATTTAATTTAGTAGAGTAATATAATTTAGAAAGGTTTTTAGATATTCTACATGTTCATGGGTAACACGCATTTCACAGCTTCCAAAAGCTGCTCGGCAGACCCAAAAGATACAGCAGTTAATAATAATAAAAAATTAATTATTATTATTATTTTGATTATTATTATTTTGATTATATATATATATATATATATATATATATATATATAAATTTTAGAATTCTAACATTTTATAGGTAATACGTATTTCACAGCTTGAATAAAGCTGCTCGTCAGACCCAAAAGATACAACAGTTAATAATATGTATATGTGTGTGTGTGTGTGTGTGTGTGTGTGTGTGTGTGTGTGTGTGTGTGTGGTTTAGGCGTCTTTATGCATTAGCATTTCTTTGTTCCTCTCACCTCTTCCTCTTATTCACAACACTGTAATATTGTCAGCGTTATACAAAACTTGTTTATTTTATCTTATATTTCTAAGAGATTACTGGCTGGCATCTGATGGCGTGATTTTAAAATGCAACATGCACACATCTTCGTTTTCGCGCCTTAGGTGTCAATTGGAATATTTCACAGCCGCCATTTTTTACCAACATGCTGGTCGCCTTTTATCTTCCAGGAAAATCCTACGCTTTCGTTCGTCAAAAGATTTTTATGACAAGCTCCGAGATATGAAAGTGGGAAGAATTTAGGCCTGAATGTACAAGTGTAAGCTTCAAGGATTTGCTGTCGAGATACTTAATTTTCGACAAATACTTTTCGATTTATATTTCTGGAATGAGATAACGATTTTTTTAAAAGGGTAATAAGGACATTGCTTCTACATTTAATTTGATTCATACAAACCGAAGTGGAAGGAGAAGTGTTAAGGAACTGTATTGCGTCAGTGAAGTGTTCTAACACGAGATGGAAAGTGTGACACAGAGATTCGAAGGCGATTTGGAATGGCAAAGACGCGTTCCAGAAGCTGAGTAAAGTACTAAGACACAGGAAAATTTCACTAAAACAAAGAAGTGAGTGCTAGATTGCTACGTGATGTCAGTTCTTCAATACGGCAGTGAATGCTGTACAATATCATCGAAAATACGGAAAAAAACTTGAAGCAGCGGAAGTGTGGCTCTACAGAAGAATGCTGTGAATATCGTGGACCGAGCATGCGAGCAACGATGAGGTGCTGGAAAGAAAATTAATAGTGAGTAGCAGGAAAAGACAACTGAAGTTCCTGGGACATGCAATGAGGAAGGACGGCTTGGAAAACCTGATACTGACAGACCAGATAGAAGAAAAAATCGACAGAGGAAGGCAGCGGATAACATATTTGCAGGGCATGATCAGGTGGATGACGGGTCGGGGGTTGCGGGATGCAACAGAATATTAAGAGCTACCTGGGATAGGGAGACGTGGAGAACCATGATCGCCTACGTTCTGAAAAGACAGAGCACATAGAAGAAGAAGACTGCGTCAGTCTTGTAAATATAAATGTTTTATCAACTAAATCATCATTCAAAGTTGATACAATTAGTAGATTAGTTAGTTCTATGTGCATTGTAGTGCAGTGGATATCGACTCGGACCGTAAAATCGGAGAGCCGGTTTCGAATTTCAGTTGAATTAATTTTAATCACTTACGCGCCTTCGGAAACTTATTAAACACTCTCTTCTCTCATTTTCTATGGGTTAAAAAGCAGAACAGATTGGGTTGTATAGATTTGTTTGACTACCCGTCTACCCCAGAAAGTAATAGCAATCTACTGCTGGAAAAAATGCTGCCCAATCAGTCATGTCTTTTTCGAGACATGATCACCCAAAGCGCGTATCACGTAAGGCACTTAACTGACTGATATTTTTATTAACCCATTTGTGCGCACTTGTCCGGTCTAGTTCGACTTGGTCAAGAGACAGCGAGCAAGATTTCAGCGTGACTTCTTTAAGATCAAAATTCATAGAGTGGGCGAGCAAAAACACCGTTGTAATAGGCGACCTGAAGACCAGCTACTGTGTCGAAACCACCACGACTAGCGGCCGGTTGATCAGGATAGACCCAGAAAAACCGCGTCACAAATATATGTTTGAGAGTGTCTAGGTTTTACTGCCATATTATGTTGAAACACCGCTTTTCTTACGATCAACGAAGTTAAGCAACGTGACGTGCATGTTCACTACCTACATGAGTGACTACTTGAAAATACGAAGTACTTCAAGCTTGAATGTGCAGGTGGTGTAATAGATAACAATTCGGAATTATAAATGAGAGAGTCGAGTTCGAATTACAATCAGGTTTGTTATAGTCACTTACGGCACAATACACGTGGGAAAATAATTAATCCATCTTTTCTTTCTCCAGCTATGGGTTATTTAATACAACCTGTATCAGTAAAGAAATCATTATCTCTAAATATTTCTTACAATTTAAAAATATTTACAGGCAAAGATTGATAAGCCTAAAAGAAAAAAGGACCAAACAATAAATCAAACCAAAAATGGAGGAATACTGCAATGTATAGGCAGGAGATGCCCAGCACCTCACTTTCCAATTTTGAATTAATCTGCAGTTTAAACGACATATACGTTGTATTGGTTTCAATTGAACGACGATTATTAATTCGACGATGTGGTCTCAAAACTTGTTATCTTCTCTCTTATAAAATCTCTTTTGCCTTTTTCATGCTGATAAAATGACGATATTCTCACTTAATAAAAGGACGATTGTAACACGTATATATAAATAAAGGCATAAAACATTTTCTTTACTCGCTCTTTAGGTGGCTTGGCCTAAAGTAGGAGGTGATGTTGAAGGTCTCAGCATACAATCATCGAGCCAGCCATAGACCGCGCTCTTCCGTGGCTTTCTCTGTGTCCCACTCGGTCTGGGTTCTGATCTCAGCTGCTCATGGACAGACTCTGGCTCTCTACTGCTAATCCCTCCCTTATATGAGTTACTACCTCATCCTTCTGCACATTGCTTATAACCATTTGAAGGACCACATTATCTGACCTTGGTTGCGCTGTTTTTTTTTTCTGACAAAAAGAATTTTGTCCGCATTCTTAACTTTGACAACGATCAAATATTTTTAAAACAATATATATTCTTTTGCTTGCCAGTTTGCATATTTTGGCTGTTTCATAAAAGTAAACTTTCTCGCGAAATTATGCGCCATTTAAGACGATAGAATATTTTTCACTAAGTAACCCCTTTCTCACAGAAGAAACTTCGCAAGTCTCTCATTAATCAATCGCTAAATTGCATGAAAAGTGTTTAGACAAAGTACATTTTTTAATGCCGCCATTTTTTACTTTCATGGTTAAACCCCGCAATGCCACTAACATTATATCGAACCATCATTTTTCATTCATTTTCCATTCGTGAGATGTAAGTTCCCCCCAGCAGCTTCTTCCTGCGATTAAGTGCTTTATGTGTGCGAGTCCCAAGAGGATGCTTTCCCGATCATGAAAACATGTACACGTCTTTGCCTTGGCGTCATTGTCCCCACGTATTGCCAGAAACTTTGCCTCTTATTCTGAGACCATCTACCGCGAGTGACTATGATCTTGTACAGACTGAATATCATTGTATTGTATACATTAAAAAAAAACAAAACATAATGTTGTAACACATCACTCAAAAAATCCTGGGCCTAATTGATAAAACAAAACGACTTTTAGGCAACATTCGACTCTATTCACCAACATAGTCTCCTTCTAGGGTGATACACTGATTCCAACGCTTCTCTAACAATTTGATGCGTTTTTTGTAGAACGATTTGTCTTTGGCCTCAAAATACGTTTTAGTTTCAGATATCACTTCTTTATTAGAGCCAACTCTCTTTTTTCTTGAGGTCTGCAAACAGCCAGTAGTTGCTGGGGGCCAGATCTGGAGAAAAGGGTGGATGTGGAAGCAATTCCAAGTCCAGTTCAAGCAAGTTGCGGTGCAAATAACGCTCTGAATCTTTGATGCATTGTTGTTTTTGATTAACTGTAAGCAAACGCGGTACCTACTTTGAACACAGCTTTCTCATTGACAAATGTCCATCAAAAATAGTGAATACACTGCATTCGGTTATGTTCCACTTCAATTTGCGATCGGACAAAATAAGTTTGTGGATTTTTTTTGGTGTTTTCCGAGATTTTTTTTTTTAATCATCTCACCCCAAGCAAGGCATTCCACTGCCACTATTGCGCATGGGGCTATACATAGGGGAAGGTAAAGAGAAGGAGTGGTTAGACATAGGGATTGTCAGGAGGAAGATGACAGATGAGTAAGGATAGCGAGGATGAGGGTTGGGCAGATGGGAAGAGTGTTTGATAGAATGGGAGCAAGTTAGTGTATTAGGAGGTGTCTATTGACCTTACATTTAAACTCCTGGAGATATCCGCTGATTTTGGGTGACTTGAGCATTCAGCAGCATTTCATTCTTTACGACCGTGTTTAATATCAGTATACCACCTCTTAACCGTTGTTTCCGTTGGAGTCCGAACAACACTTATCAAGCCATTGCTTTGCTTGAACAGTATATCTTTTCAACAGAAAGCAATACTTTATCAACATACGAAATTTAGATTTTTTTATTGTTTTGAAAATTTGAACCATAGTTTCATTTAAATAACTGTAATCTGTAAACTAATGATCCGCTTTTGCCCCAATTTTGTCACGTGTCGCTTGAATGGTAGTACTTCATAGAAATCATAAGATTTTTTTATTATTGACGTCAGCTATATGTAAGGCCCGGGACTTATTGAATGATGTGTTATATTATCGGAACTGGTACATAATTTCGCGAAAAAAAAAATTCTTTCTACGAGGCAGCAAAAATATGCAAACTGGATAGCAAAAGAAAAATATATATTGTTTTAAAAATATTTGATTGTTGTCAAAGTTGAGAATGCGGACAAAATTCCCCATATCAGGAAACAAAATTATTGCTTTAAAACAGGCGCAGCCAAGGTCAGATAATGTGATCTTTAAAATAGTTGTAAACAATGTGCATAAAGATAACGTTTTGACTTATATACAGGACAGATTAATAGCAGTTGAGATCGAAATCCAGACCGAGTGGGACACAAAGAAATCCACGGACGAGAAGCCGCCTCTGGGTGGCTCGATGCTTGTGTGCTGACACCTCCAACACCACCTGCTACTCTAGATCAAGTCATCTAAAGAGCGAGTAAAGAAAATGATTTATGTCTTTGTTTCTAGTGAAATTGTCCTGTTTCTTAATACTTTACTCAACTTCTGGAATGCTTCCTTCTCCATGCCAATTCGCCTTCGGAACTTAGTGTCGCACTTTCCATATTCTGTTAGAACACTTTCCAGGCATTTAGAATTTAGTACCTGCTTGATTTTAGTGTCTCACACCTAGAGGGTTATATAGAGCGATTGGGTATAGGAAATGTCAGAGGGAGGGTGATAGACGAGTTAGGAGGTACGAAGGGAGAGGATTGGAGGCAATGGGTGCGAGTTAGTGTGTTAGAAGGTGTCTATTGACCTTACATTTAAACTCCTGCAGGTTGTAGCCGTCGGGGAAGCAATCACGCGAAAGGGAATTTCACAGTCGGGAAGTGCGAGAAAAGAAGCTGTTGGAGTAGAAATTGCGGTTACATTTCATCGGTTTCACTGAAAAGGGGTGGGACCTAGTTGCCAATCTAGTATCTCGTGCAAATTCACACCCAGGGGGCACCAGTGATTTAAGTTCATCCGAGCAGAAGCCGTGAAAGTACTTATAGAAAAGCTGGAAGAAGTAATTCCGGTAGGCAATGGTGGCCGAGCAAGCGGGCGAGAACCAGGGAGACGAATGGGACTTAAGGTAAAATTTCCTGGCAGGGATGAAAGCTTCGATGCCAGCCTTAACCCAGGAGGAGACCTCTGATGCACAGTCTTCGACGGGAAGACTAAAAACGTTGTTCCAAGGGATATCGCAGAGGTAGTCACGGAACGAATTCCAGTCTGCTCTTTGATAGCAGTAGGATATTCTGCTGGTCTTGGTTTGGGTTTCTTGCGTAGGGGTGGAGTGGAACGAGATGTTGACAGAAACTACGGCGTGGTTAGAATTTTCGAGAGGGCAGATCTGTCTGGTGGTGCAAGATTTTGGGATGGAAGTGAAGCAGAGGTCTAGTAGCGTGTCCCTTCCGTTAGGTCTATTGGAGAAACGCATGGGGAAGTCCACCACTTGCGTAAGGGATAGGGAGATTGAAAAATTAATGGTGTGGACACTAGCAGGGTCGGTGACAGAGTTTTCCAGCCACTTAGTTGTAACATATATATATATATATATATATATATATATATATATATATATATATATATACACTACCGGCCATAATTATAAGACAACCCCAGTGTTTTTAAAAAATGATATATTTCATACTATTTTTAGTATTTATTGCCAAGTAAATAATTGTAATTGAAAATAAAATGGGTCTTTTGTTAATACTGCACCATAACATGGGCATCAAATGAATTTATAAATATTTAATAATTACCTATATTGCAGTTTCATCAATGAAAGAAGTAAAAACATCAGGGTGATTCGGACGAGTTCAACTTTGCTTCTTTGCCTTGTAAAGTTTTACAAATTAATAATAAAAGAATCATTCTATTTTCATTTCATGCAAGAAATATTAAAAAATAGTATGAAATACATCATATCTTTTAAAATAATGGAATGGCCTAATTATTATGGCCGTTAGTATATATATATATATATATATATGGTGGGGGGGGAGGAATCCGCACAAATAAATGAAGAGCGACCAGTAATTGAGTTAGAAAATATGTGTATTAACGTAAGGACACAGACTTGAATGAAGATTAATAGTCCAGGAAAACGGGTTACTAAAAAGTATATGTACAAGTCTCTGGAAATGAAGCCGTAGTATATTGAGTATGTCCGCGTCGGAAGCTGACGGGTACTGCATAATAATCTTCTGATGAGTGAAGCACAGAGCTACTATGAACTACTTTGTACTGACTGCTAATCTCTCTTTGGACACTCGTATTTTCCGGTTAACTCTCTGTGATAACGCGATATTCGGTATTTATTTGCCCTCCCACTAAGGCAAAATATGGCAAAAAGCCTTTTTACGTGGGCTCTCCGGGCCATATAACCCAGCAAAAATAGCTGTCTAATTTTGCTCAGTCATAACACGAGCCTTCGGCGGAGCCACGACTGGGTCAACGCTCTCCGACTGAAGGCAGAGAGCTGATAGTGTCAATGGAATTACCGCGAGAAAACGCGGTATTCCGGTATTTATGTGCCCTTCCACTAGGGCAAAATGCGGCACAAGGACTTTTTAAATGTGGTTCCTCCGGGCCATATAGCCCAGTCATTAATGTCTGTCTAATTTTGCCCAGTCGTAACACTAGCCTTCGGCGGAGCCACGACTGGGTTAATGCTCTCCGCCTGAAGGCAGAGAGCTGGCAGTGTCAATGGAACTACCGCGTGAAAACGCGGCATTCTCCTAGTCTCGCTTCTATAGCAGTAGTATAAGTATACGCTGGACGAGTCCATCTTTATGAAAAGGAAGAACCCTACAACAATATGAGAGGAGATGTTAATTTTAACGCTTCTTATGTGAAAGCCTTATTTTGTTTAGAGTATATTTTGAGCATGAATAAATTTTGTTATTTTAACTCTTCATTTGAGCTGTGGTATTTTTCAGAGTCACCGATCTAGTCTATTTTTAATTCACTTAAAAAGGATCCATATATTGCGAGACTCATTACAGTCATATGGGTATCACATGTACTACAGCATGCACACGAACGTATATTTTCCAATTGATCAATACTGCTTACAAATATTCGTTGTTCTCTACCTGTTACATCTTCTTAGGCTCTCATCACCAGTACGGAATTTCTGGAACCACGTTTGTTCTACTCGATTACATGTGAATCCATCTACCCATGTTCTGTCGATATTAGGCAGAAGTTTGGGAGACACTGTGCCGAAGTTTGAACTCACGTAGGAAAAGTAAACGAAGATCATGTTTTTTCATGTTAATAATTAACAGCTTCTATGCCTCAAAATATTTCTGTTTGAAAATATGTGCCATATGTGATACACCCTCGAAAGAGACATGACTGACAGAAGATGGGCAGAAGATTATCCCGACGTAGTTTACAACTGCTTTCTGCGGTAGAGTGATTTTTCTAAAAATCACACTGAAATCCAAATACAGGGTGAAAAGCCAAACATTTGTAAGGATTATTTAACTAAAAAAGATATGGAAAGAATATTTCAGAATTTGAATTGACCCCCACAAAGCCCTGATCTCAATCCTATTGGACATCTATGAGATATTTTGGATAAAGAAATTGATAAATCTAATGTTACTTTGCAAGACACACTTTGGAAACAAATACAAGCTGCTTGGCAGGAGATACCATTAGATACATTGAAGATGCTTGTGATGTCAATGCATGACAGAATGAAGGCTGTGATCAAAGCAAAAGGCTATTATACTAAATATTAAAAGTATTTTTTCACTAATAAAATTACATTAATTAAATTGTTTCTGTCAATATTCCTCTTAAAAGATAAAATAGTTCTTGTTCTAATACTTTTGCACAGTACTGTATATACTCTCATCAATGTAAACAGTAGTCTGATATGCTCCAAAGAACGAAATGTCCCACAGGAAAACATTTTTCTCTTTGACATACTTCTTTCCTCGAAAATTGTTCTTGATTAAAAAAAAAGTATATATAGCTATCCTACATATAGAGGGGTATACTTACGAAAGTCTGAATTTGAGATGGTTAAGGTAGCATCAATATTTGTCTATATTTCTGAGATGAGGTAGTATTTACAGTATTCACATAATTCGGACTATTGTCCTAATCTTTGTTGCCATTTGTACGACGTTTCGGCCGTTGTACTCTCCGGCCTTCTTCAGGTCCTAGAAATTTTGAACTGAACCCTTTATTACAATCACTGGGGTATATCATCCTGATTCCTTGCGTAAAGATTCGATTGGGAGTCATGAGTTATCTCTTTCTAACCCAGCAAGTTACTTCACCACTGTTGTAGCTTGGTATTGAACTCACAACTCTAAAAGTCAAGTCAAGAACTAACCAACGTCTATATCCACTGTGCCATGTGTTCTTAAGGATACACGACCGAAACGTCGTACAAATAGCAACAATGATGAGGACAATAGTCCGAATAATGTAAATATTGTAAGGTAGCATCAGTAAGCTAAGAAACATACCAATTACTTGTATGAATTCTGACTCTCACTTTCTCTCTCTCTCTCTCTCTCTCTATATATATATATATATAGATTAATGTAAAGAATTTGTCACTTACATTTTTTAGATATTTTTACTTTGGTCTTTAATGTTGATTATTGCTAGTTTATCTTCTAAACTTTTACAGCTTTCTGCTATTGCTGCTTGCTTTGTTTTTACTATTTCCTGTTTAATTTTGTTGATAATGTTATTTTCTCTCTGGTTCCATATCTATTTTGATAGCGTTGAGTAGCTTTCAACGAAAGAAACGAAATAATGGGAAAATCTATACATGTGAACAAATATCTACTTTGCTAAACAAATAAGAATAGATAACAAAATCAAATAGAAAATCACAAAACTAACCCCCCCACACACACCTACAAACGCGTACATTAAAAAGCAATAAAATGAAATCAAACATTTGTACAACAAAGTAAAAATAAAAATAAAACTAATAAGATCATTCACACCAAATCATACCATGCAACTTTTATTTCCCTTTCTTGTTTTATCATATTTTCTGGACTCTTTCCCCCTCTTTTTTAATATCTTCTTACCTCGTACAAAAAGATTAAAAAAAAATAAAATTGCATATTAAATATTTTCAATAAAACCTTTTTCAACATTATTATTAACTATATGATAAGAAATTCTTCTTTCAATGTCGAAACAATATACAATTCTGTAGTACTTTGTAGTTTGTTCATGTTCTAAAGTAGAATTAATAATATTCATTGCTTTATTTTTATACTGAGCAATGTTTTAAATTAATGTTTTGAACGTTCAATTATATTCTTCGTTCTTTATTCATATATATATATATATATATATATATGAGTTACTTTTGGTACTATGCGTATTTTTTTGGCACTCACTTGGTTCTAACTTCATTTCCGATAGACCGTTTAACCTGTCTTAATAAAGGCTTACTTATTTATAATATCAAATGTCAGTGTGAAGCTGAATACACGGGACGGACGAATCTTAGGTTAGAATCGAGAATAAAAATAAAGCCTGTCCTGTGCAAGCAAAAGGAAAATTTCATAAGTCCCTTACATTTATTCGGAAATATGTGAGCTTTATTTTTACCTTTTTATGCTCCACTGGATCATTTTTCTTTATTTACGTATTTTAAACGAAATTTTCTTTCATAATTTTACGTATTTACAATATTCATAATTTGATGTGTGTTCCAGTACTGTCTCCATGTTTTTTTCCTAATCAATCTGATATAATTAAAGTTGCCAAAGACTGGTTCCTGACAAAGCGTAGGCCGAAAGGCAGCCTAGGCCAAGATATTAAAAAAATGAACATGAAATTACGTTTATTAAAATCAATCTATATATATATATATATATATATATATATATATATGATTCGTGTAATATCCTTTGTACAATAAAAACGGAAGCTGATGATGGTTCGCCTGAAATAGGCCTACACTTCCGATTTACCATGAAATAACGTGTTTGCCTTAATTTTTCTTATACTTGCTCTATATGTATTTATATACATATATATTTAGAGTTCTCTTAGAGAGTTATCCTACCACTGTGTGTACAGGATACTCCTTTGAATCCTTCTATACCCACACTGCATGCTGATATATGTACATATATAATATTTTTTTAATCATTTCACCCCAGGCAAGGCATTCCAATGCCACTGTTGCGCAGGGAGTTACATAGGGGAAAGTGATGAAAAAGTGTGGTTAGTTATAGGAAATGTCGGAAGGAGGGTGGTAGACAGATGAGGATACCGAGGATGGGAGTTGGGTAGATGGGTAGAGTCTTTAAGGGAATGGATGCGAATTAATGTGATAAGAGGTGCCTATTAATCTTACATTTAAATTCCTTGAGATTGCAGCTGTCAGGGAAGCAAGTATATTAAAGTGAATTTCACAGGCGGGAAGTGCGAGGAAAGAAGCTTTTAGAGTAGAAATTGCGGTTACATGTTATCGGTTTCACTGTAAAAGAGTGGGACCTAGTTGCTAATCTAGTATCTCGTGCAAATTCATACCTAGGGGGCACCAGTGATCTAAGTTTATTGGAGTAGATAGCCGTGAAAGTATTTATAGAAGTGGCACAGGGAAGCCACGTCACGCCGGTGAGAAAGTATATATAAATTTGAATATAAATATCCATATGCATATTCACACACATATGTAACTATTTTACTGATGATAATAAAATTGTACTTAATGTAACATAACACATATATTAATTATATAATAATAAATATACATACTATCCTACGTTTGTAGCACGAGTCAGAGTTTCATTCACTATGTCTAGTGCATGAAAAACCGTGCTAGGCATGTAGGATAATATACATGTAGACACGTAGGATATATATATATATATATATATATATATATATATATGGTGTACATAAATTTCGTGTGCACTTTAAAAAAATGTATAACTTTATTTGTATTTGCGATAGAAATAATTTGTGAAAATGATTAGAAAGAAAGAAATGCATATTTTCTAAGGTTTTATTGAAATTTTATTTAAGTTTCCACATGTCCTCCATCATTAACAATACAAAAGGTAGTACGATATTGCGGTTCACGGAAAACATTTGCCAACTGATTTACAGTAATGCCTGAAATCACATTAGTTATTTTAGCTTTCAATTCTTCTAATGAACTAGGTTTGGTACACAATTGTTTTCACATGACCCGATATAAAAATCTAATGAAGTCAAATCTGGCAAACGTGGAGGTCAATAAAATGGTCCACCCTTTCTGATCCATCTGTTAGGAACATCTTGATTTAGAAACTAACACGCAGAGCAAAGTGACAAGGAGATCCATCTTGTTGAAACACTGTATTATCTTTCAAGTTTGCAGATTATTTCTATCACAAATACAAATGAAGTTATATTTTTTAAAAGTGCACACGGATTATATGGACACCCTGTATATATATATATATATATATATATATATATATATATATATATGTCAGCATGCCTTGTTGGCATAGAAGAATCCAAAGGAGTATCCTTTACATATAATGGTAGGATAACTCTCTAAGAGAGCTCTAAACATAAATGCATATAAATACATATAGAGCAAATATAAGAAAAATTAAGACAGACGCGTTATTTCATGGTAATTCGGAAGTATAGGCCTATTTCAGGCGAGCCATCTTCAGCTTCCGTCTTTATTCAGCGAAGGATTCTACATGAATGGGATTCACAAAAACCTAACCCGGCGAATAAGAAAATAAAAAATAAAAAAATAAAAACATAAGATGACAAGAATATAAATGTCACTCCCTTAAAAGAGAAAATAAGAGAAAATAAGTACAATCCATCCGTTTGTCGAACCCACATACATTCCTATATATATATATTCCTGTATAGACATTCCGATATATATATATATATATATATATATATATATATATATATATATCCACGCACACACATATATATATATATGTGTATGTGTATGTGTATGTGTGTATTCCCGTCTGTATGCATGAAGATGCCACTTCAATGTTATCGATATTTATTGGCTGTGGATTAACTCTTCCGGTGTTTCTTCAACACTCTCACCTCAATGCTGACCCCAAACTGATCCGGAATTCAATTTTAGTCGTTCAGGCAGAAAACATTTGACTTATTTACCCGACTCATTCTCATTTTCAGTCCGGGACTCGGCATCATTTCCCTCCCTCAGTGCATTCCTATATTTCTCCAATGAAATTCATATCAGACATTCAACACATTTCCCTCTCGCGATCTTATCGTCTTACCTCCCTCCTACCAATCCTCTCTCTCCCCCCTTTCTCACTCTCTCTCTCTCTCTCTCTCTCTCTCTCTCTCTCTTTATTTCCGGTTTATCTAACTTTGTGCTTTTACCAGGTTAAATGTTAAATGCGACCTTTACGTTAATTTAAAGACATTTCAGAAGTAGAGAGTTTGCGAATGATAGTGTTCGCTCTCTGAGTGCCTCGTCGAAGAGGCAAAGGGTCAGTTCAACGTTCAGTCGTATGGAAAATGTGGATAGCGAGAAGAGGAGAAAAATAAGGCAAACACAAACCTTTCGAGAAAAAAGTGCGACACTGGAGAAAATTTTATCGGAATGATAATTGTGTGGAAACAGGAATTAAACGAGAGAAAGAATTTTTCAAGATAGGTATAACTGTAGTACATCATAGTTATATATACATACAGATAGTTCTGCGTATCGAATCTTCTATATGTTCCAATGTGCTATTCTTCAGTAGAGACTCAATGCTGCATCACAAACTGAATTCACTGACTGACATTTTTTTCACAGGTTTCTTTTTTACTTGCATTATTGGAGAGGAAACATAGTAACAGTCACCGTTACTTTAATGAAATGCAAGGGGAAAACTTTGGAGAACTGGTGACAAGAGTTCGGCAAGTTAATCATGCCTTTCACTAGTAGTTTGTTCTTTTGCAGAAAACACGACACCTAAATGAATCACAGAGAGAAAGGCATGAGAGCACATCGCTTCGTTATTACATCAACCAAACTACCGGACAGTGTTCCACATACCTGCTTTTCAAAATAACTCCACACAGTTTGGGTTTACAGCGTTCTGACCTGTACGTTAATTTTGGCTAATTTTGTTGTAGATGCTAGCTTTTCTGTAATAATGCGGGGTGTCCCCCCGCCACACACACACACACACACACACACACACACACACACAGGAAATTTAATACAGTTTATGTCATTTTTGTAATATGTTACAGTCATTTGAAACAGAAGTCGGTTCTCTGTGTAGGGCCAGGAAGTTTTTTCCGTCCCAAACAATCCTGCATATATACAAGTCTCTTCTACAAATACTTTCACGGCTTTTGCTCAAATAAGGCGATATGGTTATAAAGTGGGGGATGAATTTTACATTACAATCAATAGATACACAGATCCCTCACTTTATGACCATAGTCATCCTTCTCTTACTATCCGCCCGTGCATTGAATATTGCTGCCATATCTGGTCCGGTCCTCCCGCTATCCACTTAGGTTTCCTTGACTGAATCCAATGGAGAATCTGTAATGTGATCGATCCCGTCTTGGCAGCTACGGTACAGTCGCTTTCTCACCGACGCAGTGAGGCTTCCCTGTGTCCACAAATACTTTCACTGCTTCTGCTCGGATGAACTTAGCTGACTGTTACCCCCTATATACGAATTTCCTCGAGCCACAAGATTGGCAACTGGATCCCACCCATTTACTGTGAAACCAATAAATTGTAAACGCAAATTCTACTCCAACAGCTTCTTTTCTCGCACTTCCTGCCTGTGGATTTCTTTTCCGCACACTTGCTTTCCTGACATTTACAATCTTCAAGAATTGAAATGTAAAGTCAATAGTCATCTTCTGTCTCACTAACTTACATCCTCTCTCTCATGCTTTTCTACATCAACCCCACTCTCATCAGTACTCTCTTCCCTCTCCTACTCTCTTCCTGACACCTCTTGCAACCTCTCTCCTCAATATTCCTCCTATGTAATCACCTGCACAACAGTGACAGTAAAATACCTTGCTTGGGGCGACACGATTATAAAAAAAAAAATAAAAAAATGAGCAAAGGGTAGAAATTTAGTAGCTTAAAACAGAACAAAAATACAAATTTAAGCTACTAAATTTCTATCCTTTCCTTTTGTTTCAAATGACCGTAACAAATATCACAAAAATTACATAAACTGTATTAAATTTCTAGTTTTTTTATGTGAAGTACACTGTAGATAGATAGATAGATAGATAGATAGATAGATAGATAGATAGATAGATAGATATGAATGTCTCTTGTTGATTTTCTTTAGCGGAATATCAAACTCTATAGGTTATTTAATGTCAAAATCTTAACATTCAGTAGGTAATTTTATAATTTCAGGATAAAGGGTATTTTGCATTTGAACATATATTTTTTAGATCATGAAAGAATTCACTACAAAAAGATATTGCTAGTAATTTTACTATTAAAATGTTTTGTTAACTATTTTATAATAAAAATATACTATTAATTTTTAAACGGGGGTAACTATTTAAACATATCTGGATCCCTAGCAGGTGCTATTACCTCGCGTCAAGGTTGACCTGGGAGAAACACTCATTAAGAGGTGTTTCTACGTTCCCCAATCCTCTAATCTCACGATCAAAAGCCTTGCTGCCGGTTGTAGTCTATCGTCATACTCAAGACAAGTTATGAATAAATAAAGGGAAAATGTTAGTCACAAACCACTATGGAATTAATTGAAAAAGCTAAAGAATTAAAAACACGGAAGAATAAGTCTGCTGAGTTAATACGCTATGACGACTACTTTAAGCTTCCTTGGTGTAGCATTGGCATAAATGACAAACAGAAACGATTTATAATTAAATAAATAGAAACGACGGCGGAGGAAGCCAAGTTTGACAGCAAGGATCCGCAACGGAAATAAGAAGGATGGGCGGCAGTGTAAAGAGCAACAACAGGAAAATAGGGAATAGAACTTTTCGTGTAAAATAAAGAGAGGCTTTTAGTTAATGCTTTATTCAACCAAAATAATTCGAAAATCAACCTAGTTACAATCTATCATCGCCGATCAAACTCAGAACTATCACTAATCATGATGAATTGATCCTTCTTTATGGAGGTTCCATGCCTCGAGCATTTTTTGAGTTTTAAATTTTACCCAGACCTCAAGTGTAACTCGTGCATACGATTCACCGGTGTAGATGATGGGAAAATGGTCAGTTCTTTATACATGACGCCTCCTGCTATAGTTTTACAAGAGACACATTAAGCGTGTTCTGTTGTGGGTAGGGGCAGCCTGGTCTTCATTTTCTAGTCCCGATACAGTTCAAAAGTGTCTCCGCGTCCTTTGGGTGACAATTTTTTTTTCATCTTACAACCTCTTTCTTGCTTACGGTCATATTACGTTTAATATACTGGTTCTTGTTCGATCACCGAAATTAAGCAACATTGAGCCCGGTCAGTACTTAGATGGGTGACCGATTGGGAATATCAGGTGCTGTAAGCGTTTAGTGACGGATGTGCGTTGTGGTGCGGTGGATATCGGCTCGAAAAGAAAAAAATCGATGAGTCTTGCATTCACTTATGCGCTGGTACTCTTGGGAAAGGTATTAATCCGTCTTCTCCCTCCATTTATAGGTTAAATAACAGGGTAGGATTTGGGACCCTGCACTTAATCAAATCCCAATGAATCTTCCTCCATCGGGGAGGGAGCCGGCTCAACACGACTAGGGTGAATGCAGCTTGCACACACACACACACACACACACACACACACACACACACACACACACACACACACAACCCCTTCTTACAGATGAATCATCGCAAGATTCTCCTTACTTTATCGCTATTTCCATGGAAAATGTTCGAACGAACTACATTACTTGGTTTCATTGTTCCTAAACTCCACGGCTAAGACTCGACATGTCAATTACATTGTAGCGAACAACCCTTATCACCTTCGTATTTGATTAGTGAGATGTCTGTTTCACTCTAGCTTCTTCTTCTCACGAAACGTTGACTTTTGAAACCTACTCCCAAAAGGATGATTCCCGATCACTTCAATTTTAATTTGTTCAAAGCTAGAGTTAACCGTATTCTTTTCCACGTATCCTCAAAATCTGTCTTTAAAACCATTAAAAACAAAAACAAAGAAACACCATCTGATTTTCGTATATATCTTATTTATGTACGGTGTCCCTTGAGGACATAGGCGATCACGGAGTTCCACTTGCCCCTGTCTCACGCCACTATCCATTTGCTCAAGCCTATAAAACATGTCTCCCGCTGCTTTTGCGTGTCTCTCTTTCCCTCTATTAGTCCTGTGAATATAAGATTCTCCAGGCCCTCCTTGCTCATTACGTGTCCCAGGAACCTCAGTTGTCTCTTCCTGATGTTAAATATGTGTTTTATTCTAGTTTTTATCTTCTCCAACATCTCATCGTTGTTCATGTGCTCGGTTCATCGTATTCTCAGTATTCTTCTGTAGAACCACATTTCCGCTGCTTCGAGCCTCTCTTTCATCCCTGAAGAGAACGTCTAACATTCGCTCCCATACAGAAGGACAGATATAATATATCAGTCTTTTCTTTGTTTCCAGTGAGATTATCCTGTTTTTCCGTACTCTGGTTAACTTTTGAAATTTGTACTTGGCCATGTGAATGCATCTTTGGATCTCAGCGCCGTACTTTCTATTCTTTGTCAGAATGCTTTCTAGATAATTAAATTATTTTGCTTGTTTTATTTTAATTTCTCCAACCTGCAGTTGGTCTAAATTTCAGAAAATTATCAGGGATTTCGTTGTTTGTATATCGAACTGCAACGGGCACAGGATTAAAAAGCTTTCTTATAAAGATTGCTGTACGATGTTTCGAACTGTTCGAAATTTAAAGAAGCAAGATTGAATAAAATCCAGTCAAAATATGGCTCTCGGGCCTTTTACCGAGGGAACGTTTTTCTGAAAAAAATCTTTCTTGTTTTCTGTTGATGATTAGAATCACATCTCCTGTAGACACAGGTTTTGATCCACTAGGTGAGGGACTCTAAAATCGAGCAGGTACTGAAATTTAAATACCTAGGAAGTGTTCTAACAGAAAGCGACACTGAGATCCGAAGGCGAATTGGCATGGTGAAAGAAGCATTCCAGAGGTTGAGTACATTATTAAGAAACAGGACAATTTCGCTAGAAACAAAGAGGAGAGTACTGGATTGCTATGTGATGTCGGTTCTTCAATATGGCAATGAATGTTGGACAATATCTTCGAAAATAAAAAAAATAAATTGAATCAACTGAAATGTGGTTCTACAGAAGGATGCTGCGGATATCATGGACCGAGCTTGTGAGCAATGACAAGGTTTTAGAAAGGATGGCGACAAAAAGAAAATTAATACTAAGCATCAGGAAGATACAACTAAAGTTCCTGGGACATGCAATGAGGAAGATGAGCTTGGAGAACTTGATACTAACAGACCAGATAGAGGAAAAAATAGACAGAGGAAAGCAGCGGATAATATATTTGAAGGACCTGAACAGGTGGGTGACGGAACGAGGGTTGCATGGTGTAACAGGAGAAAGCGTGCTAAGAGCCACCAGGGACAGCTATGATCGCCTACGTCCTGAAAGGACATGACACATAAAAGAAGAAAACTTATGATATTTTGTAATCCGACAAACACGTTTAAACCGATGAACACATTTAATCCAACATGTTACTGGGCTCGCAGGACTTATAAAACCTTATAAAATATTCAAAGAGGTAAATCAATTGAATCGTGAACGAACGTGCGCTGTTGTTTCATGAGTCAAATCAAACCAGCTGCCTTGGTATTCGTTTCCAATGTTATAAAGAAAACTAAATTTAGTCGTCCACTCAAGAGTTGACCGGGGAGCTTCTCATGCGTGAAATATTTCTTATCGCGTCTTAATACCTGGCAATATTTATTCTTATATCCGTTTGAATGACTAACCTCTCTGTCAAGGCCGACAATGCGAGTAACAGCTATTGGCTGATACGACACTTAGGGTAGTTAAGTTGTTATGGTAGAAGTGCTTGTTCAGTTGTACACCCACGCGTTTTCGTCAGAATTGTTCTGGGAGAAATAAAATGAATTGTGTATTGTGCCATGATCTAGCATGTGAAAAATATGGTGAATGGGGAGGTATCGAGAGATATCAGTCAGAAGAAATGGCATCTCGAGTAGTGAGATATTTAAAAATATTTTGATCCTCTTGAATATCATAAAGAGGTGGTTATATATATATACACTACCAGCCATAATTATTAGGTTACCCTAGTGCTTTAAAAAAGGATGTATTTCATACTATTTTTTAGTAGTTATTGTCAAATGAATAATTGCGAATGAAAATAGAATGGTTTTGTTAATGTTGCACAATAATATGTGCATTAAATGAATTTATAAATATTTAATAATTACCTGTATTGCAGTTTCATCAATGAAAGGAGGAGGAATTCATCTTTGCTTCCTTGCCTTGTAAAATTTTGCAAAGTAATAACAAAAGAACCATTCTATTTTCATTTAGAATTATCCACTTTGCAATAAATACTAAAAACAGTATGAAATACATAGTTTCTTTAAAAAAAAAACTGGGGAGGCCAAAAATTTATGGCCGGTAGTGTGTATGTATGGCAACAATTAAATCACTATAACTATGTATACACACACACACATATATATATATATATATATATACACACATATATATGTGAGTGTGTGTGAGTATACATAGTACTTCATCTATGTGCCCTGTCCCTTCAGGACGTAGGCGATCATGGATCTCCACGTCTCCCTATCCCTTGTGGCTCTTATTAATTGTTGCCATTTTATATTATTTGTATTGCGTATGCAAGTTGCTTGCTTTTGATTTTGTCGGCTGCACAGTATCGCAGGGTATGTTGGGAAACATTTGAGAAAAAGTAGCTCATTGACGCGTTTCACACTGCACCGCCCAATTGCGTTGTGGTGTAGTAGATATCGACGCGGAACAACAAATCGGGGAGCCGAGTTCGAATTCCATTTGAATTCCTTGCATTCATTTCTGCACAAATACCCTTGGGAAAGGTATTATCCGTCTTTTCTTTTCAGTCATAGTTTAAAAAATAGGACAGATTGGGTTCTATTGCCTTGACTTGGAACCGCTCTACCGCAGAAATCAATGGCAACCTACTGCAGAGAAATCTTCTACCCAGTCAGCCATGTCTCTTTCGAGGCATGATCACCCAATGTGTGTATCACGTATGGCACAACTGACTGACTGAATAGTTGGAATGATGATTAAGGCCTCTACTAGGCATACAGTGGGGGACCAGTTTTCAATTGCTTTGAAGTAAAAAACTGATCCCCCACTAATTACTAAATAATATAATGCATCTTTTTCCCCTTTAGCTATGAGTCAAATAATGGGACCGATTGGCTCCTATAGCTTTGGCTGGCAACCAATCTACCGCAGAAAGCAATGGCAACCTACTGCGGGATAACGTTCTGTCCACTCACTCATGTCTCTTTCGAGACATGAGTGACTTCTACATCTACACCGCGTCATCCAACCGCATTACAAATTTGCGAAATGCGTTTGCTATTTTTTGGTAACTGTTGCCGTTGCTTAGCGGAGTTTTATGTCAACACAAGATAAAACAGTCGCTGATATTAGATGTTTTGTGTTAACGTCCTTGTAACCTCTCTGAAGATGGCTCATGTGAGCCGAAAGCTTTGAACTAACTTAATAAAAAGTTATCCAAATTTTGGAGAATTTTTGTCTTTATTTTCAACTGAAATTAAAATCAAAATACGATGTTTAAAACTGCTCAAGATTACACATAATAGACATTCATTGTCTGTTATATTTAACAGTATATGTTTAGAAAATTATCTGCTGCGTCGATACACTAATATATATATATATACAATTTTTAAATTACATGACTCGGCAGATAAGTGAAGTAACACTAGAGAAGTCAGGGAAAACCTCGTCTTACGGCAAATAGCAATGGGTAAAAATTAAATCCAACATTTAAATAATAAAATCCAAAAACATAATGCAATAGTAAAAAACACCAGAATATCATATATTATGCCAAACCCAATATTAATAATCATGAACTTGTCATTTTTACCAAAATTTGGATAAAAGAGGAATTGATGTCTAAACACATAATTTTTAAATTATATATATATATTCATTCATTAATGAATTTGAACACTCATAGCTACGGGCGTGTTCACATGGTATATCACACGTTAGAAATCTACCTTCTTCTGGCGAGCGCCCATAGCCCAGAGTTAGAATCACCGACTGATGACAATTCGGTCGGTTTTCAATCCTGGCTAAAAGCAGTCTGGTATATAACCGTACTGATGAGCTGTGATAGAGAGAAATAGATCTGTCTGCCGATATATATATATATATATATATATATATATATATATATATTTGTTTCCTACTCTTTAATGAAACTCTGAATTTTATGAAAGCTTCAGGCACATTGAAAAATCATCTCTAGTCCTACGACTGCTTCAATCGTTGGAAGTGGGGGCGTTTAGTGTAGAAGAGACGTTTGATGTAATTAAAAGGATTATGCTGCTGGGATCACGTGACGTTGTAAAAATAATATATATATATGGGTATACAATAGGCATTCTTGGCGGGAAAAGAGAAAGGTCTGAGAGTATTGTTCGAACGCTTTTGTGTAGGGTATGTGACTTTGCAAAAGTCAGTTAATGTTGATAATATATCTTCTGCAAACACTTAAATTTGACGAAACTTTATACACAAACAGATTACATGCGGCAAATCTGACCTCTCTCCCCACCCGCAGATTTCAGTATAAAATAAAGAAATAATTTTATATGTTTGAGCATCAAGCAGGGTTTTAAAGTGTTTGCGATTGTGAAAGTAATTTGAATAAAATAATATATAATCTCGTGAATAATTTTAAGGCATTTTTAAATACGCAGGTATTTATGAAGTGACTGCGCCAGGACTGACAATATATGTAATTATATGGGCGGGGTTTGTTCAATAAACTTGTTTATCATACTCCTACTTCATCATGCCATGAAAATGACAAGGTAGAATTCGTCAAGCAAAATAGAATCTCGCTGATAAGTGGATGTATATCTTTCCCGGGAGATTTATTGCTTAATATTTAGAAGCAGAGTCCGGCGATATTTTACATGCATGTACATGAACGCAAACATGAAAATTGTACATGGCCACACACGTACGAGTGTGTGTGTGTGTATATATATATATATATATATATGAGAGAGAGAGAGAGAGAGAGAGAGAGAGAGAGTGTGTATATATATATATATATATATATTGTCATCCGCAGACAGATCTGTCTTTCGCTGTATTACAGCTCCTCAGTACGGTTAGACTCCGATTGATTTTTAAGCCAGGGTTGAAACCCGACTGAATTGGCGTCAGTCGGCGATTCTACCTCTGGGCTATGGGCGTTCGGTGGAAGAAGGCAGACTTTTTTTTTTATTTTATGGTTAATCGGAAGTATAAGGTCTATTTCACGCGAACCATCATCAGCTTCCGTCTTTATTGTACAAAAGATTTTACACGTGTAAAAGTTGATGATAGTTCGCCTGAAACAGGGCCATAATTCCGATTAAACATTAAATAACGTGCCTGCCTACATTTTTTCTTATATTTGCTCTATGTACATTTATATACATATACATTTAGAACTCTCTTAGAGAGTTATCCTACCACTGTATGTACAGGATAGTCGTTTGGATTCTTCTATATCTACACCGCATGCTTATATATATATATATATATATATATATATATATATATATATATATATACATACATACACACACACTCTCACATCCTGATTGAGCACTCTGGAAGCAGCTACTCTAGCATCTACGCATCGTTCATTCAGTAACGAATTTGAACACTCTTAACCACTAGCGTATGTTTACATGGTATAACACAAAAAGTCAACCTTCTTCTATCGAGCGCCTATTGCCTAGGGTTAGAATCGCCGACTGATGTCAATTTGGTCGGGTTACAATTCTGGCTAAATGCAATCGGGTGTCTAATCGTAGCGATGAGCTGTGATACAGCAAAACAGATCTGTTTGCGGATGACTATATATATATATATATATATATATATATATATATATATATATAGGGTGTTATATAAAATTGCCGTCTAAATGACCTAAAAAACCAAAATAAAACTGATATCTTTTTTAACAGATAAATTTACCATAATTACACAAACATATATTAAAATGCTAAAGATTAAATTTATTCAGTAAAATCGATATTGGCTTCAACCACCACCTCGAGACTTTTTCAGAACCTCCTGCATCTCTTCTTGTTTAACTTGGTGAATACTGCCATAATCTTTGTCATCAATCCATTTTGTTGTTATAAGAAATTTTGTTAGTGATACGCTCAATTGTACCAGACACATAATCAAATGTGTTGCATTTTGGGAATTAGGTGGCAAGATGCTAGATATAATATGGTCGCAGAAATTGTTTTCTACCATATCTGAGTTATCTTGCTTGTGTCACATGGTGCAGAGTTCTGTAGTCAGACATAAAATCTTCCAGCAGACACACCCTTGACAGAGCAGCATTACCTCCTCAAGGCCCTTCATATGTTCATCTCCATGTTGAGTCTGAGGCCCTCTCAAACAAATTCTAGGTTTATTTTCTCATCAGAAAGATGAGAATCAATTTTCCGTGCTGCTGTATTTTCGTAACTACCATTCTCTGTCCTCTCTAAACTCGATAACCTATGCCTACCTGCTTCCTGTTTCCTGCCTATTGGAAGTCCTCCTGTGTAGTTCCTATATTTAAGAATTCTGGCGAACACTCAGACCCCGCCAATTACCGTTCTATTAGCCTCCTTCCGATCTTCGGCAAAGTTTTCGAAGCCATTATCAACGCCGAGGTGATTCAGCATCTCACGGTCCACAGGCTTCTCTCTGACAAACAGTACGGGTTTCGCCTCACCAGGTCTACTGCTGATATGCTAACGACCATTACCGAGTACATATACCGGGCACTTGACAAGAATGGCGAAGCCCGAACCGTTGCCTTGGATATCTCCAAAACGTTCGACAGGTTCTGGCACGCTGGCCTCTTATGTAAATTTGGAAGCTACGGGATAACTGGACACCTGTTTGACCTCATCCAGCCATTCCTTTCTAACCGCACATTGAAGGTAGTATTAAATGGGCAAGCCTCCCAAAACTACCATACGAAAGCGGGCGTCCCTCAAGGTTCTATCCTAAGCTCCACACTCTTTCTGATGTACATTAATGATCTCCCCGACGCCATTAGATCGCAAGTAGGCATGTACGCCGATGACACCACAATCTACTATCGCCTCGATCAAAAAGCCGGTGTGGGCGACAAAGCAAACCTCGCTGCCGAGCTTGAAAAGGACCTCCAATCCGTAGTAGCCTGGGGTAGGAAATGGCTAGTAAATTTCAATGCTTCTAAAACGAAGCTGTTATCAACTAACCACCATAGAAAATCGCATCTACCTCCCATTAGCATGGAACAGGCTTGCCTCCCAGAGAGTAAAACACTACACCTCCTTGGCCTTACACTTTCGGCGGACCTCAAATGGAATGACTATATCGAATCCATTGCCAAAGGTGTCGCTATGAAAGTCGGATCTCTGTGCAGGGCCCGGAAGTTTTTCCCACCTGAATCTGTCCTGCACATATACAAATCTACCATCCACCCATGTATTGAATACTGCTGCCATATCTAGTCGGGTGCCCCTGCTACTCTTCTTGGTCTTCTTGAGAAAATACAAAGGAGAATCTGTAACGTGTTTGATACTGACTTGGCAGACTGGCTGCAACCACTCTCTCACCGGCGTGATGTGGCTTCCCTGTGCCTCTTCTACAAGTACTTTCATGGCTTCTGCTCCGATGAATTTAGATCACTGGTGCCGCCTAAGCATGAATTTACACGAGATACTAGATTAGCAACTAGGTCCCACCCTTTTACAGTTAAACAGATATGATGTAACCGTAATTTCTACTCCAACAGCTTCTTTTCTCGCGCTTCCCGCCTGTGGAATTCCCTTCCACAAGTCTGCTTTCCCGACAGTTACAATCTCCAGGTGTTTAAATGTAGGGTCAATAGACACCTCCTATCACACTAACTCCCAATTATTCTCAGAACACTCATCTACCCAACCCTCATTCTCGGTATCCTTACCCGCCTACCACCCACCCCCTGACATTTCCTATATTTAACCATTCTCGGTATCCTTGACTGCCTATCACCCACGCTCTGACATTTCATATATTTAACCATCCTTTCTCCACTCTATGTAGCCCCTGCGCTGTAGTGTCAGTGAAATGCCTTGCTCGGGGTGAAACGCTTATAAAAAAAGAAAAATTAGAATCACCCAACTTTTTCCAAATCCTATGCAATGCTCCAAATACTCTGAAATGTTCGTGTAGGAAATTGAGGCGTGAATTCTAAACAGTACAGCATACCGTTTACAAAATTATGGCACAATAAATTGCGTAATGGTGCGTTTTTTCTCAAATGGGGGGCTCAACTGACCCTACTAAATTGTAGAATCGTCAAAATCAAAATAAATAATGTGCATGAGCGAAATTTAAAGTATAAAATGGCGGCAATTTACTCCTATATATATATATTCGTGTAAAATCTTCTGTACAATAAAGACGGAAGTTGATGATGGTTCACCTGAAATAGACCATACTTCCGATTTACCAAGAAATAACGTGTCTACCTTAATTTTTTCTTATATATATATATATATATATATATATATATTTGAAATGATTTGTTTTGAACATTATTTTTAATCGATACTCGTATTTAAGTAGATATTCTGTTTCTAAACAAACAGTATTATATATTATTTCTACCGGCCTGATTGTTTATGATAAATTTTTATTACGAAAATATGTGTCATTTGGCAGGATTTGAACCTGTGCCCCCTATCCATATAGGGGAAGCTACCATGTGATCTGGCACATCGATCGGGTTTCGAGCTTGGGTTGTGTAGCGATCGGAGTCTGATAAGCTGTGATACAGCGAAACAGATCTGTCTTCGGATGACAATATATATATATATATATATATATATAAATGTACACACACATATATATATTCATCTTAGCCAACATCAATGCTCCGACTCGGAGTTTCATGCCTTACGCAATCATCAGGTACATATCACTAGCTGACCGAGATTTTAATTTAAGTTCATTCGATGTTCATGGGAGGTAAATCTTATATTGTTCGAGTCTTTTTTTTATTTTGTCAGAAGTAAAATTTAAATAGATAAAAATTACATTGAGAGAGATAATTGAAATTAAAATTTCGAATTAAAAATATTATAAAAAGTGCAATGAGTTGAATTCAAAGGGGTGTTATTCATAATTATTAACAGTATTACATGCGAGGAAAAAAAAGAAAGAAAGAAAGAAAGAAAAAAGAAAGAAAGAAAGTGGGCAAATAGAAGAGTGAGAAAGAAAGTGGCAAATGTATAGAGTAATCTGTATAAATCATGATCGAAGAATTTAAATAAGTATTTTTCTACGTAAGCATGTGATTATTCACTTCTTTGTTAAGTAGACTAGCGTATTTATGTATTTATGCCCATATGTATATATGTATATTTATTTATTCACGCTCTACACACACACACACACACACACACACACATATATATATATATATATATATATATATATATATATATATATATATATTAACTATAGTAATAACAATACCAATAGTAACAGAACTAACTCTGCCGAAACTAGTATTAAATAAGTTATAATTTAAATCGTCTTGTATAACCCACCGAGAAGGAACTCGGAGGGAAAAGAAGGGGAAGTAAAAAAAGAAACAAACGAAGTACATCAACAAAAAGTCAAGCACTCGTAAAAAAGAAAAAAACCCAAGACTAAAACCCTAACACTAAAGCGTTCAATACGAAAGTAGAGCAAACAAAGACAGAAAATCTAAGCAAGATCCAACAACCTACCACGGTGTCATTCAATAAATAAGTTGATTTTTTGTATAAGGACTTCTAATACAGATAAAAGCTTACTATTTTATTATTTTTCAGCGTAGTCTCCCAGCAGTGTCGCACACTTTTCCCATCTGTGCACAAGCTTCCGTATTCCCTCAGCGTATAAAATCTTTGGACTGCTGTCTCAGCCAATCGCTCACAGCACTTTTGACATCATCGTCATTTTCAAACTTCGTGACTCTCTTGAACGATTTCAAGGGATCAAACAAGTAAAAGTCTGAAGGGGCAAATTTTGGGCTGTAAGTGGAACGAGGGAGCAGTTCCCAGCCCAGCTCGTTGATATTCTGCACTGTTTGGGCTGCTGTGTGAGGCCTTGCGTTGTCATGAAACAAGACGACTCCATGTGAATGATGACCCCTGTTTGTTCTTTATATAGGCTCAAAGTCCTTGCAATCCACTGTCACCCTTCTATCAGACTGAATGAGGTCATTGATTGATTCGATCCTCTCAGGAGACCTCATTTCTGCAGTGCCTCCCAGGCCTGTCTTCATCCTCAGCAGTGCTCCGTCCTTCTTTAAACAATTTAGCCCACTTGTAGACATGTTTTGGCTGAAAGATGTGGTACCATACACAGTTGACATTCTCCTATGAATTGCAACTCGTTTGCACCCTTCAGCAACTAAAAACTTGATAACTAACCTCTGTTTAATCCTGGAGCATGTCTCTTGGTCAGCCATCTTTGTTAATCTCCAAAACTCTTAATGTTTTTCTTTTCAGTCAGCAGAAAAAAGTAAACCCCTATGAAAAAGAAGTGAAGGAAAAAAAATTAAAAAAGTAAGCTTCTATCCGTATTAGAAGTCCTTAGACCGAAAAATTCACCTTATTTATTGAATGACACTCATATATATATATTTTTTTCCATTTGTAAACGAGTTCTTACGCGACTTAGGTTTCTATCATCAGTGGTGTCTTCAGGCTATTCGCAATTATTTCAAATCGTCTGAAGACACCACTCATGGAAGAAACTTAGGTCGCCTAATAACTCGTTTACAAATGGAAAATATTGAAAAGTTCTATAATATAATTGTATTGAACATTTCTTAATACAAATGTGCGCTAATCTAATTTTAATATGACCAAAAACTAAGTAATTGCACAATAAATCAATCGTTCCGTGTCGATAGCCACTGCACCACAACGCACATCCTACATCGAACACTAATCCCAAAATATAGTCTGCTGAAAAAGTATACCTTAATCCGAGATATATATGGATTAACTCCGACGTATTATTAATTGATTTGTTTAAACACTATTCTTAATGGATACTCTTATTTGAGTATATACTCTGTTGTTTTTTTTTTGTTGTTTTTTTTTTAAACAGTATATTTATTTATATTAACCGGCCTGAATAATCGAGAAATCTTGTTCGGAAAAGTCCTTCGTGGCTGAGCGTTCTAAATGATATCAGATCAATTGAAGGTTTCCTCTAGGGGTGCAGGTACCAATCCTACTGGAGGATGCGTATTTTAGGAACAAGCCGGTAGATATAAACAAATATATTGTTTAATTATAAATGCAAAGTATCTGCACAAATACGAGTATATTTTAAAAATAATATTTAAACAAATAAATAAAATATATGTCGGAGTTCATCCATTTCGTAACGATTTTCGTATATATATATATATATATATATATATATATATATATATATATATATAGGAATAAATGTTTGGAGGTACAAATTTGTATACTATTTTAAAAACAAGCAATTTATTTACAGTCCCTAAGGCCTTTTCGTCCAACATCTCATCAGGAGAAAATCGTTGGAATTATTAAGCCAACGAAAAGAACAGCAACGAAAATAAAGAGCAAAGAGAGGGGAAAAACACGTTAAAATAAATATATGTAATGAATTATTTTGAACATTATTTTTGTCGATACTCGTATTTAAGTAGATATTCTGTTTTTAACTAAACAGTATTTTATATTTACCGGCCTGATAATTTTACGATAAATTTTTATTACGAAAATGTGTGCTATCCAGCAGGATTCGAACCTGGATAGCACACATTTTCGTAATAAAAATATATCGTAAAATAATCAGGCCGGTAGATATAAATATAAAATACTTTTTAATTAAAAACAGAATATCTACTTAAATATGAGTATCGTTGAAAATAATGTTCAAAATAATTCATTACAAATTGTCGGTTGCTTATAACCAAGTTTCGTTAAAATTCGTTAATTTCCGTAACATGTTTATATATATATATATATGTGTGTGTGTGTATTAATTAGTCTTTGGTCAAAATTTAATTAGTCCTGTACACAATTGTATTTAAAAGTACTTAATACATTTATATTGTAGAACTTTTGAATCTTTTTCATTTGGAAATGAGTTATTACCGCAACGTCCATCTCATCCTTTCGGTATTTTTAAATGCTTTATAATAACTAATTTTCACGTTTTTAAGCCGTATGAAAAGAGGTTTTTACGAACGCGTAACTTTAAGTTTTAAACAACAAAAAATTCTTAAAATTCGGGTGGAGTTATTTAATGATCTTATAACACTATCATCCATGTTTGCATGATGTTAGTTTGTGTCTATATATATGATTACATCTAGCCATTGTTTTTGATCTTTCATTTAGTAATTTTTTATTTTCTTGGAATAATAAACCACCATAGACAATCGCATCTACCTCCCATTAGCATGGGACAGGCTAGCCTCCCAGAGAGTAAAATACTACGCCTCCTTGGCCTTACACTCTCGGCGGACCTCAAATGGAATGACTATATTGAATCCATTGCAAAATCTGCTGCTATGAAAGTCGGCTCTCTGTGCAGGGCCCGGAAATTTTTCCCACCTGAAACTATTCTGCACATATACAAATCTACCATCCGCCCGTGTATTGAATATTGCTGCCATATCTGGTCGGGTGCCCCTGCTGCTCTCCTTGGGCTTCTTGACAAAATACAAAGGAGGATCTGTAACGTGGTTGATACTGACTTGGCAGACCGGCTGCAGCCGCTCTCACACCGGCGTGATGTAGCTTCTCTGTGCCTCTTCTACAAGTACTTTCATGGCTTCTGCTCCGATGAGCTTAGATCACTGGTGCCGCCCAAGCACGAATTTACACGAGATACTAGATTAGCAACTAGGTCCCACCCTTTTACAGTTAAACAAATAAGATGTAACCGTAAATTCTACTCCAACAGCTTCTTTTCTCGCACTTCCCGCCTGTGGAACTCCCTTCCACAAGTCTGCTTTCTCGACAGTTACAATCTCCAGGTGTTTAAATGTAGGGTCAATAGACACCTCCTATCACACCAACTCCCAACTATTCTCAGAACACTCTCATCTACCCAACCCTCATTCTCGGTATCCTCACCCGCCTATCACCCACCCTCTGTTATTTCCTATATTTAACCAGTCTTTCTCCACTCTACGTAGCCCCCTGCACAGTAGTGGCAGTGACATGCCTTGCTCGGGGTGAAACGCTTATAAAAAAAAAAACAAAAAAAAACCTTTCCTCCTGGCGCAATCTGGATACATTGCTACTGCTGTAGGGTTTGGCTACAGACCTTATACTCTAAAAAGATAAATATCTAAGGAACATTTCGCCCAACCCTTGGTCGGAAATCAATAGAAAATACCTAGAGTAACATCAGAAAGATTGTGTGTGGGGGTGAGGAAGATAGAGAGAGATTTCTCTGTATGGGTGTGATCAATTTAGACTGAGCAGTGAGTTCGATCTTCACTGCCTGCTCCAAACTTTTGACCTTGTGCCACATCAAAGATCATTTAAAAGCACGTTGATGTTGTGTTATAATTAGCAATTTATAACTTTATCAATTACGAGAAGTGTGTTCGTTCCTCAATGGGGGCCACATTAATTCGACCTTGTGCTACAAATGAGCTAAGCTTAGAAAGTCAGTATGTGTATGTGTGTATGTGTGTCTGTTGGTATGTATTTAAATATCTTTTGTAAAATTAAATAAAACAAATCACGTAAGAAAATGAAAACAACCAGCTTCCATCAATTTTTAAAAAAATTTTTTGGGTGGGTGTTAGCTGTCGATCAAATTTGAATTTTTTTGTTGCTTTTTATTGGTGAGACGTGATTCGTTGTAATATTTATTTCTTGTTTCGTTTTTCTGTTATGCCTGTTGACTTTGTGTTTTTGATAACCCAATAAGTACGACTCGACGAAACAACACAGACTAGCGAATAAAATGACGTGGTAGAAAGATCAAATAAAAACTGGCCTTTGACAACAGAAAAAATCTTTTTTTCTTGTTACTCGAAAAAAGAAGTCTGACAATATATCCCCACCATCTGACAATAACATTTACGTGTATATTTGAAATAACAAACATTATTTGCTACATCGTACTTTATGTCTAAACCCAAATACACAAACACCCCACACACTTATATATATATATATATATATATATATATATATTAAAAGTATTAAAATGTAATATATATATGTATATTAAAATTATAATATACATATATTAGAAAGTATTAAAATGTTTTTTTTACTTTCCAAATCGACGTGTCAGCAGTCTGACTTACGTAGATTATTTGCCACCATCATACTTTATGTCTAAACCGCCGAAACCCACAAACACCTCTCACACATTCATATATATATATATATATATATATATATATATATTAAAAAGTATTAAAATGTAATATATATATATATATACATAAAAAGTATACTATATGTATATATTAAAAAGTATTAAAATTTCTTTTAACCTTTCAAATCGACGTGTCAGCAGTCTGACTTACGGAGTAGTATCTTTGAGTTGACATCCGTTCTTAAGCGTGCTCTTTGATTACTTGTTGCGTGTGTATATGTTTATGTATGTATGTGTGTGTATTCGCCTAATATTATGATAAATTCTTTCTTTAATTTTTCATTTTTAAAGAGCAATCTTTAATTTTATTTCTGTTTTTGGTTTTGTTTAAGGTTTATATTTGTGAAATATATTCATGTAAAATCTTCTGTACAATAAAGACGGAAGCTGAAGAAGGCTCGCTTGAAATAGGCCCGTACTTCCGCTTAACCGTGGAATAACGTGTCTGTTTTAATTTTTACGTATATATGCTCTATATGTATTTGTATACATATAGTTAGAGCTCTCCTAGAGAGTTATCCTAGCACTGTATGTACAGGATACGCCTTTGCATTCTTTTATATCTATACCGTATGTTTATATATATATATATATATATATATATATATATTACATTTTAATACTTAGGAAGAAATAATAGTTAATATAGGATATTGAGCTAATAGTATGATGATCTCTTTAGGCGTGGAAATGTCTGTCATTATGAACTGCTTAATGTATGGTGAACACGGAATTAAAAGTAACTTTTCTCCTCACTGTTTACAAATTTCGTAATCCAGTGTAAAATCAAATTTTGACCAATAGGAAAAAGGATTGAGATCGTACTGAAAGATAAAGTCAGTCAGTTGAGTGTCATACATGATAATCACTTGGGCGATCATGTCTCGAAAGAGACATGACTGACTGGGCAGAAGATTATCCCGCAGTAGGTTGCCATTGCTTTCTGCGGTAGACTGGTTGCTGACCAAGGATATAGAAACCAATCTGTCCTGCTATTTAACCCATAACTGGAAAGAAGAGACGGATTAATACCTTTCCCAAGGTTATTTGCGCGTAAGTGAATGCAATGAATTCGGCTGGAATTCGAACTCGGCTCCCTGATTTCGAGCCGATATCCAATGCACCACAACGCACATAAAGACTAAGTCAAATTTTGCGATCCGGTGTTAATTATTTTCTAACCAATGATAAGAATGGATTCTGAAAACTGAGAGAAGTTAACAGCATGTGTGAAAGATTTGGTTCTATAGCCTTGGTTAGCAACCAATTTGCCACAGAATGTAATGGCAACCTACTGCGGGAAAATCTTCTGCGCAGTCAGTCATGTTTCTTTCAAGACATGATCGCCCAAGTGTGTATCACGTATGGCACTTAACTGACTGAAATAAATTTCCATTTAAACATACAAATGAAGCATTTTTATTCCTTCTGGCCATCTGGTAAATATAATCGTAACTTGTAGGAGTTCGGTTATATTTGGCACAGAGTCCAGTTTAATAACGAGCACCCTATAAATCCTCATATTTTTTGGGGTCGGTTTACAGCCTCATTACGTTAAAACACCCGTTCCGTAGGATCACCGAAACCAACCGACTTTGAGCCGAGCCAATACCTAAATAGATGACTGCTCAGGATTTCCAG
Organism: Ascarosepion bandense; assembly: GCA_037127315.1. NCBI lineage: Eukaryota > Metazoa > Mollusca > Cephalopoda > Sepiida > Sepiidae > Ascarosepion > Ascarosepion bandense. The sequence continues at coordinate 9,348,734 of JBBBDQ010000266.1, forward strand.
ATGCTGTAAGCTTGGATGTGCGGGCGGGTTATTGAATGATGGCTGGGTGATTATTATTTGGAGAACCGAGTTCCGATTTCAGTTGAATAAGTTATATTCATTTTCGCAAAAATACACTGGTTCTGCCCTCTATCTATGGGTTAATTAACAGAACTTGTATCAGTAAAATAATTTATTATCCACGAAAACAAAAGAGAATAATAGTGGAACAAAATATTTAGATTTCGGCATTAAATGACCTACAGAGTTTGATATGCCTCTAAACAAATAAATAAATAAAAACAATCTTTACATTATTTTCTTTCTATGTATATGAGTAGTACGGCAGATATTAGCAAGAAAACTGGAATCGTATGGATGAATAAAACTTTGGTCTACTGCGTTTGTTTTAATATAAGTGCATTTGGAAATTGTATGTGTCTGAGGTTTCTTCCCCACCACCTATGTCAGTCAGTTAAGTGCCATACGTGAAACATGCTTGGGCGATCATGTCTCGAAAGAAACATAACTGACTGGGCGGAAGATTATCCCGCAGTAGGTTGCCATTGCTATCTTCGGTAGACTGGTTGCCAGCCAAGGCTATAGAACCCAATTTGTCCTGCTATTTAACCCATAACTGGAGGGAAGAGACGGATTAATACCTTTCTCAAGGGTATTTGTGCATAATTGAATGCAATGGATTCAGCTGGAATTTGAACTCGGTTCTCCGATTTCTCGTTCTGAGCCGATATCCCCTGCACCAAAACGCACATAAACTGCAACCACTTTAACATGATGAAAACTCTAGATTCTAAGCAGCTGACGAAGCAAAGGGTAACTACTCTCCTATCTTCCTCAAGAATACATGGCTATTCGCAGATTATAAAAAAAAGGAAAACCTTTTGTAATTATTAATAGAGAAATTTCGTTTTAGGTGTTAAAATTTAAAAGCCATTCAACTGAAAAAGTTTAAAACATATATTACGTAGTTTCTACGTTTAAAAAGGCTTTTAGAGTTGCATACAGCACTAGTGCCCCTAAGGTCAAGTTCAAAAAGTTGTATTGGGTGCAACCCAAAAATAGATAGAGAGCTATCTATGGATAATACAGGGATTAGCCATCTTGAAAGTTTGCTTTCGTGGTTTATTGATTATTCTGGCAGGGAAGTTATTTGATCAATAATAAGGATTCTTTGTTATAAATATAAATGGCCGAAATAAGTTGGTCAGGTCATATATTTAGTTGAACAATACTGTCCCTCATTGTCATTGAATCTTTCAAGAGGATGGAATTCTATAAGGGTTTTTTAAGAAAGTGAATCAATAACTTCGAACCAGTTATATTTATGTTCTCTTTTGAAATTTTCATTTTACAGTTTCTTAACTACACGATCTAGATTGAAAGCTTGGATTAGGTGCCTTGTCAAGGAAGGTGACATACATATTTTATTATACTCAGCAATCTAAACGTATTTATAAATGGAACTTTGTGTGTGTGTGTGTGTCCGTTAACTATACACTTCGAAACGACTGAACCGATTTTCTTGAAACTTTGCACAGTTGTATTATAAGCGTCTGAGAGTGTTTTTAGCTAGGTTTTGTGTCGAGGTACCCCCGATGAATATTGAAAATCGAAAAAATCGGGTTATAGAAGGAGTTCTCCGATTTTAAGCAAATTTGATATACTCATAGACAAAGACATAAGAAACGATATTCAGAAGTTTCAAAGTTGCAGTTCTTACAATAGTGCAGAAAATCGATAATATATATATATATATATATATATATATATATATATATATATATATATATATAAAGGCAAGGTGTTTGTCTGTGTCTGTTTTTCTCCCTGTATGTCTGTGTTTTTTCAGCCCTTTTACTTTAGTTTTTGCTTCGTGTTTGGCTCTAATTAGGTATAATTGTAGTTCTTAGTCTCAGCCATGATACCATTTACTCAGAGGAGATATTTAGCCTTCAAAATTCAATTTACGACGAAAAAACTTATTTGATATCGATAGCAGGAAATCAAAATTTGACTTACATCCATTCATTTTTCTTTCAGTCTACGGTTTTGCTTTAATTGGAAACAACTATTGCTTTTTAGTCTTTCGTGCCAACGTCCAAAGAGTCTGCTAGTATTTACTGTATCAAATGAGCTATCAAAATGTAACGAGACACTTCTTTTAAAGGCCATGTTTTCTTTTTTCATGACCAAAACGACCATGATTCTACATAGAGTTCTTTTCTTTTTTTTGCCTTGGGTGGCAATTCTTCTAAAAAAAAAAACTGAATTTAAACCAGTCTTAAAAGGGTTGAGTTTCGTCAGGCTGTCGTGCCCCCCAAAACATTTCTACCGCGGCTGCAGTGTCGTGCCTCTGCGACTCTAATGAATCACAGGATACCTGGATCTGGAGAAAAATAGAGACACTAATACAAAAGGAGTTAGTGAGTGTGAACGAATATTAGAAAAAGAAAATATTATTAAGCTAAGAGAACAATAAACGAACTGAAGTTAATGCAGAAAATAACGATAGAATTGTCATTTACATTTTTGAAGAACAAATTTGACTGGAAAGAATAAAACCAGCAGAGAGTTCTGCAACGCGATGCGCGAGAGAAGAAAACTGTTAGTATAGAATTTACGGTTGCATTTAGTTATTTCAATTGTAAAATGACGTGACCTTTTCATCAATTTAGTAGTTTAAACTCATAAAATCTAGTCACCATAAAAGAAAGTGTTTTTTTAATTTTCCTGAAATACAGAAGTGTGGAACAAATCCAAAAAAAACAGATGGAAAAACTGTTCTTCTGCTGTTTTAGATAAACTTAGCTAGCCACAATCAATGACAAATAACAACAATATTTCTTACACCAAAGCAACAAATTCCAACATATTGTTTCTACATTTGCCTTAATGCCTCAGAAACTCTATGAAGTCCTATCTAGTCCCCAGTGTGGGGAGAAGAGAAATAAAGCAACAATCTAACCCCTTATGAGTATTTACAATGTTTGTGTTCAAGCCGCATGCACCCTAGGTGGGTTGAGCCAGATTCTTCTCCGACGGACAAAGTTTCATTAGGATTTGTTTAAAGGCAGGGTCCCAAGTCCTACCCTGTTATTTAACCCATTACTGGAGGGAAGGGACAGATTAATACCTTTCCCAAGGGTACTAGCGCGTAAGTGAATGCAGGGCATTCAACTGGAATTCGAAATCCGTTCACCGATTTCTCCTTCCGAGCCGATATCCACTGCGCCACAACTCACCTTTGTTTTTGATGGAGGTATTTACAAGGCGTGATAAACTATTTACAAGAAACCAAATAAAATAATGTTGGTAATAAAACACTCCACAATCGATCATTTTGGCAGGAACATCTGTTAAGTGGACAAATTAAAAAAGCTCACACAAACCTACACTCATTCAAACACAAACAAATACGAGAAAAAAATACGAAAGGCGTCACGCATCCACCAGAGAACTGACGGGATGTGCAGGGAATGAAACTGAAGGAAGTTAAGGGCGAAAATAAAAGATTCCAATGAGTTTACAACCCTCTAAATATATAAACTTTAAAAACAGGCATCATAGAGTCAAGCAACCTTAAACTAACCTAATTTTGAGTGAGCTTTTCTCGATAAAACAATATTCTAATGCCTAACGGGTATCAAAGTGTCACTCTAAATCATCACCTCTTACTCGACAGATACGAACAAGACTCACCGAAATTTACCAAATTTGGATGGGGAGAGCCACTGCCTTTCTGTCCTAATCTTTGCCTTTCTGTTCTAATCTAGACTGATTCTTAAAGTAGAAAATCAGATGGGACTACTGACGAGTCGTATATAACACATGACTCAAATCCCAGCGTAACTAATAAAACAACAACTTTTAGGCAAAGTTCGACTTTATTCATCAACATAGTCTCCTTCTAGGGTGAGGCATTGATTCAATTTGATGCCTTTTTTGTAGAAAGATTTATCTTTGGCCTCAAAATACACCTCAGTTTCCGATGTCAGTTTTTCATTGGAACCAAATCTCTTTCCCTGGAGCATTCTTTTGAGGTCTTTAAAAAGTCAGTAGTCAATGGAGGCCAGATCTGAAGATCTGAAGAATACGGTGGATGCGGAAGCAATTCGAAGTGCAATTCATGTAGATTTTGCCATCGGTGAAAGATCAATTCTTTCTACTTCTTTTGTGATTTCTTTTTGACAAGTTCTTCCTTCAATCGCACCAATAATGCTATATAATATACGCTTTTGATCGTTCTTCCTTTCTCAAAGTAATTAATGAAAAAATACCTTGAGCATCTCAAAATACGGAGGCCAAAACCTTGCCTGCTGATATTTGTTTATTTAGTCGCTTAGACGGTTTTTACCTGCTGTTGTCCACTCATCTGTCTTTTATAGAAATATATACATAAAAAGAGACTTTTAAAGAAAAATATACATTTTTGAAGGAAATAAAATTACCAACGATACATTTTTGAAGAATTATTACCATAACATTTTTGAAGAAAGAAAGTTCTCAGCAAAACATTTTTGAACAAAAAACTAGAAAATATATTCCTGTTTTCTAAAATAAAAAAGAATAAAAACAAATTTTTCATTAAAATCTGATTAAATCAACCTTCTCACTATAACTGAACATTAAAAAGTACCTTACCCCCCTTTTTGGCATTAAATAACCCACAGAGTTTGATATGCCGTTAAACTCAAACTGAAGATATACAGGGAGGCGGTATAAAAAGTGGGAGCATCTACCAACCAAACTGATTAAGTTTTTGACATTATCTTCATCAAAGTAAGCCAAAAGTGGGACAATGAAAAAAAAAAAAACTCAAAATTCAATATAATTTACAGGAAAAATAAATCAATAGAAATAAATGTACAAAATAAACTTAGAGACGACATAGTGTAAAAAACTGTAAAAAAATAAAGATTAAAAAAAAATAAAGATTAAAAAAAATTAAAGATTAAAAAAAATTAAAGATTAAAAAAAAATTAAAGATTAAAAAAAATAAAAGATTAAAAAAAATAAAAGATTAAAAAAAAATTAAAGATTAAAAAAAATAAAAGAATAAAAAAAATAAAAGATTAAAAAATAAAAGATTAAAAAAAATAAAAGATTAAAAAAAATTAAAGATTAAAAAAAATAAAAGATTAAAAAAAGTAAAAGATTAAAAAAAATTAAAGATTAAAAAAAATAAAAGATTAAAAAAAATAAAAGATTAAAAAAAATTAAAGATTAAAAAAATTAAAGATTAAAAAAAGTAAAAGATTAAAAAAAATTAAAGATTAAAAAAAATAAAAGATTTAAAAAAATAAAAGATAGGCTTAAGGTAAAATTAGCAGTTCTTCAAACACAAAAAATAAAAAGCTCTTACGAGTTGAGGAACAAAATCCCGCAGCAAGACATTAACTGCTTTGAAACTAGAAACAATTTAACAACGAAAGTACGAAAGTGTATAGTTCATCAGAATATTTACTGTGAAAATATTTAGTCAGGAAGCCTACTGTGACTGATATCGAGATGTCGAGACAGGACTAATAAAATTGCAGATTCTTCATTGAATTTATCAAGAATCTCTAAAATTATATAAAATGTGACAGCTTATATTTGTTAAATCGAAAATTCTGCATAATCTCGAGAAGAAAGCCATCTGATGTTAGATGGTACCTGTACCTTTGAGAGTAAGCAACGAAAATTGTCTGTGTAAAGTAACCTTTGTATGGTATGAACAGCGATGAAAAATTTGTTTTAGCAGCAAGTCTTCTTAGTTTTAACGTATTACATGTTTTTTTATTTTATGTTATGATTTTACGTTGAGCCCCCTGTGAGTATCCTTTAAAATCCATCAAGAAAACCATAGAAAAGTCCAACGCGAAAAGACTTGGCAGTTATATGCAGTTGCTCAATACCATTTTAAAAAGAAATTGGATGAGAGAACTTACCACTTATGTTGACGCGTGATTTCCTTCCCTCGTGGTAACCTTTAAGAACAGAAACTAACGTAACATGACATTCATGTTTGTTGAGAGATTTTCAAAAAGCATATCTATTCAAATTGCCAACACCCTAGGTTTGATCTACAAAGACTTGATAAAGGGTCATCTTTTACATATTTACATAACACACATATACAGCAACATATATATATATATATATATATATATATATATATATATATACACTACCGGCCATAATTATTAGGTCACCCCAGTTTTTTAAAAGAAAGGATGTATTTTATACTATTTTTAAGTGGATAATTCTAAATAAAAATAGAATGGTTCTTTTGTTATTATTAATTTGCAAAATTTTACAAGGAAAGTAAGCAAAGATGAACTCGTCCAAATCATCCTAAATTTTCTTCATTATTTCATTGATGAAACTGCAATATAAATAATTATTAAATATTTATAAATACATTTGATGCACATATTATTGTGCAGTATTAATAAAAGAACCATTTAATTTTTATTTACAGTTATTCACTTGCCAATAAATACTAAAAAATAGTATGAAATACATTATTTTTTAAAACACTGAGGTGGCCTAATAATTATGACTGGCAGAGTATATGTAGGATATATTGATGTAAGATAGATGTTATAAGTTGAAAGTCACGTGATATATTGCACATACAAATATTAGTATATTCTGAATATTTTTCATTTATTAGTAAATTAGTACGACATTATATATATATATATATATATATATATATATAATTTATAAAATAAATGTACTATAATAACATTACAAAGTAGCTATGTTATTTCGACACTCTTTGATGGTGCTGATTTCAAGTAGAAGCGTTTTAAAGGCCAAACCCCATAAATCAGGGTGATATTGTTATAGATATTTTACTACTTAACTGCTATGCGTAATACACGCTTGGGCGATCATGTCTCTCTCGAGGCATGACTGACTGGGCAGAACATTTTCCCGCAGTAGGTTGCCATTACTTTCAGCGGTAGACTGGTTGCCGACCAAGGCTACAGAACCTAATCTATTTCACCCATAATTAAAGGGATGAGGCGGATTAATACCTTTCCGAAGGATATTTGTGCGTAAAGGGAATGCAATGAATTCCACTGGAATTCCAACTCGGCTCCTCGATTTCTTGTTCTCAGACGATATCCACTGTACGACAACGCACATCCGACATCCAGCTGTTTTGTAGTAATATAATATATTTATGATATAAATTCTAAATAAAGTATATTTAAGCAGCAATCTCTTTAATGCAAGTTTTGCTAAAAATAACAAAGTTCTATGGCTTAGTTTTTAATATAATTTTTCATGTGATCTGAAATCTTTTCTTTTTAGAATATAAGAAACCGAACGAAAAATGAAAACAGAAAGAGACAGTATACCATTATGTTATAAATTGGGGTTTGTGCTTACTGGTCGAGACTCAGCAGCCTCGACATATTTGGGAAAATAGATTAGAGTAATCAAGAATCTCTACTGGCAGCAAACTGTCTGCATACGGTCAGGTAACGAATTCAGCAGATATACAAAGATAGAAAGGGGCCTAAGACAAGGATGCATCATTTCACCGGATTTATTCAACTTGTACAGTGAGACTATTCTGAGGACCCTAGATGTAATGCCAGGATTTGTCACCGGAGGCCACAATTTGAACAACATAAGATACGCAGATGATACAGTGTTGCTTGCAGACACGGAAAGGAAACTACAAGATCTCCTACAGAAGGGAACTGAAGAGAATGACAAAAAAGACTTCAAATAAACTGCAAGAAAAACGAAGTGCATGGTCATCAGCAAAAAAAGCAGCCCAAAGTGCCAATTACAGGTGGGGGATGTTAAAATCAAGCAGGTACAAAAACTTAAATATTTTGGAAGTTTTCTAACAGAAGACGGTAAGTGCAACACAAGAAACCGAAGGCGAATTGGCATGGCAAAAGACGCGTTCCCAAAGCTAAGCAAAGTATTAAGACACAGGAAACATTAACTAGAAACAAAGAAGAGAGTGCTAGATTACTATGTAATGTCAGTTATTCATTATGGCAGTGAATGTTGGACAATATCATCAAAGATGAATGGAAAAACTTGAAGCAGCTGAAATGTGGTTCTACAGAAGGATGCCGCGGATATCATGGACAGAACATGTGAGCAATGATGAGGTGTTGGATCGAATGGAAACGAAAAGGAAATTATTACCGAGCATCAGGAAGAAACAACTGAAGTTCCTGGGATATGCAATGAGGAAGGAGGGCTTGGAGAACTGGATACTGACAGGCCAGATAGAGGGAAAAAGAGACAGGGGAAAGCATCGGATAACATATTTGAAGGGCCTCAGCAGGTGAATGATAGAACGCGGGTTGCGAGATGTTACAGGAGAAAGTGTGTTAAGAGCCACAAGGGATAGGAAGACGTGGAAGGCCATGATCGCATACGTCCCGAGAGCACAATGCACATAGAAGAAGAAGAAGAAGAAGAAGAAGAAGAAGAAGAAGAAGAAGAAGAAGAAGCTTACTGGTCAGATATGTGTCACATGTATTTTTTTTTAATCATTTCACCCCGAGCAAGGCGGAAACGCCACTGATGTGCAGGGGATACATAAATGTAAAAAGATTAATTAGAAAAGAGTGAGGAGTACAAACTAGTTAGAAAGGAACAATAGAAAGCTGAGAAAACAGGTGCGCTGACATATACATAGGTGGAGAGAAAGGGAAGGTTATACAGGGAAGGGGAGAGAGCTAGAGTCCAGTGGTTAGTAGATGAGTATTGACATTGCATTTAAATTTCTGGGGGTTGTAGCCATCAGGAAAGCAAGAATATGGGAGCGAGTTCCACAGGCGGGAAGTGCGAGAGAAGAAGCTGCAGGAGTAAAATTGTCGTCTGCATTTGGCTAACCTGACTGTGAATGGGTGGGACCCATTTGCCAGTCTGGTTGCACGAGTAAACACCTGTTGAGGAGGCATCAGTGACTTAAGCTCATCCGAGCAGAAGCCATGAAAGTATTTATAGAACAGACAAAGGGAGGCCACCTTTCGACGATGGGGAAGTGGCTGCAGTCGAGTCGCCATATCAGTACCTATCACATTACAGACTCTCCTTTGGAGCTTGTCAAGAACACTGAGGAGAACGCCAGGGGCACCTGACCATAAATGGCAGCAGTACTCCATGCACGGACGTATGGTTGACTTGTATATATGCAGGATGGATTCAGGATGGATTCAGGTGGCAAAAACATCCTGGATCGACATAGTGACCCAATCTTCTTAGCAGTAGATTTTGCTATGGATTCAATATAGTGGTTCCATTTGAGGTCTGAGGACAGGGTAAGTCCGAGGAGGCGTAGTGTCTTACTCTCAGGGAGAATCACTCGGTCCATGCTTATGGGAGGCAGAAGAGGTTGCCTGTAATGGTTGACAGACAACAGCTTGGTCTTAGATGAATTGAAGTTGACAAGCCACTTCTTGCCCCAGTTCAACACAGAGTGTAGATCCCGCTCAAGGTCAGCAGCAAGATTATGTCTGTCCGCCACGACAGGTTTCTTACTGGAGCGGGAGTATATTGTAGTGTCATCTGCGTAGATGCCTACTTGGGACTTGATCTCATCTGGGAGGTCATTGATGAAAATAAGGAAGAGCGTCGGGCCCAGGATAGAGCCCTGTGGGACACCAGCATTCGTGATGTAGGACGAAGAGGCACGCCCATTCAGAACGACCTTCATTGAAAGCAATAGGTATTTTTTTAATTTATGTGCATGAAATATTTTGGATGGTAAAATGTATAATGGAGTACGTGTATATTTCCGTATAAACGCATATCTGTTTACGTTATGTTAGACATTATCGTAAGTTAAATGTGCGTATATGTGTATGTGAGTGTGTGTGTGTATTTTGATACGTATGTCACGTGTATTGAAACAATGGATAATTTTTAAATGTAGATGTAAAGAATATTTTGAACGGTAATGTGTGAAATATTGTGTGTTTATGTGGAAACGCTTGACTGTCAAGGTGTATCTTATACGTAATTAATATAAGCCTATATCTGTTTAAGTGTGAGAAACGTCTGAATGATGTCATAATTTTATCATTTAAAAAGTCCCCGAACACACATTTAAAATTGTCTATTTCTTCTATACAACTGACAGATATCTTACAGTGAGAAGAAACCCCAAATCATAACATGCAAGTATTCTGTTTCGTTGTATATATTTTTCTCATTTTTCTCTCAGACAGTAAGGAAGCTTTAATAAAAGTGAAACATGTTTTTCTCTATTTTACCGTCTGTCTATCTATCTATCTATCTATCTATCTATCTATCTATCTATCTATCTATCTATATATATATATATATATAGTCATCCGCAGACAGATCTGTTTCGCTGTATCACAGCTCATCATTACGGTTAGAGATCCGATTGCTTTTACCCAGAATTGAAACCCGACCGAATTGGCGTCAGTCGTGCGATTCTATCTCTGAGCTATGGGCATTCTATATCTGATATTGAGCACTTTATTCTATAAATATAGCACACCTTAAAACTATATTTATTCATTTATATGAATAAATATAGTTTTAAGGTGTGCTATATTTATAGGATAAAGTGCTCAATATCAGATATACAGCATATGTAAATATAAAAGAGTGAACATTGAAGTCAAAACTTGGGGCCGACAGACTGCTTCATGTTAAGCGAAATCATCAGGTCTGAGTGTTGACTTCAATGTTCACACTTTTATATATTTACACACACACACACACACACACACACACACACATATATATGTGTATGTATACCGTTTATATATATAGTCTACAGTACACACACATATATATATATGTATATTAGTCATCCACATACTAACCTGTTTCACTGTATTACAGCTCATCAGTGTGGCTAAACATTCACTTGCTTCTGGCTGGCATCGAAACTCGACCGAACTGGTGTTAGTCATAATACCTACTCTCTAAGCCATAGGCACATTGAATAAGTGAGGGGAAATGTTAGCGTGTTATATATAAGCGGTGTATACACACACACCAGTAACCGGAAAAAAATCAATTAATTTCTGAAGAGTAACTCGTAACAGTTTTTTCAAATTTTCCTTTCTAGAGAGCTCAATCGTAATGAGAGCATAATGTATTAGTTATCCATATACAAGCCTATTTCGCTGTATCACAGCTCATAAGTGTGACTAGACATCCACTTGGTTCTGGCGGGGTTCGAAACTCGACCAATTTAGTGTCAGTCGGAATCACTACAGCCTATTTTTACAAATATATTTACTAAAATTACACTAGAATTTCTTCGAATACTAAACAGCAAATTTGTTTAACTAAATCGCCATTGGATTTAGTCACGGCCTAGAGACGAGTACAGAATCTTCTGCAACTCTTCCTTGTTTAATTCAGTGAGCGCTGTCATAATCCTTGCCTTTAGTTAATATTTCGTGTTACAATGAGTTTTGCTAACCTCTCATTCAATTGTGCCCTAAGCATAATAATCAAAATGGTTGGGAGTTAGGTAGCCAGAAGCAAGATGTAATGCGGTCGCTGAAATTGTCTGACAGTCATGAATGGGTTCATCTGCTTGTGTGGCACGGTGAAGAGCCCTGTCGCCAGACAATGTCTTTCAGCAGCCAGCTTTTCTCTAGAGCAGTTCTAAATTATCAGGACAGCCATCCTTGCTAAATCTGAGGCTATGTGGGAAGATGAATTGACACAGAGCGTCGCTATCACTAGCGTTCATTCTAAACATCTTCGTAATCACTTTTACATTCGCCCATCTCTTTGCGAATTCTCGGTACTTTCCCCAGACTGACACCAAAATACACTGAAATAATTGACCATATTATACTGAGCAGTCGACAAAATAAAAAGAAAACTACTCGTATGTATGAAATAAAAAATACAGAATGAGCAATAATTTCCCCCTCGCACTCTGTATATATTCTATTAGATTGGTACTATATATCAAAGAATTCTCTTGGACCATTTCTACAAATACTTTCACGGCTTTGTGAAATTGAATTGTAACTGTTTATTTTACGATACAATTTTCTTTTTTCGCTTGCGGAATTCTCTTCCGGCTACAGGCTTTCCAGCACAAATTTGACTTTCAAAAATTTAAATGCAATGTACGCTTCTATTTTTCTTTATTTTTTTACACTGTTTACATTGTTCAAGTTGTTGTCCTCATTTTTGTTGCCATATTCATAACGTTTCGGCCGTTTTACTCTCCGACCTTTTTCAGGTGATTGGAATCTCGAACTGAAGTCTTTATCTCGCTTCTGCTCCGATGGACTTAGCTTAATAGTGGCTCCTATATATGAATTTACTCGAGCCACAAGATTAGCAATTAGGTCCCACCCTTTTACTGTGAAACCAATAAAATGTAAACGCAAATTCTACTCCAGCAGCTTCTTCTCTCGCACTTTCCGCCTGCGAAGTTTCCTTGCGTTTGCTTGCTTCCCCGACAGCTATAATCTCTAAGAATTTAAATGCAAAGTCAACAGTCATCTCCTATCTCACTAATTTGCATCCTCACTCTCATGCTCCATTCTCCGTCCACTTCACTCTCATCCGTATTTTCATCCTTCTCTTACCCACTTCCTGACACCTCCTATAACCTGTCACTCTTTCTCATAAATTTCCTCCTATGTAACCCCCTGCACAACAGTGGCAGTACAATGCCTGGCTTGAGGCGATATGATTATAAAAAAAAAATGAAACATACATTTTTTAATATTTCATCAACTGATTATCGCTTTTTAATCACTTAAACACATTTTAAATGGCAAAACGAGAAGTAGAATCAGCTTTCAAAGATTTCGTCACAGCCAATAATTCTTTTATAAATGAGGAATAAATAATCACGTCGATCGATAGTAGAGGTGCCTAGATCTTCCAAGCTCGTATTTTGACTAATTTCAAAATTCCTACTGTTAATTTTTCAAGAATAAAATTATGTTTCTGAAATTGGCCATTATTTTTTAACAATTTTATAATATAAAACTTAAAAACCAAAGAATTTATCATTTACATATATACAAAAAAAATCTAATCTATAATGACCAATGCCCAGAATGATATACATTGCAGGAATAACGAAATTAAATAAGTCACACGGAAATTTCTACTTCCAAAGAATAGTTTTTGAGCGAATTAAAGCACATTAAACAAAGATAACACAACAATAATTTCCCCAACTAAATCACTTATAAACAAATTAAATTGTTCTTAAAAAACGTAAACTAACCAGTATTTAAAATAACACACCATCAGTGTATCTTACAGCAACCAGGTTCAGTTTAATTATAAGCAGGACGACTTCGCTATATGGAAAATGATTAAACTTTGGATTCATGCTTTAATGCCTCACAACCATGTAAAGATTTATAATAGATTACAGAAAATGAATGTGCGTTGTGGTGCAGTGGATATCGGCTCGGAACGGGAAATCGGGGAGCCGAGTTCGAATTCCAGTTGAATTCATTGCATTCACTTACGCGCAAATACCCTTGGGGAAAGGTATTACTCCTTCCAGTTATGGGTTAAATAACAGGACAGATTGGTTTCTATAGTCTTGGCTGGCAACCAGTCTGCCGCAGAAAGCAATAGGCAACTTACTGCGGGATAATCTTCTGCCCAGTCAGTGACGTCTCATTTGAAACATGATCGCCCAAGCGTATTTCACGTATGACGCTTAACTGACTGACAGAAAATGGATTACCTCAAACCTTGTTGTTTCTAATAAAGTAGAACCCATCAAATCTAAACTAGTGATGACTAATAGAGTGTATG
>JBBBDQ010000266.1:9367500-9397500 GCA_037127315.1 Ascarosepion bandense
TTAAAATACACAGATGTTTTAAACAACAAAACGAAAAATATTTTAAGCTAGATACATGAGACCTTCAGCATTGAGATCTTAAATGAATCAAATGCAGAAAATCTAATTCTTCGATGTGAGGTTGAGTTTGAGTCTGAGTTTTGTTTAAAGGCATATCAACCTCTGTGAGTTAATTAATGCTAAAAAGCGAGATTTTAAGGTATTTTTTAATGTTCGATTGTAGTGAAAAAGTTGATTTAGCCAGATTTCGATAAAAAATTTTATTTTATTTTTTATTTTTATTTTAGAAATAAAAGTTGTGTTCTAGTTTTGTATTCAAAAATGTATTGCTGGTAAAAATTATGTATTATGGCAAGTTTCTTAAAAAATGTATTGGTAATATTTTTCTTTTAAAAAATATATACTCAGGATCTCTCCGATTTGGATTTAGCCGTAATAACACATTGCTAATAGTCTGAAATTAAACAAATACTGTTGTGTAAATTTAACTTCATTAACACCATTAAAAAACACACTTCTGATTTACAATGTCGTGAAATGCCAGTGTGTAAAATATTAAAAGTGAAGAAATACGTCGAACCTTGTCAATCCCACTCTCTATGCAAGAACACACCTAGGGAGACTACTTTGCGCCTGGGCACCAACTCAAGTATTATCACATTTGAGCGCCTATATATACACACAAAAACATCTTGCCTTATATATATATATATATATATTATCGATCTTCTGCACTATTTTAAGAACTGCAAACTTGAAAATTCTGAATATCGTTTCTTATGTCTTTGTCTATGAGTGCATGAAATTTGATTAAAATCGGACCACTCCTTCTATAACCCGATTTTTTCGATTATCGATTTTCGATATTTATCGAGGGTACCTCGACACAAAACCTAGCTAAGAACACTCGCAGGCACCTATAGTACAACTGTGTAAATTTTCAAGAAAATCGGTTCAGCCGTTTCGGAGTCTATAGGTAACGGACACACACACACACACATACAGACAAAGTTCCATTTATAAATAAGTTTAGATAAAGAGGCTAAAATAAACATACATATATATATATATATATATATATATATATATATATATATATATGGGAGTTAAGCGCGTGTTCTGTCTTTTCTCTTCTAGAAAATGTCTTATAATATGTATCTATATTTAAAGCAATATAAATTATATCTATAGATTGCAAATAAATTCTATTATAGTTTAGAGAAATAATTCATGTGCATTTTTTCTTTAATTTATTTTAAACAGAAAAGTAATCAATACTATACTGTCCGTTGTTGTGTACGACTTCCTCCTACGGTTCAATAAGTTTTTCAATGCCTTGGTTATAGAAATCTCCCGGCCTTGACTCAAAGAATTCGTCCAACCAAACCTTCAATTCCACGACATTATTGAACGATACACCATAGAAAGCGTTTGAAAGCGATCGAACGAGATGAAAATATGAAGTCGCTAAATTTGGGGAGTATAGAGGATAAGGTAGCACTTATCATTGGAGTTATTGAAACGCAGCTTTGGTCATATTGGCGATGTGAAGATGGACGCTGTTGTATTGCAGAAAAACATAATATCGTCTATTCGGTACTTTTTTTTTCTGCTGAATTGCTTCGTTGAATCGGTTCAATTGTTGAACGTAGAGCTCCACATTTAGTGTGTTGTTGCGCTCAACCAAATGGTAATGATTTATGCTTTCACAGTTCTTCCATAAACACAACAAGGTCTTTCGAGGATGAAAGTCTTGATTTGCTCGAGGTGTCGATTGGGGCTAAGCAATTCTTTTCTCTTTTTCATACTGCTGTGAAGGCAGCATTTTACATCGCCAGTGATAATGCGGTAAAAATGTTTTGACCATATTTTAAGCGGGGTCGGGCGAACAAACTGGTGGTGATTGTAGAGTTTTAAATATTTGTTGTTTTTGCGCAAACTGTATGGCACTCAAGCGTCGAAATTTTGAACATTTTGCCATGAAGTAAAGGTGGTTCACTACAGATAATTTGATCACGATTCATTTGCTCCGCCAGTTCTCTTGTTTATTTGACGTGGATTTTCGAAAAGGCGTTGATTCAATCGCTTTTTAACAAATTATCCCTAATAACGCATTACTAATTGTCTGAAATTAAACAAATACTGTTGTGTAAATTTGCCTCGAAAAATCCCATTAAAAAACACAGTTCTGATTTACAATGTCATGCAATGCCTGTGTATAAAATATTTAACGTGAAGAAATACGTCGAACCTTGTCATTCCAACTCTCTATGCAAGAACACAAGTAATGAGACAACCTTGCGCCTGGACACCAACTCAAGTATTATCACATTTGAGCGCCTATATATATATATATATATATATAATAATAAAATCGACTCTGTACGTATCCAAATCTTAAAATCTTACACAAGTAATTTTTTAGGACCACAAATAACCGGCAGAATCTAAGTCCGTTATTGTCCGCCGCTATAAAGCTTTGGACAATGAGGGGAAAAAAAAAAGAAAACTGCGGAGCACCGACAATACATACAGTACTTCACAGCAAAGAAAAAAAACCCTCAAACGGAACGAACCACTAAGAAAGAAAAGTGCTCGATACAAAACTAACCAAAAAGGATTAACCAAGAGGCAGTGACGTAGAGCAAAAACACACGAGAAAAAATCGCAAGATCGCCAAGACCTACCGCGGTTTAGCACCACGGCCCTGACGAGCCGTGGTGCGAAACCGCGGTAGGTCTTGGCGATCTTGCTATTTTTTCTCGTATATATATATATATATATATATATATATGTGTGTGTGTGTGTGTGTGTGTGTGTGTGTGTGTGTGTGTGTGTGTGTGTGTGTGTGTGTGTGTCACTCAAGGGCCGAATTTTTTAACTTTCTGCCATTAAGTCAAGGTGGTTCACCACAGTTGATTTTATCACGATTCATCAGCTCCGCCAGTTCTCAGTTTGTTTGACGTGGATTTTCGAAAAGACGTTGATTCTCTCTGTTGTGGAACCCAGACTCACCTCAACATGGACTCATCCACTGCTATATTAATAGGTGTGTGATAGCAGTAAGTGTGAGGAGAAAGAAGATCAGACAGTAGCATTGTGCGCATGACCCCAGTCTACTACCAAGGACTATACTGGATTCGTAAGCTCTGCTTACTGTACCTTCTTCTTCTTTGTAAACTTTTCTGTAATACATCTTTCTTTAACCTACACCTCGTGTTCCGTGTTATATTTCCGTGAAACAATTTTCGGCTCCACATCACTATTGCTTTTCAACAAACTGATGTGTGATCTGTTCTTGAGGTCAAAATATCTATTTTTGAAACGCAAAAACAGAACGGTGTCACAACTTTGAGGCATTGCCCCTTCTTCACACACAACATAAATCTTACGAGCAGCTTCAGCGGCCTTAATACCTTGATTAACTGAAAAAACAAATGGCGTCGAAAATGTTCAGTTTTGTTCAATTGATATTCAATTCTAATGATCTGAAAATGCACAAACAATAAACTGTTGTGTGATCTCCCCTTTTGTATGGAATAATGGACTGGTCTGAGTGTACATATAATCCGGCCTATAGAGTTAGTTGTTTTGTTTTTTGGCATATCAACCTCGGCGGGTCATTTATTGCCAACTTCACTTTTATTTTTATTTGTTTTTTTATTTGTGTTACCCATGGAAAGAGCGACACAGAGATCCGAAGGCGAATTGGCATGGCAAAGGACCCGTTCCAGAAGCTAAGTAAAGTACTAACACACAGGAAAATTTCACTAGAAACAAAGAAAAGAGTGCTGGATTGCTATGTGATGTCAGTTCTTCAATACGGCATATGCTGGACAATATCATCAAAAATGAGGAAAAAACTTGAAGCAGCGGAAATGTAGTTCTACAGAAGGATGCTGCGGATATCGTGGACTGAGCATGCAAGCAACGATGAGGTGTTGGAAAGAATGGCAACAAAAAGGAAATTAATATTGAGCATCAGGAAGAGACAACTGAAGTTCCTGGGACACGCAATGAGGAAGGAGAGCTTGGAGAACCTGATACTGACAGGCCAGATAGAAGGGAAAAGAGACAGAGGAAGGCAGCGGATAACATATTTGCAAGGCCTGGTCAGGTAGATGACGGAACGGGGGTTGCCCGGAGTAACAAGAGCAAATATACTAAGAGCCACAAAGGATAGGGAGACGTGGAGAACCATGATCGCCTACGTCCTGAAGGGACAGGGCACATAGAAGAAGAAGAAGAAGAAATTTTATTTATTTATTTATTGCTGGTAATACCTTTTTCTTTCAACAACTTATCGTTGTTTTTATATAAGTTTTGTGTCTATTATTACATTTTTTCTTTTCGGGTATCAAGATTCATTAGGATTTGTTTTTTTTAAGAGCAGAGTCCCCAAGTTCTACCCTTGTTATTTAACACATAACTGGAAGGAAGGGACGGATTAATACCTTTCCCAAGGGTACCAGTGCTTAAGTGAATGCAGGGTATTCAACTGGAATTCGAACTCGGCTCACTGATTTCTGCTTTCCGAGCCGATATCCACTGCACCACAACGCACATCCGTCACTATACTCTAACGGCACCTCGTATTCCCAAGCGGTCATCCATGTAAGTACTGACCAGGCTCAACGTTGCTTAACTTCGGTGATCAAGAGAGAACCGGTGTATTCAACGTGATAGGCGGTATGCTCTGCTTATAGAGAGAATGGCGGTTGAGTTGTAAGTTGGTGAGAGAGTTTAGTTCGTTGGATCTGGAATCACAGTTGCAGTTGCTCTGAGCTCTACTCAGCCTAGAATAAGTTACCCGGACCTACTATTTTCACTTCAAGAGTTGTATATGTTTATTTCTACTAATAGTATTCCAGGATTGACTAACCCGAGTTTCAGTTTGTATATTACGTTCAATATAATCCATCTTTTTCTATCTCCATATCTGTTTTTATTGTTTATTATATTGTGCAGTTCCTCACACGGAATCCACAACATAACAAAAAAAATCAAAGCACATTATCATGTACAACAACAAACCCTCCTCCAAATAACACCATTTTGTGCCAAAGCGTATCATTTCTGCGTATGTTTTTAAATTTGAAGATAAACGCCCCTGCTGTTCATTTCAGTGTTCTCGACAGGCTCCAGAGGAGAATCTATAATGCGATTGGTCCCGACCTGGCAGCTCGACTCCAGCCAATTTCTCACCGACAGGATGGGACTTCTCTTTTATTAATATGTTCATAGCTTCTGCTCTGAAGAACTTGGGTCAATGGTGCCCCCTCCACAAGAGTTTACTCGGACAACCAGACTAGCAACAAGGTCTCACGCTTTTACCCAAATGCAGGCGACAATTCTATTCCAGCAGCTTTTTTTCTTGCGCTTTCCGCTAGTGGAAATCCCTTCCATGTCCTTGCTTTCCTGGTGTCTATAACCTCCAGGAATTTAAATGCAAAGTCAATTCCCATCTCTTATCGACAAATCCAGACCTTTCTACATCACCCCGTATATCTTGTTTTTTTTTTCTTTCTCTCTACCTTTGCAATTGTCTTCCCTCCTGTGTTCACATCTTTCTCTTGCCGTTTTTCTTTCTCCCGCTGTAGCTGGTTCGTCTTTCTCTTCACTCCCCTTCTGCCTAATGCTTCAACTCTCTTATGTAACCCCCTGCACATCAGTGGCGTTAACGCCTTGCTTGGGGTGAAATGATTATATAAAAAAACACTTCTGAAATACTTCTCAATTTAATATATTTGCTTGTGTGTATGCATAAGAACGTGCAGATTATTTATTCTATCGTCGAAGAGACATGGGAAACTTATAACCAGACTTACGATAAAGAACTAACATAAACTGAATAAAAAAATAAAACAAATGCCATATTTCAGCATTGGATATGTCTTGGAGTTTATCTCTGAGAATCTACTGCCATTTTCTGAAATTAAGTAAAATGTAAATAGATCAAAAATCAAAAATCAGCGAAGTTGCCATAAGCTTCTTGCCAAAACTCCGGCAGAGACTGACGCATGTTGTTTAGAGGCAAACATTATAAATTATCCTATTCTTGCCTAACGCATATCATCGAAGCCTAAGGGAGATACAAATAGCAAGAATAAATGAACATCAAAATAATTGGGGAGGTAAACGTGGTTAGAAAGAAAATGTGACGATGAAGCGAATTCAGCGGTCTGGATATTTTTATTAATCTATGCACTTTCAGAGTGTTCCTGGGCATGACGGTAAACTGCATCCAGCAGCAAGGCCTCTGATTAGGAGGTTGTGAGGAGCATGGAACTACCTCTTAATTGCTATTGTTGCCAGGTCCACCCAAACCCAGAGTGGTAGCACCAGTTAGAGTCCCAGCTATGGGCAAATAATAAACCCCCAAACTGAAGTCAAAACACTATGAAAGTATAAAAATAGACTTTTATAGAAATATATACATAAAAATAGACTTTATAGAAAAATATACATTTTTGAAGTAAAAATATTAACAATACATTTTTGAAAAAAATTCTTCTCAGCAAAACATTTTCGAATTCTAGAAGACATTTTCAGTTTTCTAAAATAAAAAGAACAAAAACAAAAAAAATTAATTAAAAAATTATTCTCAGCAAAAGATTTTTGAATACAAAACTAGAAGATATTTTCATATCATATATAAATAAAAATAAACTTTTATAGAAAAATATACATTTTTGAAGTAAAAATATTAACAATACATTTTTGAAGAAAGAAAATTATTCTCAGCTAAACATTTTCGAATCCTAGGAGACATTTTCAATTTTCTAAAATAAAAAAGAATAAAAACAAAAAAGAAATTAATTAAAAAATTATTCTCAGCAAAAGATTTTTGAATACAAAACAGAAGATATTTTCAGTTTTCTAAAATAAAAAACAATAAATATAAAAAAATTAATTAAAATCCAACTAAGTCAACATTCTCACAATAACTAAACTTAAAAAATACCTTAAAACCCCATCTTTTTGGCATTAAAAAATCCACAGAGGTTGATATGCAGTTAAACGAAACTCATAACTTTCAAACTAGACTAATGTTTTTGTCATTATTGCTGTTAAAACAAGGCGTTATTCGATGCGAAACTTAGCATTTCTTTAAAGAAGAAAAGTCCGAGGATTTTCCTTTTCATTATGGTATTGAATATCAGATAAAAGTCTTCATCGTTTCCGTTTATGGAAATTTTTCTTCGAAATATATCACGCCTTGACTTATTGTTTAAATCTTTACGATTAATCATTTTGATTATTTCACCCAATAAATTTCCCCTTCATCTTTGCTTAGCTCAGTGCAAAAATCTCTCGTATTTATACATCGGCGTTCAAGTATTTTTTTCAGTTTTATATAACTTAAGTCATGACTGTCCCAAATCTTCCTTTGCACAATTTACATTATTCGGACTATTTTTCTCATCTATGTTGACATTTGTACGACGTTTCGGCCGATGTATGCTCTGGCATTTTTCAGGTGCTAGGAATTTCGAACCAAACCCTTTATTACAATCACTGGAGTATATGAACATTATTTGCGTAGTAATGCGTCGATTAGAAGTTATGAGTTATCTCCCTCTGACACTCCAAGTTACTTGTTCACCACTGCTATAGCCTGGTATTGAACTTACAACTATTTGGGTCAAGTCACAGGAACTAACCAACCTCTATATCAACTAGTATTTTTTATCAGAGCTCATATTGCAATTTTTTTAAAAATAATTTAAATATAATTTTTTTAAAAATAATGATTTTCTCTGGCACTCCGTATTACTGGTTCCCATATTGTGTTCGTCTCTATGCTTGATCGGTTTAGGAGGTGTTTGAAACATAACATATGTGCTGATTCTTTAAATTCCAGGTACCTGAAAAAGGCCAGAGCGTAAAACGGCCGAAACATCATACAAATGACAACATAGATGAGGACAATAATAATCCAAATAATGTAAATACCGTAAAAACTATCTCATCTCAGAAATATAGACAAATACTTCCTTTGCACATTCTAAAATATTAGTTCGTGGCAAATCCTACTGTGCACATTAACCAGAACCCGTTTGTTGTGATATATTTTATTAACTTTTACAGTAAAGTATATGAATTAAATAAAATATATTTGTTTATTGAATTTTGGTATCCATCGAACTAACCAAAGCTTAATCGAGAGTATGTAGTTCCCGGTCTTTATTCGAACA
This sequence comes from Ascarosepion bandense, assembly GCA_037127315.1. NCBI lineage: Eukaryota > Metazoa > Mollusca > Cephalopoda > Sepiida > Sepiidae > Ascarosepion > Ascarosepion bandense. The sequence goes on from JBBBDQ010000266.1 coordinate 9,375,699, forward strand.
TTCGATCATCTAATCGGGAAACGCGTGAGGATTTCTGCATGCCCCTCTAGTAAATTCATATTGTTTATATGACCTCCTGTTATCCTGTTGTTTTTGCGGGTAAATTCTAAGTTCAGTTACACTAACTTCCTTGTGTCATGTTATTGCACCCAGTGGCATTCTTTAAGGCCTGTCTCTGTATTTGGTATTTTGAGATTACCTTTTTGATATAGTTTGGTGCTACAAAGATTATTGAATTTCTGTATTGACACCTAAGAGAAATGTTAATTTTTCATCTCTTATGGGGAACCCAGCAGATATCTGGGTCACTAAAGAACAACACATCTTAGATCAGTAGTCTTTATGGAAACTAATTTTGATTTTGACCTCTTGTACAAATCACATACTACATCAATAATAGAGGAAATTACATGATGATCTATTAAATCAAATCAATTATTTCCACGCGTCTTGATAAAATACATCAGTTTGTTTCATATGCGAGAAACCATCTTAATCTGTGTAAAACTTTTCAAAATCCATCTAAATATTTATGAAATTTTATATACAATACGCAACATTTCAATATCAAGAAAAGTTACTTTCAAATTTGCGTGCATGTAAGGCGCCATCTTATTAGACATTAACAAGCATATTTTTATATAAGATATATTTCTATGTAAGAAATATGATATTTCTTATAAAAGAAATATTATAATATATTTATATATAATTTATATATATATATATATATATATATATATATATATATATATATATATATATATGAGCTCTAATATATAATATGAAGTCAGAACGGATAAAAGTTTAGACGCATTGATCAACAAATTATTACCAGCAAATATTCATAAGGGAAGGTGAAAAAGTTCCATAGGTGCGATCTTATATCAAGTTCTGCAATAACTGAACATTTGACTGACATTTTTAGTGGTGAAATTGAGTATCACTTTAAGGTTTTGGAATCAATAAGACATGAATCTGCATTGTAAAGCAGTGGATATCGGTTCTGAATGTGTAATCATAGAAATGTGTTACATTCACTTACGTGCAAATAACCATCGGAAAGGTATGAAACCATCTCTTCTCCCTCCTAATATGGGTTGAATAGCATTGGGTTGGCATCCAGTCTACCGTAAAAAGAAATGGCAAACTACTGCGGGGTAAATTCTGCCTAGTCAGAAAGAAACATGATGGACCAAGCGTGTGTAACGTATGAAGCTTAGATAACTGATATATTAAGTCCTACCTATCATCCCTCTTTAAGTAAATGTTGGTTAATAGTTGTTAAAGCTAATTAGTCTTTGATGATGTATTTTTTGCATTTAGCATTAGTCTGATGAGTTTTTTCATTTTTAATTACTGCGCACATTCTGTTTGGTCCTCGATTTGTTCTGATGAAAGAGAACAGTTAAACCGATTTAGCTGCTTTTTGATTGTTCTATTGCATTGCCGGTTTACGGTAACAAATATTTTCTGTTTCTCCTCTTTTTTTGTAAGGAATGGTCTTTTAATATGTTTGCATTTATTGCTTTAATAAGATTTTGAGCCACTGCCATAATATCATATTTTTACATGAGGTATATTTCTGCGTAAGAAAGGATATTTTCATATAACAAATTTATACCGTTATAGGCGAGAAGTTATATATTTATACATTTTTATCATTTTATTAATATTATTATAAAATATTTAGTAATAGTGATAAAGTATCTTAATTATTAAATATATATCTACATGATATCTTGACGGACTGACTAACTATATACGAGAGTCATTCAATAAATGAGGTGAAACATTCACCTTATTTATTGAATGACCCCCGTAGAAGTCCTTATACCGAAACATTAACCTTATTTATTGAATGACACTCGTAGAAGTCCTTATACCGTAAAATTCACCTTATTTATTGAATGACCATCGTTGAAGTCCTTATACCGAAAAATTCACCTTATTTATTGAATGACCCTCGTAGAAGTCCTGATACCGAAAATTGACCTTATTTATTAACTGAACCCGTAGAAGTCCTTATACCGAAAAATTAACCATATTTATTGAATGACCCTCGTAGAGGTCCTGATACCGGAAATTGACCTTATTTATTAACTGACCCCCGTAGAAGTCCTTATACCGAAAAATTAACATTATTTATTGACTGACCCTGTTAGAAGTCTTTATACCTAAAGATTCACCTTATTTATTGAATGACCCCCGTAAAAGTCCTTAAACGGAAAAATCACCTTATTTATTGAATGACCCTGTTAGAAGACCTTACACCGAAAAAATCACCTTACTTATTGAATGACACTGTCAGAAGTCCTTATACCGAAAGATTCACCTTATTTATTGAATAAAGCTCATAGAATCATTTATACCAAAAAATTACCTTATTTATTGGATGACCCTCATAGAAGTCTTTATAGCAAAAAATTCACCTTATTTATTGAATGACCCTCGTAGAAATCCTTATACCAAAAATTCACCTTATCATTGAATGACCTCGTAGAAGTCCTTATACCGACAAAATCACCTTATCTATTGAATGACATTCGTAGAAGTTCTTATAACGAAAAATTCACCTTATTTATTGAATGACCCTGTTAGAAGACCTTATATAAAAAAAATCACCTTATTTATTGAATGACCCCCTCAGAAGTTCTTAGACCGAAAAATTCATCTTATTTATTGACTGACCCTCGTAGTTCTTCTACCAAAAAATTCAGTTTATTTATTGACTGACCATGTTAGAATCCTTTATACCGAAAAACTCACCTTATGTATTGAATAACCCTCGTAGAAGCCTTTATACCGAAAAATTACCTTATTTATTGACTGAGCTTGTTAGCAGTCCTTATTTATTGAATGACCCTCTTAGAAGTCCTTATACGGAAAAAAATCCCCTTATTTTTTGAATGACTCTGATAGAAGTCCTTACACCGACAAATTCAACTTATTTATTGAATGACCCTCGTAGAAGTCCTTATACCGAAAAGTTCACCTCATTTATTGAATGACCCTCGTATCACTCAATAAATCCCGGCCCTGATATATAGACAGTGCTACTAATAAAAAATGTATGTGCTTTTCATAACTTTCCAATTACTCATGACAAAATCTGACCCCAATTATTAGTTTACAAATTACAGTTATATAAATGAAGTTAATGTTGCGAATTTTCGAAACAATGGAAAAATCTAAATTTCGTGTATTGATAAAACATTGCTTTCTGATGGGAAAATACTCTTCAAACAATTCAATGCCTTGATAAGTGTTATTCAGACTCTGCTTTATCGGAAACAACTGTTTTTAGGTAGTATGCTGACTTCAAACGCGTTCATACAAACACGAATTATGCTGAACACTCAGGTCACCCAAAATTTGTTTCTGGAAAACACAAAAAATATCCACAAACTCTTTTTGGCTGATCGTATCTTGAAATTGTGTGAGATGGCAGAAAAATAGAAGGCAAGATATATATTATTTTGCATAAAAAATTGTCATTGAGATAGCTGTATTCAAAGTGGGTGCATCGATGATTCAATGCATTGTTTACAACTGTTTCAACGCAACAAGAAATGTTTTTTGCGTAAATATGTGACATTGGATGAAACATAAAACACTTCACTCCTGTGCTAAATCGGCAGTCAGCTGAATAGAGAACAACAGGTGAAAGCCGTCCAAAGCAACCAAAGACGCAAATATCAGTAGGTAAGTTTTTGACCTCCGTATTCTAGGAGGTGCAAAAGATTTTATTCAACGATTAGCTTGAGAAAAGAAGAACTATCAGTAGCAAACATTATATAGCATTATTGGTACGTTTGAAGGAAGAAATCGACAAAACACGACCACAATAAAGAAAAAGTGTTCCTTCGCCAAGACAACGCACCAAGTCACAAGTCGATTGCAACGATGGCAAAACTACATGGATTACTCTTCGAATTGCTTCCGCATCCACCCTACTCTCCAGATCTAGCCCCCAGCGACCACTTACTGACTGTTTGCAGAACTCAAAAAAAATCCTCCAAGAAAAGAGATTTGGCTCCAATGAGAAAATGATATCAGAAACTGAGGTGTATTTTGTGACCAATGACATATCGTTCTACAAAAGAGGCGTGGAATTGTGAGAATTAGTGTATCACTCTTGAAGAAGACTATGTTGATTAATAAAGTCGTTTTTTGCCTAAAGTTGTTGTTTTGTTAGTTAAGCTCATGATTTATTGTGTGGTATATATATATATATATAACGTAGAATATTTGGTATTTAAGTCAGGTAAATTCCGCCAGAGATGAACTCAAAAGAACTCAATGTTAAATTTATTTTTTTAATTTAACAGAGTAATATAATCTAGAAAATTTGTTGATCCTCTACAGTTTCATGGGTAATAGGTATTTCGCAGCAAAAAAAAAAAAGCTGCTGCTCAGACCCAAAAGATACCGCAGTTAACTGCGGTATCTTTTGGGTCTCATAAGCAGCTTTTTTTTCTTCTACACATTTACACACACACACACACACACACACACACACACACACACACACACACACACATATATATATATATACGCAAATCAACGAATTTTAACGAAACTTGGTTATAAGCAACCGACAATTTGAAATGAATTGTTTGAACATTATTTGTTTTATTACAAAAATATTTGACATTCGGCAGGTTCTTGCCGAATGTCACATATTTTTGTAATAAAAAATTATCGTAAATAATCAGGCCGGCAGATATAAATATATAATACTGTTTCATTAAAAACGGAATATCTACTTAAATACGAGTATCGATAAAAAATAATGTTCAAACAATTCATATATATATATATATATTAACCATCCATATACAAGTCTGTTTTGCTGTATCACAACTCATCAGTGTGGCGAGACACATCCCCTTACTTCTGGCCGCGATCGGAACTCGACTATTTGGTGTCAGTCACAGGCGCTACCCACTAAACCATATGCGCATAGAATCAGCGAAGGGAAATTTTAACGTGTTGTAAAAGAAGCAGTGTATACACACGCCAGTCACCGAAAGAACTCATTTCATTTTTGAAGAGTAATGCTTATATCGCAGAAGTGGAAACTGTTTTTAAAATTTTCTTCTCTAGAGAGCTCAATCGTAATGAGATATATATATATTAGTCATTCGCATACAAGCCTGTTTCGCTGTATCACAGCTCATCAGTTTACTAGACACATCCACTAGTTCTGGCCGGATCGAACTCGACCGATTTGGTGTCAGACGGAGTCACTACCCACCTAAGCCCTAGGCGCATGGAATCAGAAAAAGGAAATTTTAACGTGTTGTATATAAGCTGTGTATTCACACGCCATATATATATATATATATATATATATATATATATATATATATATATATATGGCGTGTGTATTCTCTGCTTATATACAACACGTTAAAATTGTGTATTTGGGCAACAAACTCGCTTTACGCGCACACACACACACTCACACACACACACACACACACACACACATATATATAAAGAGATTGTTTCCCAAATACACAACATACACAGATATACGTCTACACATATTCGCACACACACACATACATCCACACGCAAACACACACACACACACACACACACACACACACACACACACACACACATATATATAAAGAGATTGTTTCCCAAATACACAACATACACAGATATACGCCTACACATATACGCACACACACACAAAACATCCACACGCAAACACACACACACACACACACACACACACACACAACAAACACACACACACACACACACAAATATATATATATATATATACACTTGTTCATATTGTCAGATCTTGTGAAGCATACAAAGCGACTCTATTATGTATCGATGTAGGTTTAATTTTTGTATGAATAATGTGTGAAACTTAACTCTTATAATTACTTGTATGTTTCAAACATACTATTTTTCCACCGATTCCACAAGACAAGTTTTATAACCATCAAGTAATTAATGAATATACCATCAATACAACCAACATGCCTGTATTTCATATAGTTTTGTAGCTATCTATATAGATTCGATAATTAATGAATATACCATCAATACAACCAGCATGCCTGTATTTCATATAGTTTTGTAGCTATCTATATAGATTCGATAATTAATGAATATACCATCAATACAACCAGCATGCCTGTATTTCATATAGTTTTGTAGCTATCTATATAGATTCGATAATTAATGAATATACCATCAATACAACCAGCATGACTGTATTTCATATAGTTTTGTAGCTATCTATATAGATTCGATAATTAATGAATATACCATCAATACAACCAACATGCCTGTATTTCATATAGTTTTGTAGCTATCTATATAGATTCGATAATTAATGAATATACCATCAATACAACCAACATGCCTGTATTTCATATAGTTTTGTAGCTATCTATATAGATTCAATAATTAATGAATATACCATCAATACAACAAGCATGCCTGTATTTCATATAGTTTTGTAGCTATCTATATAGATTCGATAATTAATGAATATACCATCAATACAACCAGCATGCCTGTATTTCATATAGTTTTGTAGCTATCTATATAGATTCGATAATTAATGAATATACCATCAATACAACCAGCATGCCTGTATTTCATATAGTTTTGTAGCTATCTATATAGATTCGATAATTAATGAATATACCATCAATACAACCAACATGCCTGTATTTCATATAGTTTTGTAGCTATCTATATAGATTCGATAATTAATGAATATACCATCAATACAACCAACATGCCTGTATTTCATATAGTTTTGTAGCTATCTATATAGATTCGATAATTAATGAATATACCATCAATACAACCAACATGCCTGTATTTCATATAGTTTTGTAGCTATCTATATAGATTCGATAATTAATGAATATACCATCAATACAACCAACATGCCTGTATTTCATATAGTTTTGTAGCTATCTATATAGATTCGATAATTAATGAATATACCATCAATACAACCAACATGCCTGTATTTCATATAGTTTTGTAGCTATCTATATAGATTCGATAATTAATGAATATACCATCAATACAACCAACATGCCTGTATTTCATATACTTTTGTAGCTATCTATATAGATTCGATAATTAATGAATATACCATCAATACAACAAGCATGCCTGTATCTCATGTAGTTTTGTATATCTATATAGATTCGATAATTAATGAATATACCATCAATAACCAACATGCCTGTATTTCATATAAGTTTTGTGGCTATCTATATAGATTCGATAATTAATGAATATACCACTAATACAACCAACATGCTGTATTTCATAGTATTTTGTAGCTATCTATATAGATTCGATAATTAATGAATATACCATCAATATAACCAGCATGCCTGTATTTCATATAGTTTTGTAGCTATCTATATAGATTCGATAATTAATAAATATACTATCAATAATAACCAGCATGCCTTTATTTCATATAGTTTTGTAGCCATCTATATAGATTCGATAATGACGAATATACCATCATATACAACCAACATGGCTCGTATTTCATATAGTTTGTAGCTATCTATATATTCATAATTAATATTATACCAATAATTACAACCAACATGCCTGTATTTCATATAGTTTTGTAGCTATCTATAGATTCGATACCTGTTTCATTGCAATACCATACAACCAGTATGCCTGTATTTCATATAGTTTTGTGAGTTATATTCATATAGACTATACTTAATGAATATACCATCAATACAACCAGCAGCTTGTATTTCATATAGTTTTGTAGCTATCTATATAGATCTGATAATTAATGAATATACCATCAATACAACCAACATGCCTGTATTTCATATAGTTTTGTCGCTATCTATATAGATTCGATAATTATCAATATACCATCAATACAACCAACATGCCTATTTCATATATTGTAGCTATCTATATAGATCGATAGAATTAATGGTCATACCATCAATACAACCAACATGCCCGTATTTCATATAGTTTTGTAGCTATCTATATAGATTCGATAATTAATGAATATACCATCAATACAACCAACATGGTTGTATTTCATATATTGGTGCTATCTATATAGATTCGATAATTAATGAATATACCATCAATACAACCAGCATGCCTGTATTTCATATAGTTCTTTGTAGCTATCTATATAGATTCGATAATTAATGAATATACCATCAATACAACAAGTATTGTACCAGCTCTTTATGGTTTAATGGTCATATAGATTCGATAATTAATGAATATACCATCAATACAACCAGCAGTTCTGTATTTCATATAGTTTTTGAAGTATCTATAATATCTGATAATTAATGAATATACCATCAATACAACCTATACGCCTGTATTTCATATAGTTTTGTAGCTATCTATATAGATTCGATAATTAATGAATATACCATCAATACAACCAGCATGCCTGTATTTCATATAGTTTTGTAGCTATCTATAGGATCATAATTAATGAATATACCATCAATAACCAAATATGCCTGTATTTCACATAGGTTTGTAGCTATCTATATAGATTCGATAATTAATAAATATACCATCAATACAACCAACATGCCTGTATTTCATATAGTTTTGTAGCTACTTCCATATAGACTGGATAATTAATGAATATACCACTGAATATAACCAACATGCCTGTATTTCATATAGTTTTGTAGCTATCGACATAGATTCGATAATTAATGAATAGCCATCAATACAACCAGCATGCCTGTATTTCATAATAGTTTTGTAGCTATCATCTATAGATTCGATACCACGAATATACCATCAATACAACCAGTAGCGCCTGTATTTCATATAGTTTTGTATACCTTATAGATTCGATAACAATGAATATACCATCAATACAACCAACACGCCTGTATTTCATAGTTTTGTCGCTATCACATAGATTTTATAATTAATGAATATACCATCAATAAAGCACCAACATGCCTGTATTTCATATAGTTTGTAGCTGTATTCATATAGATCTGATAATTAATGAATATTCTAATTAACAGCAACCAACATGCCTGTATTTCATATAGTTTTGTAGCTATCTATAGATTCGATAATTAATGAATATACCATCAATACAACCAGCATGCTCAGTATTTCTATAGTTTTGTAGCCACTCATATGGACTTGATAATTAATGAATATACCATCAATACAACCAGCATGTTTGTATTTTTCATATAGTTTTGTAGCTAATTCATATAGATTCGATAGTTATCGAATATATCATCAACAAGGCACCATAGCATGCCTGTATTTCATGAGTAGTTTTGTAGCTATCTATAGATTCGATAATTAATGAATATACCATCAATACAACCAACATGCCTGTATTCTATATAGTTTTGTAGCTATCTATATAGATCAATAATTAATGAATATACCATCAATACAACCAACATGCCTGTGGTCATATAGTTTTGTAGCTATCTATATAGATTCGATAATTAATGAATATACCATCAATACAACCAACATGCCTGTATCTCACATAGTTTTGTAGCTATCTGCATAGATTCGATAAGAAGTAAAACAAGTAAAAAAATTAACATCACTGTGTATTGGATGCGTGACAAAATATTTCTTTTGATGGCTGATAGTTAACACTGAATAATTTGATCTATTTGCTTTGATAAAGTAATTTGATCGGTCGAATAATTCCTCTCAAAATTTTTCTTCTATCTAACTCTATATCGAATTATTCAACTGTGCTTGCCTGTTCAGGTACTCAGATCTATTTATTAAGCTTAGCTCTTTATAGTAGAATACTGATTTTTGTAGATTTGGTTTAACGTAACCGCAATGTATCTTTGAAATTTAACAGGAACATTGCCTTGTAACATTAATAATGAATTAGATATTAGAACATGCATTATTTGCCTAACTGAAAAAAAGTGTTTACGTTTCCTATTGTACAACAATATATATTTTATATGGCAATAACCATATAAATAGTATATGTAATTTATTTTAATTGTTTCATGACATGACAGGAAATAAAACCACAAAGACGCAATGGCTTTCTCAGTGTAAAATAATGTCATGATATATATGGCGTTCAAGTAGGAAAGAGAAGGTGACTCTGTGTAAAATTAGGTGAACTTATATAATTAATCTTAAAAAATATGTTTCGTTTTACCAGATAGCCAACAAACCTTAATTTTATTATATATTCATCAAGAAAATCTTTATTAAACCAATCAGTTAAGTGCCATACGTTAAACACGCTTGGGCGTTCATGTCTCGAATAGGTTGCCATTGCTTTCTGCGGTAGACTGGTTGCCGGTCAAGGCTATAGAACCCAATCTATCGTTATTTAACCCATAACTGGAGGGAAGAGACTGATCAATACCTTTCCCAAGGGTATCTGCGCGTAAATGAATGCAATGAATTCAACTGGAATTCGAACTCGGCTCCCCGATTTCTCGTTCCGAGCCGATATCCACTCGACCACAACGCACATCCTACTATTAAACCAACTACAATAACTTAAAAAATGTTATCAAGTTGAAATAAATATATTAATTAGAAATTGATAATTAAGATGAGCAATGGTAAGTGATCTCTTACATTTAATATTTGATGACTCCTTCTTTTGAGGTCACAATGCTGACCAGCCTTTTCCTTTATTTTTAGAAGTTTCCGTCTTAGAGAGCGTCAGTGTTTGACCATTATTTTTAGCAAATCTTCAACAATTACTCGACATTACCTGGGTTTCTTGCATATACTGCCTTTTTGAACTTGAATCATAGATTTTAAATTGGGATTAGTTTAGGATTTTCACTAGGTTATTCCAAGATTTCAATTTTATTTTTTCGAACTCGTTTTTTTTTTTTTATTAATTTGCTTTTATGCTTCTTATCACTGACCTGTTCGAAGATCCAGCTCTGACCTGAACCCAATTTTCAAACTGAGGGCAAGACACCTTCAAAATTGTGTCATCAATGCGTGCTACTTTAATTGTCTCAGCTGCAGCAAATCACCTCAAAATCATAATGAAGGTTCTACTGTATTTAACTGTTAGGACCAAATTCTTCTTCTCCAAAGCCGTATTATGGGTTCGCCAAACATACCGACTTCGCCCTTTCACAAAAAATCTCATCGAAACATAAGAAATTTTGCCAGAATGTTTCTTCTTCTTCTATGTGCCATGTTCATTTATAACGTAGATGAACATGGCTCTCCACATCTCCCTATCCCTTGTAACTTTTAACAGCTCTCCTCCTGTTATTCTGCTCAAACATTGTTCTGTCATCTATCTACTCCAGTTCCTTAAGTATATCACGCATTGCTTTCTCTTGTCTCTCCTTCCGTCTACCCGTCCTGTGAGCATCAGATTCTCCAAGGCGTCCTTCCTCGCTACTTGTCACAAAAACTTCAGCTATCTTTTTCTGATGTTAATTATAAATCTCCTCTTCAACACCTCGTCGTTGCGCACATGTTCATTCCTTGGAATCCTGAGGATAATTTTGAAGAAGCACATTTCGGTTGCTTCAACTCTTTCCTTTATTTTTGATGATATTATTGAGCATTCACTGCCATACTGAAGGACAGTCAGTCAGTTACGTGCCATACGTGATACACGCTTTGAGCGATCATGTCTCGAAAGAGACATGACTGACTGGGCAGAAGATTATCACGCAGTAGGTTGCCATGCTTTCTGCGGTAAATTGGTTGTCAGTAAGTCTATAGAACCTAATCTGTCCTATTATTTAACCCATAACTGGAGGGAATAGACGGATTAAAACCTTTCCCAAACCTATTTGTGCGTAAATGAATGCAACGAATTCAACTGGAATTCGAACTCGGCTTCTCGATTTGTCGTTCCGAGTCTATATCCACTGCACCACAACGCACATCACATAACAGCCCAGTACGCGCTTTTTGTTTCCAGCGAAGTTTTCCTGTCTCTCAATACTTTATTCAGCTTTTTCAGAAGCAGTGGTTCTTATGCATTTCTCTATGAAGACCGGCATCATTGCAGTTTCGTTGAACATTGATTCCAACCATTGTGCGTTGGAGCACCTCAGAAGAGACAGCAGAATTTTTTTTTTTTTTTTATCAGCGTTTCACCCTGAGCAAGGCATGTCACTGCCACTACTGCGCAGGGGGCTACGTAGAGTGGAGAAAGGATGATTAAATATAGGAAATGTCAGAGGGTGGGTGATAGGCGGGTAAGGATACTGAGAATGAGGGTTGGGTAGATGAGAGTGTTCTGAGAATAGTTGGGAGTTAGTGTGATAGGAGGTGTCTATTGACCCTACATTTAAACACCTGGAGATTGTAACTGTCGGGAAAGCAGACTTGTGGAAGGGAGTTCCACAGGCGGGAAGCGCGAGAAAAGAAGCTGTTGGAGTAGAATTTACGGTTACATCTTATTTGTTTAACTGTAAAAGGGTGGGACCTAGTTGCTAATCTAGTATCTCGTGTAAATTCGTGCTTAGGCGGCACCAATGATCATCGGAGCAGAAGCCATGAAAGTACTTGTAGAAGAGGCACAGGGAAGCCACATCACGCCGGTGAGAGAGCGGCTGCAGCCGGTCTGCCAAGTCAGTATCAACCACGTTACAGATCCTCCTTTGTATTTTGTCAAGAAGCCCAAGGAGAGCAGCAGGGGCACCCGACCAGATATGGCAGCAATATTAACCGGGACTTATCGAACTAGATGCCTACTTTCACTTTCAGATATTTCTCACCGACCACCATTTCTTGATTTCAATGCAAAATATTTTCATAGATTCTATCACAATAGAGATTTACACAGCAAATCGTTTTGACGGATTTGCAGACATTTCCCTCATGATAGACTTGAGCTCTGTGTTTTTTGTAAGCTTCGGGAACTTCTCTTCATCTTGGGTATATTTTATTCTAAATCTCGTCTCTAACTGCACCGATTTGCATACACACCGATTTATATTGGATGACTGCAGTACACAAAGCTTGCTAAAAATGAACACGTTTCATTTTGATTTTTACATGTGCACAAAAATTATTTGCCTTCTTGAAAGATGAACTGAAGGCAAAAAATAATACATCATTCATCAACTTAAACAGGTAGACTGTGCAGAAGAGGTGCAAGAGATGTCGAAGTCGTATGAAGGCTGTGATTGAAGTCAATGGCGATTTTATTGAAGAAATTTGTTCTTTAGTATTTCCAGATTGTAACTTTGGAATATATATTTGTTAAAATGAAATATTAATTTTAATTGTTTCCATTATTTAGAACAATTCATCCATCTAAATTTTGTTAAATATATATAGAGACCACAATTTTGATTATTTTGTTATTGAGTTTTTATCGTATTTTTTATTTTCTTATCCATTTTGTGAGAATGTAAATATTGTCCGTGTTATCAGCGTTGTGATGCAATGGATATCGTCTCAGAACGAGAAATCGAAGAGCCAAGTTCGAATTCCAGCTGAATTCGCTACATTCGCTTACGCACAAATACCCTTGGAAAAGGCATTAATCCACCATTTCTCCCTCCAGCTATTGGTTAAACAACACGACAGATTAAATTATATAGCCTTGGTTAGCATCAGTCTATAGCAAAAATCAATCACAATATATTGCAGGAAAATATTCTACCTTCAGCTATCGGTGAAATAGCAGGAACGATTTGGCTCTTTAACCTTGGTTGGCAACGACTCTACGCAGAAAGTAATGGCAACGTACTGCGGGAAAATGTTCTGATCATTCAATCATGTCTTTTTCAAGATATGATTGCCCATCCTCAACTCAAATCCATACCTGCAGAACTTTGCTATACAACACGTTTATTTCTACCAAAAAAGAAAAAAAAAGCATAGGTCTCCTTTTGTCATCGTCCACTTGCAAAACGAGCCACTTTTGGTATCGTTTAAAAATTTTTTTTCTATCTTTTGAAAGAAGTTTTGCAGTTACACACATGTGGATGCTTGCTTTTTAGGCACCAAACTCGCGCAAATTTTACCACAACCCAAGTCATCGTGCACCACAGCGTGTGTAGACGCATAGCTGATGCCGACGATTGTCGCCGCTTGTACTAACGTGATTCGTCGATTTTTCTTAATCAAGGCATCCACCTGATCGGTTTCCGTCCACTACAATCATTCTTCCCATTTTAATCTTTACTACCCACTTATCCGCTTCTCGTTGATTCATGTTTCGTGCTGCCCTAATATTTGGTGAAGGATTTCCACAGGTTTGACTTTCCTTGCACACAAAAAACGTATTTCGGTCCATTTTTATCTTGATTTTGCAGTCGCTGAGTGAAGCAATCATACATCTGGACTCGTTGTTCGCCGCCAGATAACTGAACAATGAAATGCTGCGCGCATCTCACTCCCGTTCATCCCATTGCTAAGAATAGTGTGATTGTCATTTTTACCGTGGAATTTCAAAATTCCCTTTATATTTGGATTTAACTTCGTATATCCAGGCCACCGACTTTCGGAAGGTAAATCGTTCTTATCAAATATTTGGTTAATTGGAATGACATAAAAAGAAAATTAATTCTATTTAATGCATATACGAAATAATTTCTATATTCCCCTAAATAATATTATGTACAATATTTTACCATCACTGCGTTTCAGAGAAGTTCGATTTTATTCCGAAAATGTATTTAGGTTTTGGGCATATTTTCAAGATGTCTTGATGCCATCAAAGAATTGTATAAGAAAAAAATTATGTGAGGTTAAGCATTCGTGTACAACAATGTTTTTCACTGTAGACACGACAGGCAACCCATTCCGACTTTCAATACAGAGTCAACCACAGGTAAAAAGTGGTTTGACTTAGAAACGTTAAAAATATTTCCCATATAAATTTTACGATATATCTGCGAACAAGGGAAACCTATAAAAATACATTGAATAGCAAAGTGAAGACTCACTACACACATTATATATATATATATATATATATATATATATATATATATATATATATAGTGACGATTTTTATACGCCGAAACGATACTTTTGTTTTATTTCATAGACTGGTTTCCCTCCTATATCAAAACACAGGCAGTATGGAAGTGCATTCGCGGGGTTTCAAAGTTCAGAGTAAACACGAAGGCACATGTTAATATCTACATAAATGTGTGTTTCTAAAGAGTGCAAGCAATATAGAGTAGAAGACACAGAAAGGGAAAAGACTGATTTCTTTGTGAAAGATCTGGGGAAATAGATGTAGTTGGCACAGAATCAAGTAAGAGTGTTTATAATTAAGGCTTTTTTTTTTCGTATTTCACTCTTCGTCTCCACTCTCATCTTTGGTTTCCTTCTAAAAGCCTTTCTTAATGTACAAGCAACAAATGACGATGCCGTCAGCGACTTTGCAGACATCCTAGCTTCCACTTTGCGCGTTGAACAATACATCACGCCATATTGGAAAGTTATGGACGTGAGATGCGCCCTTTTTGATCATTTCATTTATTCATTCTTTCCTCTAAATTTCTTTTCATTATTCTTTTTTTTTTTGTCAACTCATCTGCCTACATTTTCCGTTCTTGCCTTCTGTATTGAGATCTTTCCCTTTTTAGTTTATATAGCTTGTTTTTGCCTCTGTTCTGTTTTTTTCTTGCATCTCAACTCATTTTTTTTCTTTCCTTGTGCCTTGTACGTTTTCTCGCATTAGTTTCTTTGTTTGCTTTCACGCAAAAAATTTTCTCATATTTTTTTCAAATTATTTTCGCGCGGTTTATATTTGTAAATTCACGCCTTCTTCCATAATTAAATCCTTTTGGCTAGAATATATTCATTCATTCTTCTTCTTCTTCTTCTTCTTCTTCTTCTTCTTCATATGCTGCCCTTTCAGGACGTAGGCGATTATAGACTTCTACTTGGCTCTGTCTCTTGTCGCTCTAAGTAATTTTTCTCTTGGTACCTTTTCCAAGCCCCGCTCTGTCAACCATTTGCTCATACCTAACAAGTACGTCTCACGCTGCTTTCCCTTGTTCTTCTATTCATCCGACCCGTGAGTGTCAAGTTCTTCAGGCCCTCCTTCCTCATTACGTGTCCAAAGAACCTCATTTGTCTCTTCCTGATATTTATTATCAGTTTTCTTCTCGTTTGCATCCTTTCCAACACCTCATCGTTGCAGACTTGCTCTGTCCATGATATCCTCAGTATCATTTTGTAAAACCAAATTTCTGCTGCTTCAAGCTTTTCCTTCATCTTTGATGAGATTATCCAGCATTCACTTCCATACAGAAGGACAGATATCACATAGCAATCTAGCACTCTTTTCTTTGTTTCTAATGAGATTTTCCTGTCTTTCAGTACTCGGGTTAGCTTCTGAAATGCGTCTTTGGCCATGCCAATGCCTCTTTGGATTCCCATGTCGCACTTTCCACCTTCTGTCAAAACAACTCCCAAGGACTTGAATATATTCTTCCTAATTTGAGAAACCATCTTTTGGAAATGTTTGCTTCACCTTGTATTTCATTTTCTTTCAGAAAGTGTAATTGTTTTATTTCATTTTTTTTCTTTTATTATCATTGTTTTTCTCTTTTCTTTCTTTCTTTTCATCTTTTTCTTTCTCTTTCTTTTATTTCTCTTTTTCTGTTCTTATTTTCTTTTCCCTTCCTTTCTTTTAATCAAATCGTTCTGTTTTCACTCATTTCTCTTCTTATACTCTTACTTTTTTTCAAATCTTTGCCTTTTTTCTTTCTTTCTTTCTTTCTTTCTTTCTTTCTTTCTTTCTTTCTTTCTTTCTTTCTTTCTTGTCGCCCCAAGCAAGGCATTTTACTGTCACTGTTGAGCAGGGGCTTAAATAGGAGCAAAGTTTTGAGAAAGTGTGACAGGTTACAGGAGGTGTCAGGAAGTGGGTAAGAGTAGAATGACTGTGGCTATAAAGAGGGATCAATTTATATATTGTTTGTAATATAGAATTGATCACTCACTGTATAGTTACATAAACATTTGTCTCTTGATAAGTCGTAGAAAACGAATCATTCAGTCAATGAAATGACTTGCGACAGATGCATGTCATTTAGATTTATTTACATTCTCTGGAATATAAATGTCGGTGGCTGAAGTCTCTCTCTCTCTCTCTCTCTCTCTCTCTCTCTCTCTCTCCGGCGTGACGTGGTTTCCCTGTGTCTCTTCTCTAAATACTTTCACGGCTTCTGTTCCGATGATCTTAGATCACTGGTGCCGCCTAGGTACGGATTTGCACGAGATACTAGATTAGCAACTAGATCCCACCCTTTTACAGTGAAACCGATAAAATGCAACAGCGATTTCTACTCCAACAGTTTCTTTTCTCGCACTTCCTGACTGTAGGATTCCCTTCCACATGATTGCTTCCCCGACGGCTACAATCTCCAGGAGTTTCAATGTAAGGTCAATAGACACCTCTTAACACACTAACTCACATTCATTCTTTCAAACACTCTTCCCATCTACCCAACCCTCAGCCTCGATATCCTTACCCATCTATCACCCTCCTTCTGATATTTCCTATATCTAACCACTCTTTCTTTTTACCTTCCCCTATGTAGCCCAATGCGCAATAGTGGCATGGAATGCCTTGCTTGGGGTGAAATGATTTAAAAAAATCTTTTTTCCTAATCATATCGCCCCAAACAAGGCATTTTACTGCCACTGTTGAGCAGTTGCTTACATAGGAGGAAAGTTATGAGAAAGAGTAACAGGTTATAGGGGGTGTTAGGAAGAGGGAAAGAGAAGCATGAGAATACTGATCAGAGTGGAGTGGACGGATAAAGAAGCATGACAGAGAGGATGCAAGTTATTGAGATAAAAAATGACCATTGACTTTACATTTAAATTCTTGGAGATTGTAGCTGTCGGGGAAGAAAGTAAACGGAAGGGAATTCCACAGGCGGGAAGTGCGAGAAAAGAAAGTGTTGGACTAGAATTTGCGTTTACATTTTATTGGTTTCACAGTAAAAGAGTGGGACCTAGTTGCTAATCTTGTTGCTCGAGTAAATTCATATATACGGGGCAAGAGTGAGCTAAGTTCATCGGAGCAGAAGCCGTGAAAGTATTTGTAGAAGAGACACAGGGAAGCCACAATGCGCCTATGAGAAATTGACTGTATCTGAGCTGCCAAGTCGGGATCAATCACATTACAGATTCTCTGTTGGATTTTTTTAAGGACACCTAGGTGGATAGCAGGGGCACCCGGCCAGATATGGCAAGAGTCAATGTTTTTCTTTCTATCAGTTTCTTTTTGTCATTTCTCTACTTACTCTTATGTTTTCTCTTCTTTTTTAAGTCCTGATTTTCCCTTGCTTTTTTTTCTCTTTCTTTCTTTCTTTTTTTTGTTCTTTTTTCTTTCCTTTCCACCTGTTCCTCTTCTCTTCTCTCAGTAACTTTTCTTTTTTTCTTCCTTCTCTAGTTTCTCTTCTCCGCCTTTCTCCTTTTATTTTGGCATTCCATGATACTCGCACTTTCTTTCTTAATATTCAATTGTGACGTGCGTGAGTGAAAAAGTTTTCAAAAATATGCATCAATAAACACGAATATAGAAATACGAATTTTTAGAGTTTTTCTCATGTATTACGAATCATACGCGAAGTTCTATTTATTAAAATGGTCTTATGTTAGTGCCTAGTATCACGAAAGTTTTTTTTTTAATAGCCTAATAGGTTATTTGAAAGAAATTATATTATTTTAAGTAATTAAATAGTCACCTCTCTGAAAACCTTATTCAAGTCACGCACACCTATTAAAGAAACATGAGTCGTACTAAGAGTTTTCAGCATTTGCTAACAATAGGGGTATATGCATCTCACTCACGCTTAAGGCTCATAGATATGGTTAACAAGTTTAACTCGCTAGAGCCTATTATTAGTAAGTAGTGAGTTTGATCCTCAATGGATAAACCATATTTTTGGCCTTGTGCAACAACTAATCGGCGCTTAGAAAACACACACACTCTCTCTCTAACTCTCTCTCTCTCTCTCTCTCTCTCTCTCTCTCTCTCTCTCTCTCTCACACACACACACACACACACTGGATTCATGTCACTCCTCGGATAGGTATATATCGTGTAGACTTCGCTGTAGTGTATAGAGTCATAGCTTCAACACGCCCAGTGTCCAAGCTCTGGTTTTTGGAGCAAGTACATTTTAACGGGATGACATTAGCTTGATCTAAGGTTAAAGATCTTGAATTCAGATTTTTTTGTCGAGCAGTCTCTTTGCCAAGCCCTGTCTTGTCGAAAGAAAGCCCTGTCGGATAGAATGTCCTGTCAGACTTGTTTACCCTTATATTAATTTCTAACTGGAATATAAGGAAATATTTTTTACACATTTCCAAAGTTCTTCAATGTTCTGCCCACCCCATATATATATATATATATATATATATATATATATATGCATGTATTGAAGAAATTGTATGACAAGGTGTAATAAATTTACTTGTGATGTGTTCTGTTCTTCAGGATTTCATGGTTCTGGGCATGACAATAAACTGCAACTGGCAGCAAGGTCTATGATTGGGAGGTTGTGAGGAGCATGGAACCACCTTTTAATTGCGTGGTAGCACCTGTTAGGGTCCCAAATAGTTAACCCCCCAAACCGGGGTTAAAACACCATGAAAGCATAAATATAGACTTTATAGAAAAAATATACATTTTTGAGAAAAAAATATTACTAACAATACCTTTAGGAAGAAAGTAAGAAAAATTATTACCATAACATATTTTTGAAGGAAAAAAATTGCCATAACAGATTTTTTCATACAAAACTAGCAGATATCTTCTGTTTTTAAAATAATAAATAAAACAAATGTGACTAATTCTAATTCAACTTTCTCACTATAACCGAACATTAAAAAACTTACCTTAAAACCCCACCTATTTGGCATTAAATAACCCCCAGTGGTGTTGATATGCCATTAAACAGAAGTCACTCACTCACTCACTCACTAACTCACTCACTCACTCACACTTCAGGAATTCATGCTGACTAAATTTGTTATGTTGTACGACTACAGATGAGCACGATTAAGGGGTGTTGCTTATTTTAGAATTATTTTAATATAAATCTAGTCGAATTCATTTCGAGCTTTTGATTTTTTTCTTTCTTTCACTTTGTTAGTACTTATCGCACACTTTGATATTAGAAGACCAGATAAGAATGGTGTAATGGCGTATGAGCTAGTGCCAAACCTTGCTGTAGATGACCTTGCGATCAAGACATTCACTTGACATTTGCACCACAGCGAACTTTCTCCTCATTTAATCAGAGTAGCATTGTCAAAATTATAGTTAGTCTTGTTGGAGTGGGCAACCATATCTTTAAGATGTCAGTTTTGTGCTTGTATAATTTTTTATTTAGATTCCGTGACGTTTGTCTAATGTAATTTTTGTGACAATTATAACAAACGATGGGAGAAATTCCTGCAGGTTTTAGACTATTGTTTTGTTTAGTTTTGACTAAATCATTTCTTGTTTTAGATGTAGCAGTAGCAAATTCTATGTTGAGTTTAGATAGATTCTTTCCAATTTTAGATGTGAGAGAGTTACTTTGCAGGATAATATTTTTTTATTCATTTGGTTTTTCAACAGGGGACACTGTTTCTTGTTTTGCAATAATTTATGAGCTTTGTTATTAATTTTATTTAATGACCTTTGTCATTAATTTTATTTTTATAAGTTTTATTAATTTGTTTCGCATTGAATATAAAATAATTATGGTACTGGATAAGTTTGAAAGTGTTTTCAATGTATTTATCCTCTTCGAGTATATAAACTGGGCTGCATATTCTTAGATAGAATTCAGTGATTATGCCGGATTTTATTTTGTTGTTATAATGAGAATAAAAAAAAGATAGTAGGTTCATATTGTTGAATGATTTTCGGGGTCACCGAGTTTTAAACATTTGTTAACGCTGTGTACTTTGAGATTGAAATGTAAAAAATTATGTTTTTCCGTTCCGTAGGTAAGTCTTATTGTGTATTCGAATTTGTTTATTTCATCTACTAGGTCTGGTAAATCAGTATCGTGATGATATATATATATATATATATATATATATATATATATATATATAAAAAATATATATATATATATACATATTTTATATATATAAAAGGATCACAACGGGTTGGTGGGGTAAATTATTTTGGAAGGGACCAAACTCGGGAAATTCTAAGAAGATATATGCCATCATTGCAGTGAAAGGCGACTTCATTGGTCATTCAGATTTTTGTTTGTAACAAACATTATTAAATGTGAAGTAACATGAATAGTATCTTAACTTATTTATAATTAGAACTTTGTCTGTGTGTATGTGTGTGTGTGTGTGTATCTGTGTGTGCCCGTTATCTATAAACTCCGAAACGGTTGAACCGATTTTCTTGAAAATTTACACAGTTGTACTATAAGCATCTGCGAGTGTACTTAGCTAGGTTTTGTATCGAGGTACCCCCGATAAATATCGAAAATCGATAATCGAAAAAATCGGGTTATAGACGGAGTGGTCCGATTTTAATCAAATTTGATACATTCATAGACAAAGACATAAGAAACGATATTCAGAAGTTTCAAGGTTGCAGTTCTTACAATAGTGCACAAAAACGATTATATATATATATATATATATATATATATATATATATATATAAAAGGCAAGATGTTTGTGTGTGTGTCTGTTTATCTACCTGTATGTCTGTATTTTTTTCAGCCCTTTTATTTTAGTCATTGTTTTGGGTTTGGCTCTAAGTAGCTATAATTGTAGTTCTTAGTCTCGGCCATGATACCATTTACTCAGAGAACCTATTTAG
>JBBBDQ010000266.1:9402500-9470000 GCA_037127315.1 Ascarosepion bandense
AAGATGAGGACAATAGTCCGATTAATGTCAATAATCTATTTATCTATCTATCTATCTATCTACACACACACACACACACACACACACACACACACACACACACACACACATATATATATATATATATATATATAGTACAGTGCAAAATATTAGGATAAGAACTATTTTATCTTTTATGAGGCATCAAAATAAAATTTAAAATCACCCCTGTCCTAACACTTTTGCACACTACCGGCAGTGGGCAAAAGTATTAGCATAGGAGTGATTTTCCTAAAAACCTCAGTGAAATTCTGTTGTGAGAACATTACCCACATATCGGAGTGAACTCATCTAGATTCTATTTAAGCCAAGAGACAGTACTTGGCGAGGGACTAAGTGGGAGTAACCTCCAGGTGGTGTAATGGTTAGCAAGCTTGTCTCGCTAGCACTATTGCAATTAAGTAGTGAGTTCGATCCTCACTGGGTGCCCCATACTTTCGGCCTTGTGCCACATCTAAGCTGCGCTTAGTAAATTACACTAAGTGGGAGTAACCTCCAGGTGGTGTAATGGTTAGCAAGCTTGTCTCGCTAGCACTATTGCAATTAAGTAGTGAGTTCGATCCTCACTGGGTGCCCCATACTTTCGGCCTTGTGCCACATCTAAGCCACGCTTAGTAAAAAATTATACTAAGTGGGAGTAACCTCCAGGTGGTGTAATGGTTAGCAAGCTTGTCTCGCTAGCACTATTGCAATTAAGTAGTGAGTTCGATCCTCACTGGGTGCCCCATACTTTCGGCCTTGTGCCACATCTAAGCTGCGCTTAGTAAATTACACTAAGTGGGAGTAACCTTCAGGTGGTGTAATGGTTAGCAAGCTTGTCTCGCTAGCACTATTGCAATTAAGTAGTGAGTTCGATCCTCACTGGGTGCCCCATACTTTCGGCCTTGTGCCACATCTAAGCCGCGCTTAGTAAATTATACTAAGTGGGAGTAACCTCCAGGTGGTGTAATGGTTAGCAAGCTTGTCTCGCTAGCACTATTGCAATTAAGTAGTGAGTTCGATCCTCACTGGGTGCCCCATATTTCTTTCGGCCTTTTGCCACATCTAAGCTGCGCTTAGTAAATTATACTAAGTGGGAGCAACTGGCTCCGGCCTTCGGGCTGGGACCCAAAATGACTAGTTTAAGATCAGTTTAAAACCAGTTTTGAACCTATTCATCGCGGTGGATAGGTAATGTTTTGACCAGTACCTGGGCGTACGCGCTCAGATTCCTCACGTTAAGAAAGACCTTGTGTCACATGTCTCTCAATTGGTGGAGAAGTGTAACTGTTACTAAGTCGAGTAACTGTAGTGGTAGCATTATTGCGATACTTCAAGACTCTGCTAAGCGCTTATATTTGATTGACTATCTGTATTTATTATATGTTGTATTGTACTTGGTATTGTAGTCAATATATGGATTTAACCCAATCCATTGCGTTTGTGTTTTCTTTGAGTGATCTTAAACCCAAGGCCACATCAATTTCAAATAAAGGGTGAAATGCCAAGTAAATTGCTAATGAATATTGATTATTTAAAACTAGGTGTAAAAGAAATGTATTAAAAAGAAGTTATATTTCATTTTTTTCTATTTGCTATTAAACAAGTTATTTTGAAACTAATCTATTGAATATGTATGGGATATTTTAGATAAAAAAATTAATAAATCTAATGTTACTTCGCAAGATACACTTTCGGAACAAATACAAGCTGATTGGCAGAAAAGACTATCAGATACCTTTAAGAAGGTTGTGATGTCAATGCCTGACGGAATGAAGGCTGTGATCAAAGCAAAAGGCTATTATACTAAGTATTAAATTTATTTTGTCACAAGTATGTTTTCTTGCTAAAGCATTTGTTGAGTAAATCAAATAAAATTACTTTAATTAAATTGTTTATTTCCTGTCAATATGCCCCATAAAAGATAAAATAGATCTTGTCCTAATACTTTTGCACAGTATTATATATATATATATATATATATATATATATATATGGTGCGATTCTTAAATTGTCGCAATCATTTTATTATTTGAAAGCGAAAGGCTATTATATTAATATGAAATTTATTTTGCAACAAGTATTTTTTCTGTTAAAGCATTTGTTGAGCAAATCATATAAACTTTCTTATATTAAATTGTTCATTTTCTGTCAGTATGCCTCATAAAAGATAAAATAGTTCTTGTCCTAATACTTTTGCACAATTTCTGATAACACACACACACACACACACACACACACACACACACACACATATATATATATATATATATGTACTAGTTGCGATTGGTATATTGTCGCAATTATTTTATTATTTGAAAGCGGAAGGCTATTACACTAAATATGAAATTTATTTTGTAACAAGTAGTTATTTCTTGTTAAAGCATTTGTTGAGTAAATCAAAGAACGTTACTTTAATTAAATTGTTTATTTTCTATCAATATGCCTCATGAAAGATAAAATAGTTCTTGAGCTAATACTTTTGCACACTACTGTATATATGGAAGAAAAATGTCGTCCAAGATTTTTACCTTATTATGATATGCCTAAGTATTGATTTGATTTTAAGAAAATATTATTTATTACATTTTGAATATATTTTTACTGGCTAAAGAGTAATTGTTCAACAGTTACCGCTACTCTTTGTCAACATTTTATACATAACCATTTATACACTCGTATGTAGGTTAGGCTTCTTGTTCTGGGCACAGTCACCCTCAAACAAAATACGCTGTAAGTATAAAAATAAATTTTTATATTAACAAATACCAGCAATATTTTTATTGTTAAACATTGCCAACAATACATATTTATAGTCAGTTAGTTAAGTACCATACGTGATACACGCTTAGGCGATCATGTCTCGAAAGAGACATGACTGACTGGGCAGAAGATTATCCCGTAGTAGGTTGCCATTGCTTTCTGCGGTAGACTTGTTGCCGACCAAGACTATAGAACCGAATCTGTCCTGTTATTTAACCCATAACTGGAAAGAAGAGACGGATTAATACCTTTCCCAAGGGTATTTGCGCGTAAGTGAATACAATGGATTCAACTGGAATTCAAACTCGGCTCTCCGGTTTCTAGTTCCGAGCCGATATCCCCTGTACCACAACGCACATAGTACGAATGCCAAAAATATGCCCAAAATATAATATTCCAGCCACTTTACACAAATTCGTTTGAATTATAATGTGATGATACCGAGTGAGCGAGGGACCGGATGTTTGCCCTCAGATGTCCAGATAGCACATGACTAAAACTGGTCTTTGCAAATCTGAGCTCCATGCAGAAATTCCGGTGAAAAATCAAAAACAAATAAATATCAAATTCCTTTTACGGACTCTTTTCGCGAGCCGAAGTGAATTTTGTTTATCGTCCAATGGGAAGCCCAGAAATAAATCCGGGTGTGAATTCTCAAATTATTCGGAGCCCCGAAAATGAAATAAAAGGATGACACAAGGAGAAAATGCGAGCATAATTAACACGTCCCTTGACATACGCCAAGCGATCGTATTATGTTGCCTCTCTTTTCTCTCTCATCTTCTTCTTCACTGTTCACTGAGCCACTTAATAACTGACCGGGACCCGAAGGACTGACCGGAGACTTCAAAGACACTCCTAGCAAACAAACGCTCACACATACATACGTATAAACACTTTTCGGCAATTACTGCTATGAACATTTTAACGACTTTTGTACCAACCAAAAGACATTACTTTTATTTGTAAAAAAACCTTAATTGATATATATATATATATATATATATATATATATATATATATGAATGTTGTTTCTATACACAATTTGATTTTCTTGTTTTATACCTCTTATCTACTAACAAGTCGAAATTCAGTTAATCTGTTTCAACACACAAATACATTTCCCTACAACGGATAACCCACTATCATAGAACCAATCAACCGACATGAACGCTTGCATGACATGGATCTCTACATCCAACAATTTCTTTTGTATTCAAACTGCATTCCAAAATATCGCATAAACAAGAAAACATATCACCATATCTATTAATTCACAGAATCATATACATGCACAAAAGTTGAGTATCAACAACCATGTACCCAAATGTGAAAGCAGAATAATATATCATTTTTATTCATTTTAAGGTCCCAACAAAATTAAATATCGGCATTAAATGGACCCAGAGATTTATATATTTAAATATAACGTTAAACAATCCAATTAATCAAGTAATCATTCCATCACCAACTTCTAAAACACACACACACACACACACATATATATATATATATATGCATATATAAAGAGAGAGAGAGAGAGAGAGAGAGAGAGAGAGAGAGAGAGAGAGAAAGAGAGAGAAAGTCAATAGTGTGTGTGTTATTTTCAAACGCGGATAGAATATTGTGTATTTGTTCACAGTTAATAAAACTGTCCCAATGTTTTAATTTATCTAAACTGTATCGGCTAGAATTTTAAGCATTTTTAAGGATGAATACAGAAGTTAGCGGTGGAGAGCGACAAAAAAGCACTACAAATAAACTTTAAGAAAACTGAATGCATGGTCATCAGCAAAAGGTGCAACCTAAAATGCCAAATAAATGTGAGAGATACCAGAATCAAGCAAGTACAAAAATTTAATACCTAGGAAGTGTTCTAACAGGAGACGGAAAGTGCGACACGGAGATCCGAAGGTGAATTGGCATGGCAAAAGACGCGTTCCAGAAGCTGAGCAAAATACTAATACACAGGAAAATCTCTCACTGGAAACAAATTTAAGAGTGCTGGACTGCTACGTGATGTCAGTTCTTCAATACGGCAGCGAATGCTGGACAATATCATCGAAAATGAGGAAAAAACTGGAAGCAGCGGAAATATGGTTCTACAGAAGGATGCTGCGGATATCGTGGACTGAGCATGCAAGCAACGATGAAGTGTTGGAAAGAATGGCAACAAAGAGGAAATTGACACTGAGCATTAGGAAGAGACAACTGAAGTTCCTGAGACACGCATTCAGGAAGGAGAGCCTGGAGAACCTGATACTGACTGACCAGATAGAAGGAAAGAGAGACAGAGGAAGGCAGAGGATAACATATTTGCAGGGCCTGATCAGGTAGTTGACGGAACGGGGGTTGACAGGAGTAACGGGAGCAAACATACTAGGAGCCACAAGGGATAGGGAGACGTGGAGAACCATGATCGCCTACGTCCTGAAGGAACAGGGCACATAGAAGAAGAAAAAGAAGAATCATGAGAATGTTTTATCCTCCAAATACCTTTAGCACATTTTGGCTGTGTTCAGAGTTGATAACTGTTGTTTGGACAATTTGGACAATTTTCATCAATTATGTACATGGTCACATTATATATATATATATATATATACATATATATATATATATATATACTACCGGTCATAATTATTAGGTCACCTCAGATTTTTAAAAAACTGGGTGGTCTAATAATTATGGCCAGTAATATATATATATATATATATATATATATATATATATATATATATATATATATATCCTAGATTGTTTTTGCAACTGCAAATATGCTTTTATGTTTAATTTTGTTCGTTAAAAAATTTCAAGTTAATAACTTTTAGTATTCAAATATATTGAGCAGTACATGGGGGCCTTGACGCTGTGTAAATAATACCAATCTTGTCTAAGAATCAATTATGGATGACAAGTAAGTTCGATCCTGTAATCCAGTATCCGGTGAAATTATTATTATAATATTATTGATTATATGATTAGCTGGAATGTTTTTACTAAATATGTAAAATAGACAAGTCGAGAGCAGCCCGACCGGATTGAATAATAATGAAAAAAACCTTCTCCGATATATATTAAAAACATTTTCAAAAATCCTAAATGCCATTTATTTATTTATATTTGAATTTATGATCATGTAAAAACGTCTTTATCGACTGCCATGAAAGCGAACCGTGTGTACGTGTTGATAATCTGGCTGTATATGCATGGTATCATATTATACGCATGCGTAGTATTTAGTTTATTGTGCGCATGCTCTGCTATCTATTTATGTTTTTGCTTGTTTTTTTTCCTTTCTTTCAGTCTTGTACCTTTAATTAAAATTCGGTGCAGGTGGGCTGGACATAAACAGAATACGGCTTTCAATTAAAGTCATCATTTATTGCATTCTGTTGATAGTTAATTAATATGTTGTTCGCTTCGTTTATCGTTTCTGTTCAGCGTTCGCTTCATTACCTGTCTTTTTGCCTGAAGAGGGATCATAATTATTTGGGCCACTTGCCTGCTATATGTATATTTTCGTATTATCTCTACTTCTGAGATGAGGTAGTATCTAAACTTGTTTATAAATGGAACTTTGTATGTGTGTGTATCTGTGTGTGTGTGTCCGTTACCTATAGACTCCGAAACGGCTGAACCGATTCTCCTGAAAATTTACACAGTTGTACAATAAGCGTCTGTAGGTGTTCTTAGCTAGGTTTTGTGTTGAGGTACCCCCCGATAAATATCGAAAATCGATAATCGAAAAAAACGGGTTATAGAAGGAGTGGTCCGATTTTAATCAAATTTGATACACTCATAAACAAAGAATTAAGAAACGATATTCAGAAGCTTCAAGGTTGCAGTTCTTACAGTAGTGCAGAAAATCGGTTATATATATATATATATATATATATATATATATATATAAAAGGCAAGATGTTTGTGTGTGTGTCTGTTTATCTGCCTGTATGTCTGTATTTTTTCTATAACCCGTTTTTATTTTAGTTTTTGTTTCGGGTTTGGCTCTAAGTAGGTATAATTGTAGTTCTTAGTCTCAGCCATGATACCATTTACTCAGAGGACTTATTTAGCCTTCAAAATTCAATTTACGACAAAAATGTATTTGATACTGATACCAGGAAATCAACATTTGACTTACATCCTTTCATTTTTCTTTCAGTCTATGGTTTCGCTTTAACTGGAAACAACTATTGCTTTTTAGTCTTTCGTGCCAACGTGCAAAGTGTCTGACCTCCAGGACCATGGATTAGTTTTAAGGCTTTCATTACACCCGAGCAACGCCGGGCTATACTGCTAGTTAATATTATTTACATTGTTCAGACTGTTGTCCTCATATTTATTTCTATAGTTACGACGTTTCAGCCGTTGTAAGCTCTGGCCATCGTCATGTTTCTAGAAATTTTGAACCCAGATCTTTATTTCGATCACTGGGGTATATCATTCTCATTTCATGTGCAATGTCCACTCCGGGTCAACTCACTGGAACTAATCAAAGCCTATATCATCCGGGCCACATGTCCTTGAGACCATCAATATATAAATTTTTGGGACTTACAAACCTAAAATCTCACTAACCATTTTCACCCGAGCACTTATTGCAATCTTTGGCGCTCATGATTGATTTTTACCTGAAAACATATGAATTCAATACCAAGCTACAGCAGTATTGAACAAACAACTTAGAGAGTAGAGTTGAAGGGAGATAACTACATGGCTGGCGAAGGTAGAGTCACATATGAAATGAGAATGATATACATGATATACATATATGTATATATATAATTAATATGTTGTTCACTTGATTTATCGTTTATATATACATATTTATATAGTGAATATCGAGTTTTAATACTGGGTTAAAAGCAATCGAATATCTAACCGTAGTGATGAGCTGTGATGTGTCGAAACAGATCTGTCTGTGGATGCCTATATATATATATATATATATATATATATATATATATATATTATATATATATATATATATGTATATATATATATTATATATAATGGTTAAAATTAGATGTATAGTATGGTTAAAATTATATTTATATATAATTAATTTGGTAAAATAGTATATATATAAAATTATATATATATAATTATTATATATATATAAGATCATATATATATATATATATATATATATATATATATACATATATATAATTTATATTAGATATAAAATTATATATATATATATAATTAATTTGGTTAAAATTATAGTTGATAGAGCATAGTGGTATCATATCAATCAATCCATCATAAAGTTCCATCACACACACACACACACACACACACACACACACACACACATATATATATATATATATATATATATACATTATTTTAATATAATCATATCACCCCAAGCAAGGCATTTTACTGCCACTGATTCCCAGGGGTTATATAGGAGGAAGATTTTGAGAAAGAGTGACAGGTTCTAGAAGATGTCAGGAAGTGGGTAACAGAAGGGATGAGCGAACAACATATTAATATATATATATATATATATATATATATATATATATATATATACTTTATTAATATGTTGTTCGCTTGATTTATCGTTTCCACTTCTGCGATATAGGCAATATTCTCCAGGAATGAATTGACTTCTTTGTGTGACAGGCAATCGTCCGAATACAGAGGAATAGAGCAAGAAGCAGAATCAGGTCAGAGATAGGATAACAACAGTGCGGGTTCGTAAAAGACACTGGGACAATGAATGCCATATTTATGATTAGGATGCTCACTGAAAGAGCAATACAAAGGAAGAAGGACTTATACGTGTGCGTTAGTGATTATGCGAAAGTGTTTGACAAAATACACCACAAAGAATTGATAGAGATGCTCAGCAGCCTCGACATATTTGGAAAAGAAATTAGGGTAATTAGAAATCTCTACTGGCAGCAAACTGTCTGCATACAAACAGGTAACGAATTCAGCAGTTATACAAAGACAGAAAAGGACGTAAGACAAGGATGCGTCTTTTCACCGGATCTTTTTAACTTGTACATTGAGAATATTTTGAGGACCCTTGATGTTATGCCAGTATTTGTCATCGGAGGCCACAATTTGAACAACATAAGATACGCAGACGACACAGTGGTGATTGCAGAAACGAAAAGAAAACTGCAGAACCTTCTACAGAGGATAGCTGAAGAAAGCGACAAGAAGGGACTACAAATAAACTGCCAAAAAACCAAATGCATGTGTAATATAACAATCTCGCCCCACCCGAGGAAGCTGAGCAAGCGGGGGCGTTTCCGGTCGTTGAAAGAAACGGATGTTTGTTTGACCTTATTTCCGGCAGTAGCGGAAATGGCTACAAGAGGCAAACAGAACAGGTGTCTCTGAGAATTACGTGGGCGTGCGTGGGCGAGGCAAAATCCGGAAGTACCGGTTTGGAGATTATAAAAAAGACCTCGGCGCACGGATTTCAGGCAGAGAGACAGAGGCAGACGAGAGAGCCAGACCAGACCAGAGGAGCAACAGATACGACCCCCCCGTCAACCCTTAGAGGCGCGCTCTCTCACTCTCTGTTCCCTAGGCTACACGGTCCATCATCATTAATAAAAATATAACTTTATATATTTTTATATATATGCGTGTTTGTTGTTTGTCGATATACAACAGACTAATTATTTGGTGCCTAACTGACTTGCTGTTTTGAAACAACAAAACAGATTGATTTGAGCTGGTTACCACGGCAACGATTGAAAATTCAACGGTCTTAAAACTACCAGATAGAAAGAAAAAAAAGAAGACGAAAATATATAGCAGCGACACGACTGTAGACATTCAGCCAAGGTAAGTGACTCATTGATTTGATAGTGTGTGTGTTCTCTGCTCGTGTTTATAATAAGTCCAGTTAGAAAAAAAAATGCATACTTTTGCCATTGAGAAATGTGGATTATTGGTGTCAAACACATTAAGCAGGGTAGAACGGAGGGGGTGCGGGACTATATGTAGAGAATAGTACGCTTAGAGGAGAGCGCATAGGTTAGGGGTTGGCGGGAGGAGTGTTAAAATTGACGGGAGTGTTAAAGTTGGCGGGAGGATTGGAGTTGAAATATTTACCTATCTGTAAGTACAAAACATCTGAGTTAATGATTTATTTTTGTTGTTAATATTTTACCATATATGTGAAGTGAGTTTACTGGTATGTTGCTTAATTAATCTGACTTTTATTGAGTTAGTGAGATGTAAAATCATGTAAAGGAAGTTTCTTCTACTCTTTAAAGTGGATAGTTGGATTAACTTGTTGATAACAATGTTTTCTTTGGTTTGTGCAAGAAAATAGTTAATATTTCGTAGAATAAATATTTAATGAAATAATTTTGTTTTGTGTCTTAATTTTACTTAAAAAGCGGCATGAACTTTCCAGACAACCCAATAGAAATATTGACGAACAACTATTCTCAATGTGATTATGAAGGTCAGTTGTATGGTTGAAATATTTGAGTTTTTCTGACCAGTACTCGAGCCGAATTAAAAAAACAAAAAAAACAATCGATGTTCTACGTACACAAACTTTCCCCAATTGGAGTATTAGCGTAAAATGACCCTCTTCATTTTCTCCATTTGGCCTTGTATTGCATGAACTAAATCAAAATTGGTAAACATTAACAAATTATAAATGTAGCTGAATGCTACCACAATAGGAAAATCAGAGAAACGAAAGGGTTCTTTAATTTTGATCTCGTCAACAGAATTTGTTCGTAAACGTCAATTTGTAATCTTTACACAGATATTGTCAAAATTTAAAAATGTTTGTGTTTTGCGTGACATTTCTACAGCATAGAAATGACTTAAATGTTATCGAGAGTTTTAAAGTGTATTTTTAATTATGCAGTTAACAACAGCCAACAAAATCGCCAATTATAAATATATCTCAACATCGTTGCTTGAAAACAACTGCATTGTTTGGTTATTTCTTTGCGAATACACCGATTATATATATTCTTAAAACATTCACCCGCGTCTCAGTGTTTCGCGATATGAGTCAAATATTGAAAAGATATTTTGTTATCAATATGGTCGAATCGGATTATTTGGGGAGATTTGGGAAAATTAAATTAAAATCTAAAACTTATTTTTATTTACGTAAAAGTGTGACTTGGAAAATATCTTTTGAAGATATATTAATTTCTGAAAACTAGTAAGTACCTTGGAACAGATAGATATGGAAAGATTTAGTGAAGGATATGAAGAACTCCCGAAGAGGTTGACGATAGGAGTCATTGCTGGCGTGGTCGGCGCAATAATAATCCTGGGAATAATAGCCTGGAAGCTGATTTTTAAGAGTAAAAGAATCAACAGTGCTTCGGAAAAGGAAATTGAGTTATCCGTTGTGAATAGTACTCCGGGGTCAACGGGTGTTCAACACTCAAATGTCTCTGTGTTAAACAGAGAGATGTCAACAAATCAGATATGATTGGTTTCGAATCCAGAGGAAGTAGTTCAGGGAATGGAAAGCATTGTACAAACTAAGGAACTACGAGTCACGGGTCCATTTTTTTTTAAAACTAAATTAATATAGATGAAACCTCTAATCCTCCACAAGTAAATTGCATGCGGATTAACGTTGGAATCAGGGTAATTTTCTTCATTTTCTATTGAACATTTCTCGGTCAGACTATGAATGATATGTACGGCAGATAATGACCATTTTTTCTGTGTTCAAACATAGTATGTTTGAAATTAAATTAAATTAAATGAAGTTACATGTGTAACAATAAACTCGAGCAGAAGCACGCATGGTATTGGTCAAAGGTCATTTACTGGATGTTAGTTTGGAAACTGGGGCGCGGTTACCGCCTATAATCACGTGGTTATGCATCGGGGTGTCTACGCTTATGGACAGAGTCGAGAAAGAAAATTAACATTTTTAAGAACTTTGCCCAATTCTGTGAAAATGGATATTAAAAAAAAAAGAAGAAAAAAAAGAGGAGGAAAAAAGAAAGAAAAAAAAGAACAATGAAACATCGAGCTGGTAGAACAATTTTCAAGATGGATACGAACATTGTTGGGTTGCCGATGTAGGCTCCCCTATTTTTTTTTTGTTGTTGTTTTGTTTGTTTCGACACATGTTTTATACAATTGTCGGGCTTGTGTGGCATGGGGAGGAGAGTGGGGGTGTTGCGCTTAAAATGTTCTTAGGTGAACATTTTGGAAAATGGGTGGGCGAGGAATGTAATATAACAATCCCGCCCCACCCGAGGAAGCTGAGCAAGCGGGGGCGTTTCCGGTCGTTGAAAGGAACGGATGTTTGTTTGACCTTATTTCCGGCAGTAGCGGAAATGGCTACAAGAGGCAAACAGAACAGGTGTCTCTGAGAATTACGTAGGCGTGCGTGGGCGAGGCAAAATCCGGAAGTACCGGTTTGGAGATTATAAAAAAGACCTCGGCGCACGGATTTCAGGCAGAGAGACAGAGGCAGAAGAGAGAGCCAGACCAGACCAGAGGAGCAACAGATACGACCCCCCCGTCAACCCTTAGAGGCGCGCTCTCTCACTCTCTGTTCCCTAGGCTACACGGTCCATCGTCATTAATAAAAATATAACTTTATATATTTTTATATATATGCGTGTTTGTTGTTTGTCGATATACAACACATGGTCATCAGCAATAAGAGTAGCCCAAAATGCCAAATACAGGTGGGGGATGTTAAAATCAAGTAGGTACGAAAATTTAAATATCTGAGAAGTGTTCTAACTGAAAATGAAAAGTGCGACGCAGATATCCAAAGACGAATTGGCATGGCAAATGATGCGTTCCAGAAGCTCAGTAAAGTATTAAGACACAGGTAACTTTCACTAGAAACAAAGAAGAGAGTACTGGATTGCTATGTGATATCAGTTCTTCAATATGGCAGGGAATGTTGGACAATATCGACAAAGCTGAAGGGAAAACCTGAAGCAGCTGAAATGTGGTTCTACAGAAGGATGCTGCGGATATCGTGGATCGAGCATGTCAGCAATGACGAGGTGTTGGAAAGAATTAAAACAAAAAGAAAATTAATGTTGAGCATCAAGAAGAGACAACTGAAATTCCTGGGGCATGCAATGAAGAAGGAGGGCTTAGAGAACCTGATACTAACTGGCCAGATATAAGGAAAAGAGACAGAGCAAAGCAGCAGATAACATATTGGAAGAGTCTGAGCAGGTGGATGACAGAATGGGGGTTGAGAGCCGTTGCAGGAGAAAGCGTGCTAAAAGCCACCAGAGATTGGAATACGTGGAAGGCCATGAACGTCTACGTCCTGAAAACACAAGACACATAGAAGAAGTGTGACAGGCTTGTGTATAAACTGCTTATATACAACACGTTAAAATTTCTGTTCTCCGAGTCCCTGCATCTATATCTTAGGAAGTAGCGACCACGAATGACACCAAATCGGTTGAGTTTCAATCCCGGCCAGAAGTAAGTGGATGTGTTACATTAATGAGCTGTGATACAGCAAAACATACTTGTATGTGGATGACAAATTTATATATATATATATATATATATATATATATATATATATATATATATAAAGATAATATTAACTACTTAGACTCTGTAAGAATGCACTCCGTAAATTTATGCCAATATAAACTCTCGAAAAAACCATTAACAAACAGAATCTAAATCTGTTACAATCCGGCGTACTAAGTCGTCGGATAAATGGGGAGAAAAAAAAAGAAACCAGCAGAACAAGAACAAAACATTCAAGATTCCGCAGTAAAGAAAAAAACCCAAACGGAACCAAACACAAGAAAAAGTGCTCGATACGAAAGTACTAAAATCCGTAGTGTGAAACCGCGGTAGGTTTTGGCTCACTTTAGATTTTTCGTATATATATATATATATATATATATATATATATATATATATATATTAGTCATCCACATACAAGCCCATTTCGCTGTATCACAGCTCATCAGTGTGGCTAGACATATCCACTTGCTTCTGTCCGGGATCGAAACTCGATCGATTTGGTGTCAGTCGGAGTCTCCATGGAGCGGGGAGTATAAGAAGGAAGAAAAATACATCATTTGACGCGGTTCGTCATTTTGGGATTCTTCGAAACGCATCACGCAGAAACATTTTTATCTTTTGTCATTCATTTTTTTGCAATATTTTAAATTATATATCTCTATATTTATGCAGGGAAAGATGAAGTGAGGAGTTTTTCACCCTAAATAACCATCAATATTAGCCTTGAATTAAAACTACTGAGAAAAGCAAATTTACTTTTTCCTCATCTCTTAATTCTAAAACCATGATTACAAGGTCGCACGATATCCTAATATATAAAAAATAACTTGGTTACATAATAACATGGGTTCAATCTTTCTATTGGTTAGTACAGTTTTAGATTCAGTGCAAAAAATCCGACTGATAACTTTTTTTTCATAATAGTGTCACACTAAGCAAAAAGGGGTTACATAAGATGTAAGTTATGAGAAAGAGTAACTGGTTACAAGGGGTGTCATGAAGAGGGGAGGAGAAGGAAGTGAATACTGATCAGAGTCGGGTGGACGAAGAAAGAAGCATGAAAGAGAGAGGATGCAGTTTAGTGAGATAGGAGATGACTATTGACTTTACATTTGAATTCTTGAAGATTGTAGCTGTCAGGAAAGAAATAAACGGAAGGGAATTCCACAAGCGGGAAGGGCGAGAGAAGAAGCTGATGGAGTAGAATATGCGTTTAAATTTATTGGTTTCACAGTAAAAAATGGGACCTAGATGCTAATCTTGTGGCTCGAGTAAATTCATGTATAGGGGGTACCATTAAGCTAAGTCCATCTGAGTAGAAGCCGTGAAAGTATTTGTAGAAGAGACACGGTAAACCACATAACGCCGGTGAGAAAGTGACTGTATCCGAGCTGCCAAGTCGGGATCGATCATATTACAGATACTCTGCTGGATTTTGTAAAGGACACCTATGTGGATAGCAATAAATATTAACAACGTATGGTCGTAGATTAAATAAAGAGTTTATTCCGAAATTATCTGAATGTTAGCAAAAAGAATAAAGTTTGTTATTACGACGTTACATCCGTTGAGCATCTCATTTTGAACAAGTGTTGTTTAATCTGGTTAAATTTGATAGAATATTAAACTGAATTCTAGTTTTCTTTTTTATGTCTCCCGTTTATATTGAGTATAGCTCACTGGCATAAATGTGTTCTATTCAATCCAGGGATTAAAATCACAATTACTATATCTAAATAAAACATGAACCAGTAACATAATGTACTAGAGTTTTTCGCGTGAGAGAGTGCGGAGCTGCGAACTCATAGAAAAGTCAAGAAATAACAGAGAAGAAATAAAGAACGAGACAAGGTATGTCGAGAAAGTGTTAATGGAACAAAATCAATCAATCTATCTATATATGTAGGTCTAGTTCAATGTCTGTATATATGTGGGCATATTGCTATCTATCTATCTATCTATCTATCTATCTATCTATCTATCTATCTAAGATGTATGCATTGCTATCTAGGTCTATGCATATCTATCTATGACTATGCATGATATCCAGCTATCTATCAAGATCTATGCATATCTATCTATCTATCTATCTATCTATCTATCTATCTATCTATCTATCTATGCTATCTATCTATCTATCTCTCTCTCTCTCTATCTATCTATCTATCTATCTATCTATCTAGGTCTATGCATATCTATCTATCTATCTATCTATCTATCTATCTATCTATCTATTTATGTCTATGTATATCTATCTATCTATCTATGTCGATGCATATCTATCTATCTATCTATCTATCTATCTATGTCGATGTATATCTATCTATCTATCTATCTATCTATCTATCTATCTATCTATGTCGATGATATCTATCATATCTATCTATCTATCTATCTATCTATCTATCTATCTATCTGTGTCTATGTATATCTATCTATCTATCTATCTATCTATCTATCCCATTTTGTTTATATTTATCTATCTATCTATCTATCTATCTATCTATCTATCTATGTCGATGCATATCTATCTATCTATCTATCTATCTATCTATCTATCTATCTATATATCATTTCTTATTCAAATACAAACATAAAATACTAAACGGCTCATACGCATCTTTTCATTGAGAACATTTCCAAATGACCCTCAGTTTCCCGACTGATCTCCAATTGACCAAACAACCCATTGACTACTTCGGCTTTAAATACCCAATTCGACTAATCGCTCTCTCTTTCATGTTTGATAACCCGCGGTATATAATTGCCGCAGAGAAACAGCCAAAAGCGCACGAATGCCAACGTGCGTTTGGAGCGCACAGATTATTTCGACCGGAAACCTAGAACGTGATGAGAATAGATTACATTCAATTATCAACACGCCGTGGGTCACGGATTTAAAGATGGCGAGATTCGATGGTCATTTCCGTTGTCTGTTGAAATGAACGGACGATTGAAATCGCAGGCTGTGGTCAGCGTTGCGAATTGACAAATCTCGAGCAGGCCTGAGTTTATTTATTTATGTACCGGCAAGGGTAACCAGCATTACCCAGATAACGCGTTTCCAGAGATTTTCACATCCTATTGTCTACTTTGTTATTCAAATTTGCGATTGAATGAAAAGAGAAAATCTTTTCAGAAATTGATTAATCTTAAAAACTTTTATCTTTAATTAAGTACATCAATACTTTGTCTACTTTTTCTAAGGATACGGAACGTGTTACCCAGTCAATCTTAATTACAATTGTTTCCGTTTCTTTGAATAAACATTGTTTCGAAGATTTTTTTTAGTTTTGTTTAACGGCAGATCAACGTCTGTGGGTTATTTAATGCCAAAAAAAGATGGGGGTTTAAGTTTTTTTTAAATGTTGAGTCATAGTGAGAAGGTTGTTTTAGTCAGATTTTAATGAAAATTTGGTTTTATTATTTTTTATTTTAGAAAATTGAAAATGTCTTCTAGTTTTGTATTCAAAAATGTTTTGCTGAGAATTTTTTCTTCAAAAATGTATTGTTGTTAATATTTTTCCTTCAAAAATATATATTTTTCTATTTACAAAATGTCTATTTTTATGTATATATTTCTATAAAAGTGTATTTTTATACTTTCATAGCGTTTTGACCTCACTTTGGAAGTTAACTATTTGCCTATAAATGGGACCCTAACAGTTGCTGCCACTCCGGGTCAGGGTGGACCTGGGAACAACAGAAATAAAAAGGTGGTTACATGCTCCTCACAACCTCCCAGAGGCCTTGCTGCCAGATGCATTTTACCGTCATGCCCAGGACCCTAATTAAAGGAAAACGCTTGAATCCAATGTAGAAAGAAAGAGAAAATTTAGTATTAAAAAAATATCGGAAGAATACTGGCGCTATACCTTTGAACATCCTAATATATCAATGGTCTTGCTCATTATCTTACTTAAACTCTCGTAGGTACATGTCATTTTCCTGTAGTAATTTAGTCATTTAACTCCAATCACTCACTGCATGGATTTAGTTGAGCTACTAGATTAGCGGCTAAGTCCCACCCTTTTACCATGAAACCAACCAAATATAACCACAACTTGTACTCCATCAGCTTCTTTGCTCGCACTTCCCGCCTGTGGAATTCTCTTTCCTATAGATGTTTTCCTGTAAGCTACAATCTCCAAGAATTGAAATGCAAAGTAAATTGCCATCTCTTATCTTCTTAACTCACTTCCTTTCCATGGCAAAACTTTGTATGATGTTGTTCTTCCTTTCCACTCCACTCTTCATGAAGTCCTCTTCACACCAGTATTCTCATCATTTTCTTGCTCATTCTCTGACTGCCCGGTAACTTGTTCCTCTTTCTCATCACTCACCTCTTCTGTAACCCCCTCACTTGATTAGAGAAAAATCATTTTAAAAAAAATCACTGAGTGATAGAGAACAAAAGAATACACTATTAACGAAAGAGAACATTAAATTAGCAGGTATTATTAAGCTATTATGATTGTCATAGCATTTAAATTTTTGAAGATCAATGAAAACTGGGACCTAAGAAACCTCAAAAGTTTTCCCATCATACAGAAGTAATTGTTATCATAGAAATCACCATGACATTTACCATTTTAACTCTAAAATCATGAAATACTAGCAGTATAGCCCGGCGTTACTCGGGTGTAATGAAAGCTTTAAAACTAATCCATGATCCTGGAGCTCAGACTCTTTGGACTTTGGAACGAAATACTAAAAAGCAATAGTTGTTTCCAGTTAAAGTGAAACCGTAGACTGAAAGAAAAATGAATGGATACAAGTCAAATTTTGATTTCCTGATATCGATATCAAATAAGTTTTTTTCGTCGTAAACTGAATTTTGAAGGCTAAATAAGTTCTCTGGTTAAATGGTGTCATGGCTGAGACTAAAAACTACAATTATACCTAAATAGAGGCAAACCCGAAGATAAAACTAAAATAAAAGTGTTAAAAAACTGATTTTGATCAGACCCGGTATATATTATCGATTTTCTGCACTATTGTAAGAACTGCAGCCTTGAAACTTCTGAATCTCGTTTCTTATATCTTTTTCTATGAGTGTATGAAATTTAATTAAAATCGGACCATTCCCTCTATAACCCGATTTTTTCGATTATCGATTTTTGATATTTATCAGGAGTACCTCGACACAAAACCTAGCTAAGAACACTCGCAGACACTTATAGTACAACTGTGTAAATTTTAAAAAGAATCGGTTCAGCCATTTCGGAGTCTATACGTAACGGACACACACAGAGACAAGGTTCTATTTCTAAATAAGTTTAGATTGCTGTTAATATTATTTTCAAGATGAAATTTTAAATCGGCAAAAAACTTTTACACCGACCTGATGTTTGAAGATATTTTTTTTTTTGTAATTTTGGTAAATGTATCTGTTCAACTGAAATGTCAATAATATTTTTACATTTTACGTAATTTAACCGACAATTTATCCTTTCACTCCTGGAGATTTGGTTGGGCACGGATCCATGCTGGAACCAGTTAGTGAACATCACCGTCAAAATCGGTACAAAGATGTACGACAGCAAGTACAATTAATAGAATAGACCATCAAGTCCTGGAGACTTGTCATGGCCGACCCACTTCCTTGCTAAAGTGACCTTCATCCTCGGTGATCTCACTCTCGCAGCTAGTTGCTTCAGTCGCAGCGAGCCGAGAAAAGTCGTTTTCACAGAGACCTTGTCAAAACGGCTTATGAAATACCATTAAAACGCCTTGCAGTTGACCACCAGGAGTTTGACCTCTAGAATAATTCGACCGACACCTAGACGTACCTCTTCCTTGCGCAATTCTGAGCCCATGTGCACAGCTGTTTAACCAATGCCTAACCAATGTTTAACCAATGCCTAAATAACCGATTTCGGTACCGCTTGCTAACCAAACGTTCCAGGACCTGCCTAGCTAATGCTATCTCTACGGGCACCCCTGCCACCGCCAGGGATAGAATATCTTTAAGTGTCTTCCCATTCTTAGCCTTAACTAGGGCGATTCGACGGCTATTGCTAGCGGTAAAGTCCTAATGCTATCCTTAAGCCCCTCCCACCAACTATTCTCCATAACCGCCACCACTAATAGACGCTGCACTAGTTCAATTAGCTGTTGCCGGAATTCCCAATTGTCCAATAAAGACACGATGAACTCTAAGTGTCCTGCCAATCTAGATGTATCATCTAAAGACATACGGGCACAAATGAGTGTGCGGTTCGAATAGCCTAATCAGTAAAACAATGTAGCAAATCTAGACCGAGCCTTCTCACTAACATTCTATCCAAGTATTTAACTACCTGGGTAAACGGTCAATCAAGTGTCCATATCCACATCTTCCCCCTTGCTAGACAAGGTTCTGTAAATTGTTTTGGCTTTGAAGGATCCTCTCGACATAAACCAGTTGAGGTTTTATATATTTTCTTAGCAATGTCGTTCTATTCAAGAATTTAAGGGTAGCTTCTCTTTGACTATCGGTCATCTTACCCCCCCCCCACTTCAACCTGGCCATCGGACGCATGATCTGTCTCTCTTTTCCTCTCTCTCTCACTCTTATTCCCTCTGTCTCTCACCCCGTTCTGTCTACTTAGCAGACAGCTGACTCGCCTAAAATATCTGAAAAATGAGTTGAATAGTATTTTGGTATTATTGTCTTCCGAAATGTTCACTCAGCTTTCAGCTAATGTTTTCTGCATGGTAAGTTAGTTAGATTGGTCTTTGCTTTTGGATTTTTTTTTTGTTATTGTTACTAATTTAAGTAAGGAGTTGTATTTTGCTACTTACTTTTACGGTACATTTGTCTCTCCGCATATAGCAGCGGGTCTATCTAAGAAAAAAAATGTTTGTTTTTTTGTTTTCCTCCAGTTAAAAAGGAATCGACCATTTTTTTGGCAGCCAAAGGGTTGTTTATTTCGTCTTTATATGGTCTTTTCTTTAAACTTGCTAGACAAGGTTCTGTAAATTATTTTGTCTTTGTAGGATCCTCTCGATATAAACGGGATGCCTTGCTTGGGGTAAAATGATTAAAAAAATCTTCCAGCTTCAAGCTTCCCAGTAAAATTTATTCTTCAAAAATTTATTGCCTTAGATGGGGTGAAATGATAAAAACGAGCTGACGCATACTTTCAAAAAATGTCAATGTAGTGAATCTGGTCAATGCGTTTTTTTTTTTTTAGAATTAGGCCTTTAGTCCTCCTATTACAGGAACAGGAAAAAGAAACAGAGGAAGGCAGCGGATAACATATTTGCAGGGCCTGATTCAGGTGGGTGACGGAACGGGGGTTGCGAGGTGTAACAGGAGCAAACATACTAAGAGCCACAAGGGATAGGGAGACGTGGAGAACCATGATCGCCTACGTCCTGAAGGGACAGGGCACATAGAAGAAGAAGAATAATTGCAGGAGCTTCTACAGAAAGCAGTAAGGGAAAGCGAGAAAAAAGAACTGAGTCATCAGCAAAAAGAAAACCCTAAAATGCCAACTACAGGTCGTAGGAACTAAAATAAAACAAGTAAAGAAATGTAAATACCTAAGAAACGTTCTAAAAGTGGAATGGACGTGCATCACTGAGATTCGAAACCGCATTGACATGGACAAAGAACGCGTTTCAAAAACTAAACAGAGAACTGAGAGACAGAAAAATCTCATTAAAACAAAGAAAAGAGTGCTAAACAGCTATATGATATATGTCCTTGAGGAAGGAGGGCTTAGAGAATCTAATATTCACAGGACGGATAGAGAGAAAGAAAAACAAGCGAAAGCAGCGTGAAAATATTTGATAGGCTTGAGAAAAATGAATTACCGAGCGGGGTTTGGAAGAGAAATTAAGATGAAAAATCTTAATAGCGACAAGAAGCAGGGGTAAGTGGAAGTTCATGATCGCCAACAGCCTGAAGGGACACGGCACACCAAAAAAGAATTTCTAGATACTCTAATGTATTTTCTTAGTCTTTTAAATGCGTCACTCAGGTGTTGGAGTGAATACCAACGAAAAGAAAACTCATACGTAATGTCAGGAAGAGGCAGATGAAATTCCTTCGGGCACGTAATGAGGAAGGAGGGCTTAGAGAATCTAATATTCACAGGACGGATAGAGAGAAATAAAGACATGCAAAAGCAGCGCGAAAATATTTGATAGGCATGAGAAAAATGAATTACCGATCGGGGTTTGGAAGAGAAATTAAGATGAAAAATCTTAAGAGCGACAAGAGGCAGGGGTAAGTGGAAGTTCATGATCGCCAACAGCCTGAAGGGACAGGCACACCAAAAAAGAATTTCTAGACACTCTAATGTATTTTCTTAGTCTTTTAAATGCATCCGTCAGCCTTACGTGTGCCTTCTGTAAATTTCATAATACATCAGTCATTTTATTTCAGTGTATTACGTATTCTTCCGAAACATTAACAAAACTGGTATATTTACCAATCATTCTCACCAGTCATTCAGTTAAGTGCCATGTGCGATACACGCTTTGGGCGATCATGTCTAGAAAGAGACATGACTGACTGGGCAGAAGATTATCCCGCAGTAGGTTGCCATTGCTTTCTGCGGTAGACTGGTTGCCGACCAAGGCTATAGAACCCAATCTGTCCTGTTATTTAACCCATAACTGGAAGGAATAGACGGATTAATACCTTTCCCAAGGGTATTGGCGCGTAAGTGAATGCAAGGAATTCAACTGGAATTCGAACTCGGTTCCCCGATTTCTCGTTCCGAGCCGCTATCAACTGCGCCGCAGCGCACATCTTCTCACTATTCTACTATTTAACATTTCTAACGGATCTGCCAATATTATCTGTTCATTCATTAGCCTCCCTAAGTATTTTTATCACTGTATTTTGAAAACATTTTAATGTATATGACTATTGTATTCCCTGCGTCATCAGTCTTCCTCTTATATAGATCACGTTTTAGTATTGCTTAATATTCCTAAAA
The DNA here is from genome assembly GCA_037127315.1 of Ascarosepion bandense. NCBI lineage: Eukaryota > Metazoa > Mollusca > Cephalopoda > Sepiida > Sepiidae > Ascarosepion > Ascarosepion bandense. The sequence continues at coordinate 9,424,712 of JBBBDQ010000266.1, forward strand.
TTACTGTCTATCTTTCTGAAGCATTATTTCAGTAACATAAATGCCATACGTTCTATACGCTTGACCGATCATGTCTCGAAGGAGACATAACTGATTGGGCATTATATTAATGGCAGTAGGTTGCCATTAATTTCTTTGGTAGACTGGTCTCCATGCTAAGCTATAGAAGCTACTGTTCTGCTATTTAGACCATAGCTGGAGGGAAACGAGTTGGTTTAATAAGAGCATTTGCGCGTAAGTGAATGCAACGAATTCAATTGGAATGCGAACTCGGCTCTCCGATTTCTCGTTCGAAGCCGATATCCACTGCACCACAGGTCTTCCTAATGCAACCAATATATTCAAATATCATCCCAGTTTATTAATTAAACTTTTTGTTCCATTAATGGTTCCTTTTCATTTACTTGTTGTTATCCACATCCAGGACTCATACTTCGAATCCATATCTGAGTTAATTCTTAAAAAAAAACTACATCCGGGCTATCTGTTAACAATCTCGGTCTATTGTTAATGCTTGATATATACAGTAGCGAGCAGAACGATGTTAAGAAAAAGTTTAAATGTGAGATAAACTTTTATTTTAAATCTTCAGAGAACATTTTATCAAGGAAAAATTAGTATATAAAGGTAAGTTATATAATTCTAAAATATAAAGCTCAATAAACTTATTTTTGATAAAGTTATAAGAATAGTTATTCTTATAACTTTATCAAAATAAGTTTATTGAACTTTATATTGCGGAATTATATAATTTATCCTTATTTTTATCCTTATTTTTTCTTGATAAAATGTTCTATAAAGCTTTAAAATAAAAAGTTACTAGCACCATAGCCCGGCGTTTTAGTAGTAGAAGATGCTAATGAGAGGAGTAGATACATTTTATTTTACATATGGGTCGGAAATATTAAATCTGAAAAAAAAATACTTAAATAATTAAATTATCCATTAGCACATTTCTTTTTTACATATTTTGTTTTTGTTTGACAAAAAACTTTTTTTAAAAATATTTCTTTTGTTTCAAAATTACGGGAAAAAATATTCACATTTCTTTGTTGCCCAAATGAATTTTTAAAACGTCGGAATAAAAATTAAATATAAAGGCTCATTTTTTTTCATAAAAAATATTTTAGTCGCGTTTGACACGAGTGATTTGATTTCTGTGACGTAATCTAGCAACCATCTTAGATCTTAGATGTTTGACGGAGCAAATATAAACAATCTGCACCATTGGCTAAAAAATGCGAAAGGGAAAATTGCTGAACTTAAACTCAAAAAGTATGTGTCGACTTGGCTTCCCTGTAGATATGTGTCCGTAGAAAATTTGAATGGCGTAGATTAAAAAATGTAGTCGTGCATATGGAACAGTCACACACAGACTCACAGATTGCCTTTCATATATATAGATTTCTTATTTAGACTTTTTCTTAACATCGTTCTGATCTTTAAGCTCACTACTGTATACTCACTTTTATCCACTTTAATCTGATAAATATTTATGCGATCGCTTCTTTATACAACTGGGTTTACTAATTATAAAAACAAGATTTTTACACCCCAAAAAAAGGCATCAATCGTGTATGTTTCATTTTACAAGATAACTAGGTAAGGCACCGCAAAAATAAAAATATGGGGTCATTTTAGTTGATTCATTAGACTTTTTTTGTCACACTATATTTTCTAGAATCAAAAATATTCATTTTTCGAAAATTAAAAGGGGTCGGTTTTACAATATAAATACAATTACAAATAGATCCCTGACTTATTAATGAATTACCTGCACTTTGCTTATGGCCATATCACGTTGAATACACCGGTTCTCGTTCGATCACCGAAATTAAGCAACATCGAGCCTGGTCAGTACTTAGATGGGTGACCGCTTGGGAATACCAGGTGCTGTAAGCGTCTATTTTAGGATGTGCGTCGTGGCGCAGTGGATATCGGCTCGGAACGAGAAATCGGGGAACCGAGTTCGAATTCCAGTTGAATTCCTTGCATTCACTTACGCTCAAATAACCTTGGGAAAGGTATTAATCCGTTTCTTCCCTCCAGTTATGGGTTAAATAATAGGAAGATTGGGTTCTATAGCCTTGGTTGGCAACCAGCCTACCGCAGAACACAATGGGATAATCTTCTGCCCAATGAGTCATGTCCCTTTCGAGGCATGATCGTCCAAACGTGTATCGCGCATGGCATTTAACCGACTGACTGACCTGCACTTTGTTTTGTATTTATAAATGCCAAATTTGAGCCTGTGCTTAAGTCATTGATAACAACGTTGTACTTAGAGCTGTTTTCTAGAGAGCAAATTGATCGCTGCTCCATGAGACGCACACTTCAGCTGGTACCATCTGTTGCAGTAAACCAGGACTCGACAGGCAGGTTCGTGATGACAGCTTACATCGGACTGTCGACTTGTTATCCTACGTTGAAATTTAACTTGACCGCTTAATCACCGGACATCGGATTCTGTTTAGTCTGCTCCAGTCCCTGAATCCTTATCTCTATGGTTGATCCTAGCAGGGGACGAAGATCCCGACGGTATTGCATTTAGTTTCCTTGAGACGATGTACACTCCAATAACTGCCAATGAGTTCTGCCAACGACGACGGTAATATGAAAGGTCAATGATTTGTACCGTTTATTATGCAAATTCCTCCATCTATGGAAGCCGAAAAAACATGTTCATACCACGTAAACACCGTTTTTGTTATTTTTTGAAATATCATCATCTTAAATGCTAATCGATAGAAATATATGAAAAAAAAGAAGTAATCCAGATTATTAGTTAAAGAAAAATATAAATAATAAGCAACAAATTCGAAAAACAAAAAATGCATTTATCATAATTTTAAGGGACCATTTTGTTTGGCTTCGTTTTGGGAATTCGATTTACAATGAATTTACATAGTAAATTAGATCCCTTATTAACTTTTATAAAATTTGATACTTTTTTGTTTTGATATTCGGGATCCGGGGAGTTTAATCTACGGCAAAATGAAATAAAATAAAATAAAATAAAATAAAATAAAATAAAAGACGTTTATCTTTTTGTATATTTCTGGCCACAGTGTCTATTGTTCAAATCCTCCATTTACCATTATTCCAATTCAGGTGAACTGTATTCGGATTTCCAAGCCAACATACTGGGAAAGGGTTGTGATGAAGCAACTGTTTTGTGTTAAAAAATGAAGAACCTTGAGTTTTTTCGTTTTCATTGGTTTAACTAGCAGTATAGACCGGAGTTGCTCGGGTGTAATGAAAGAAGGTAATGGTCCTGAAGAATATTCGTGTGAAGTTTGGTGAGAATCGGATAAAAATTGTGGATTTGTATAAAGGACATACAGACAGATAAACAGACACACACACACACACAAACCTATTGCCTGATATATATATATATATATATATATATATATATATATATTATCGATTTTCTGCACTATTGTACTGCAACCTTGAAACTTCTGAATATCGTTTCTTATGTCTTTGTCTATGAGTGTATGAAATTTGATTAAAATCGGACCACTCCTTCTATAACCCGATTTTTTCGATTATCGATTTTCGATATTTATCGGGGGTACCGCGACACAAAACCTAGCTAAGAACACTCGCAGACGCTTATAATACAACTGTGTAAATTTTCAACAAAATCGGTTCAACCGTTTCGGAGTGTGTAGATAACGGACACACACACACAGAAACACACACACACAAAGTTCCATTTATAAATAATTTTACATTTAGATATTAATTTAGAACATTATTTCATTTGAAACGTGCATAAACGTGTACTGTACAAAAGTCCATTGATTAAAAATAGTCTCTATTTTTTATACCAAAATTCTTTTCAAAATATGAGTGAGCCTAGCTCTCCCTAACTACCTGACTTTTCTGACTAAGCAACGTTTGATCATGTATCCTCTCTGTCATCAATTCGCACAAAACTGTCAAAAAGTTAATTTGCTGTTAACCACTGTTCACGTCCCTTCAGTATACCCTGTGAGTCTTAAATTTTCCCGGCTTTCTTCTCTCATTAAATATCCCAGAATTTTCAGCTGTCTCTTTCTAATATTAAGCATCAAGTTTCTTAAAGCTCCTCTTTACAGAACCATATCGCTATAGGTTCTCGTTTAATGTCTTTCTGTGTCAAGATTGTCCAACATTAATTGTTTTACTAATTGAGCAATGCTTGAGATGGGTAACAAGAGAAAGGGTGTTAAGAGCTACAATTGATAGGGTGATGTTGGAGGCCATGATCTTTTGACACGCATATAAAAGATATGATAACAAACAATGAAGAAGATCTTTATGAATCAATAAAAACGACAGCAAAACAGTAGAAATGTTAATGAAATCAATGGTTGAAAGACAAACGAAGATTATAGAATATTAATGGACTCATATTAACACGTAAAATAAGAATTGGAGTAGATAGAATAAACTATCGCCCGGTTCACACTCCACCCACGTCTATTGAACAGGTGAAGAGGCTCATCCCTTGTTTCCTGTTTAGGATGCGGTTTCCGGTTTTCTCTTTTCCAATCTCATTTTTTTCAATTGGAGTAGATAGACTAAACTATCGCCCGGTTCACACTCCACCCACGTCTATTGAACAGGTGAAGAGGTTCATCCCTTGTTTCCTGTTTAGGATGCGGTTTCCGGTTTTCTCTTTTCCAATCTTCTCACTTTTTTTCAATTGGAGTAGATAGACTAAACTATCGCCCGGTTCACATTCCACCCACATCTATTGAACAGGTGAAGAGGCTCATCCCTTGTTTCCTGTTTAGGATGCGGTTTCCGGTTTTCTCTTTTCCAATCTTCTCACTTTTTTTTCAATTGGAGTAGATAGACTAAACTATCGCCCGGTTCACACTCCACCCACGTCTATTGAACAGGTGAAGAGGTTCATCCCTTGTTTTCTATTTAGGATGCGGTTTCCGGTTTTCTCTTTTCCAATCTTCTCACTTTTTTTTCAATTGGAGTAGATAGACTAAACTATCGCCCGGTTCACACTCCACCCACGTCTATTGAACAGGTGAAGAGGTTCATCCCTTGTTTTCTATTTAGGATGCGGTTTCCGGTTTTCTCTTTTCCAATCTTTTCACTCCTATGTAGCCCCCTGCACATCAGTGGCGTTACCGCCTTGCTCGGGGTGATATGATTAAAAAATAAAATAAAATAAAATAAAATAAAATAAAAATCTGTTCTGGTATACGGATGATTATATGACTGTATCTATTTTTCGAAATTATTATTTGAAGACATTAATCTTATATGATTCAAAATTGAATGTTATCAGCAACGAGTGATGTTTATTTCAGTAAATGATTTACCGAAGCATGCATTCTATCTATGTTTTGTTCTTGAAGAATTAACATCTCGGATAATTTTCCTTATATTTAACTTTATCTCATCTAAATACTTCGGCCGTTCTATGCTCCGGCGTTCTTCAGGCACATTTCGATTACGGTAGAAATTTAGAAATGAAACATTTATTTAACCTAAGAGAAAATGACCTGCGATGGTTTGTGAATTTCGTGATACAGTAGCTGTGAGTTCGATCCCTTGGCCGGGTAGTGTAGCGTTAGAGTGAGTGGACACTTGACAAGCCGAATTACATAGTGACAAAACTAGACATGAACTATGGGACGAGAAAAAATTAATCATGTAAAATAAATCAGCATTCCCTGAATGTTATCCGTACAGACCATGAAAGTCAGAGAACTTAGAAAACAAAAGGTGGTGATAATAAATCTAAGGACATTAATATGAGTGTAAAATCTAAGGAAAAAAATCTTTTGGCCCTACACAGTGAACCGACATTTGTGGCAGCAGATTTAGTAATGGATTCGACGTAGTTTTTCCACTTGAGGTCTGATGAGAGAGTTAGGTCGAGGAGGCGCAGTGTTTGCTTTCAGGGAGACTAGCCTGATCTATATTAATGGTGGGTAGGAGCGATTGTCTATAGTGAATTGCAGCTTCGTTTTGGAAGCATTAAAATTCACGAGCGATTTCTTACCCCAGTTCACCGCAGATTTTTCAAGATCAGCAGCGACACTTGCTTTGTCAGCCTCAGTTGATTTCTGATCAAGGCAAAAGTAAATGGTGGTGTCGTCCGCGTAGATGCCTACTTGGGACAAACTGTGCACCTTAGAGACATACCCTGAGTTCTTTATTTATTTCAGCATTTTAGTTGGTACGACTTTTATTATTTGGGAACACAAATATGTTTTTATCTGGAACCAAAATGCGAGATCTTAATCCAAATATGTGCAAAATAGTAAAGGGCGTACATTTTTAGCCAACGAGATTATAAATTGAATAAGATAGAAAAAGTGAAGAAAGATACGTGCAAAGATAACAAAAACGAATTATCTGAAATGAAGGAAATAAAGACATCCAGATGAACAAAAGAAAAACAAACAAGGTTAAAAAATAAAAAAGAAAAGTCTGGAGAGTCGTATGTAATAAGCGGGAAACTCCAACACCTTCCTCTTCGTTGGTTGAATTGGACAAAATCGAGCGGAAAGAACAGTCAATTAAATTAGGATGGTGGCTTTTATTGATTGGGCATCGGACTTTGCACGTGACAAGTCGCGACAGAGATAAATGAGACGATGTGATTTAGCAATTTCAAACCAAACTGACTATGGTTAGTTTATCAGAACTTGGGGTTTGCGAATAAAGAACAAAAACAATGAGATTGAGTACAAGTTGCAAGAAAAATGTAATTTTATATGCCTAAATATTAGTAAACTGGCTGTACCAGGCCACGCGTTACTGTTTGCTAAAATGGAAGAAAAAGAAGAAATTTATTTATTAAACCAACGAAATAAATAGGATATCGATAATAATTCGTTGAAAAAAATGAATAGAAGGTTTTTTAAAACGGAAAGATATTTCTTTTGTTTACGCCCGCCAAAATAGAAATAATAATTAAGAAAAGGCTTCGTTTACTTTAAATGTAGTTTTCCTATGTTTTCTATGAAATAACAAAGTTGTTTGTAAACGCGTCAGTATTAAAAAATGAAAGTTTTTTGGTTCGGTTTTCATCGGCTTTAATAGATTTGCAATATATATATTTTTTAATACTTTTATATTTTTTAATATCGTACTTGATTAAAATGCTATGGTAAAATTTCAAAACAATTGGTGCAGACGTTTTCTAGATTAGCGAATAGTAACAAACGAACAAGTTCATTTTATTTATATAGATTTACGACTACTTTTTATATCGATTAATTTCGTTGTCTACACACACTCACACACACACGCACACACACACGCCTCTCTCTTTCTCTCTCTCTCTCTCTCTCTCTATATATATATATATATATATATATATATATAATGTTAAACGAGAGACAACTTAGTTTTGCATATTTTCTTTTGTATTTTCTCATATTTTCTAATGAGACCTTTTATTTTCCGAATTATATTCATGTAAAAATTGGCCAAAGGTTATCCAGGTATTTTCGAACGTCATCGTTCATCATCAGGGTCAAAATTACAGTTTAAACATCAAAGATTGCCTTGTAGCAGGAAAAGTGTTTCGACATTTTTTAAAAAAACTAAATAAGCATTAAGAAAATGTTTCAAAATTCAAGGAAAGTAATGATGTAAACAACATGCACGCGTGAAGATATGTGATCACGTAGATGCGTGAATTATCGATTATATGGAATTGTTAAAGATTTTTAAATACCGTAAAAATCACCGTTTTTCTTTAATCCGAAGATTAATACAAAGGCGAAGCTACCATTTGATTTGGCAACGTCTTAGAACTCTCGACCACGAATAGCCTCCAGTCTATGTAAATTGGTGTCGCGGGTTCGAATTCTGCCGAATGGCACACATTTTAGTAATAACAATTTATCGTAAATAATCAGGCCGGTAGATATAAATGTATAATACTGTTTAATTAAAAACACAGAATATCTAATTAAATACGAGTATCGATTAAAAATAATGTTCAAACAATTCATTTTATATATATATATATATGTACATATAACACAACTATAATTATATAAGTACACGTGCAACTTTTTTTTTATCTATGCATAAAGACAATGTACGTCTGTGTACATTTAATTCCCAAATGAGGTGGTATATTTTCTTTTCATACGTCTTAACAAACATTACTCATCTATATCCATATCCATTTCGCTGTATCACAGCTCATCAGTACGGTTATATATACAGTTATATCGTACGATTATATTTATGTATGGCATTCGACACTTACTATTATATATTATCAATATAATTCTCAACTTATTCCTTCTTCGACCAGTCTCTACTTGCTGTCTCTGAAACAGCTATTTCTCCAATTTCCAATATTCTTAACCTATGTACATAGTTCAATATATATATATATATATATATATATCGTATAATTCTCCTTTACAGTGAAATAAACAATTGTTTACATTGTAGTTAACTGAACATCTTATTCATGTCATTTGTGATGTCTTCAAGTGCTTTAAGAACAATCTTCTGCTTGATTTTTTAATCATATCACCCCAAGCAAAGCAGTCCACTGCCACTATAGCGCATGGGGCTACATAGAGCGATTGGGTATAGGGATGGGATGGTGATAGACGAGTTAGGAGGTACATAGGGAGAGCGTTGGAGGGAATGTGTGCGAGTTAGTGTGTTAGGAGGTGACACGCTCTTTGCTATTTACGTGAACCTGTTCGTGGCTTTAGCGTAACGGTACATGATAAATGTTGATGATATTTCAATGGATTGGCATGTAACCTGAATTTTACACTTATTTCATTAATTTCATTTTGAACTACAACCTGTACGATGTTTGAAATATAATAATATATGGTAAAGAAAATTTTCATCTGTATTCCATATCCCTTCAGGACGTAGGCGATCATGACCTTCCACATCTCCCTATCCTTAGTACTTCTTAACACCACTTCTCCTATTACCCTTCCCAAACTCTGCTCCACTATCCATCTGCTCAAGTCAATAAAGTATGTCACGAATTGCGATTCCTTGTCTCTCCTTCTCTCTATCCATCGCGTGTGTATCAGATTCTCCAAGACATCTTTCTTCATTGCGTGTCCCGGAATCTTTACTTGTATTTTCTTCAGAAATTTCGATGTAATCAGTCCGGACTTGGCATCTTGACCTTATTCACTTTCTTACCGACGTAACGTGGCTTCCCTCTGCCTTTTTTACAAATACCTCCATATCAATTGCCCTGACCGCATCAATTTAAGTTACTAGTTCGGCATCCAGGTCACAACATTTTACCGTTGAAATAAATATAACCGTCGCTTTTATTAAAACAGTTTTATTTCTCGTACTTCTCGAGTGTGTAACTCACTTCCCTCGAAGCCCCAATCTCTAAGATATTTAAATGCAGCGTCAGTTGCCATCTTTTATTTTATTGAATTCTATTCATTTTTATCCCTTTTTTAATACACCATGTACCCAGGCATTTCTTCAATACCACATATACCTAGTCTTTTCTTTAATACCCCATGTACCCAATCTTTTCTTCAATGCCCAATGTACCCAATCTTTTTTTCAATACCCCACGTACTCAGTCTTTTCTTCAATACCACGGGGACACAGTCTTTTCTTCATACTCCATGTACCCAGTGTTTTCTTCTCTACCCCATGCACCAATTTTTTTCTCCAATACCCAATATACCCAATCGCTTTTTCAATACTCCAGGTATTCAGTCTTTTCTTCAATACCTCATGTACTCACTCTTTTCTTTAATACTCCATGTACCCAAACTTTTCTTTAATACCCCATGTACCTAGTCTTTTCTTCAATACCCCATGTACCCAGTCTTTTCTTCAATACTCCATGTACCCAGTCTTTTCTTCAATATTCCATGTACTCTTTCTTTTTTTCAATACTCCATGTACTCTTTCTTTTCTACAATATTTCATGTACCCAGTCTTTTCTTCAATACTCCATGTATCCTTTCTTTTCTTCAATACTCCATGTACCCAGTCTTTTCTTCAATACTCTATGTACCCAGTCTTTTCTTCAATACTCCATGTACCCAGTCTTTTCTTCAATACTCCATGTATCCTTTCTTTTCTTCAATACTCCATGTACACATTATTTTCTTCAATACCTCGTGTATCCAGTCTTTTCTGTCCCTGTAGCACCCATCGGATTAGTGGTCACGCCTTGCTTGGGATGAAAAAAATAAAAACCTGAATCTCTATTTTCTGTTTTCTTAAACCCTATCCTCCTCAATCGTCCTTATTGTCAGTCTTCCCATTTACCTTCATTACTGCCCTTTGAACCTCCTGAATTTAATGCCATTGCTGCCTTGCATGGGGTGAAATAAATAAGAGAAAGAGAGAGAGAGAAAGGTAGAGAGAGAAAGAGAGAGAGAGAGTGTGTGTGTAGGACAGAAAAATAGAAGCATGTGAAAATATAAATAAAAATGACCTCATATAAAAGAAAGAAAAAGACTTTGGAAGAACGAAATAGAACTTTGAGTGGTTAAAATATCTGGTTCTATGCAATAAACGGAGATCTTAAAAGAGATTTTAAAAAGTAAATAATATTTCCTAATTTATCTAACTGAGAATCTAAATTGTCTAATTCGGGATGTCGATAAGTCATTTTATTACTATGCGAATTTGTCTCTTTAAGCGTTACAGTAAGCTTTTCATGCTGATAGGTTAAATTGTATTTAACATAGAATTGCTGTTAGTATAATTACGATTGAATTTATTTATATAATTTTATGATTTAAATTCTTACTGACATTTTTCTGAGATCATTATCAAAAACTAATTTTCAACAAATACATATAATTTAGGAAAAATCATATCGACATATCTACAAACTTTATTTTTGCGAATATTTCAGTAATTATACCAGCTATCATATTCAGTTAAATACTTTTTCATGTTCTACTGGGACAAATACTTTTTCATATAAATATTTATGAAGAATTAACATTTCCTATTTGTCTACACATCTGAGATGAGGCAGTATTTACATTATTTAAACTGTTATCCTCGTGTTTGTTGCCATTTGTACGACCCTTTGGCCGTTGTTCACCCCGGCCTTCTTCGGAGGCTAGGCATTTTGAACTAAACACTTTTTTTTTATCACTGGGTTATATAATTCTCATTCCTTGTGCGATGCCACTTCCAGATGCCATGCAGTCATCTTCCTTTAGATGAACTCTCAAAGTTATTTGTTGACCACTGCTGTAGTTATAGTGGGTTATCCATTGTTTTCCTGTTTCTAGTGGAAAGTAGTTGTATATTGTTGAAGATTAACGGAATTTGGCCTTGTTGTAGATAGCCCACTATAAGTCATAAAATGATTATAAAATCAAGAAAAGCAAATTGAGTTGAAAAATAACATTGTATATATACACATATCAATGAAGGATTTTACAATTGAAGTAATACTTGAAATATAGGTCCAACGGAGGTTAAAATATTCATGGCAATAAAATGCTGAAAGAGAATTAATTCTTATAAATGTGGGGAGCACTATAAGTAAGGAATGTCTTTGATATAGTAGCTCCTTAGGTCAGTAAGTAATTTTGAGGCAGGGAAGAAGGAAAAGAGGTAAGGGAGGCGAGCGTAGTAATCCGCTTGACTTTCGGTCAAGGGAGCTACTAATTACTCTCTTCTCCTCGAGTCGGTCTGCCTGCTGGGGACTGTCTGTATCCGCTTTTTATATCTTCTTTATGGATCACAGCAGATCAAATGGGATTTCACACTTGTATTTGATTCTGGGCTTCCCATTGACTGATAAATAAAATTCCCGTAGACTCGCGAACTGGAAATGTAATATTTAATTAATTTTTAGTTTTCAACCGGAACATCTGCGCGGGGCCAGCGGCGCAGCGACGACTTTTGGTCATTTACTTTTTGGTCGTAAAAGCGCAAACATCCGGTCCATCGCTTTTGCTCGGTCTCACCACATAGTCCAAGTACTGAACTCATAATTCTTTGTGTCAAGTCACTGGAACTAACCATTGCCTCTATCCATTGGGCCAAGTGTCTGGGAGAAAGGCATGCGAAAGACAACAGCGGCAGTGTACGAAATAAATATTTAATATTTTTGTTATTTCTTCAAATCACTGGTCATATATTATCAATCAACCCTCATCAGTTAAAATTGGAGCAACATATTAGCTAATATTGCCTACGGTTATATCGTGTTGAATACACCGGTTCCCGTCCGATCATCGAAGTGAAGCAACATCGAGCCTGGTCAGTACTTAAATGGGTGACCATTTGGGAATGACAGGTGCTGTAAACGTAAGGACCAAGAATGGTCCTCCAGGTTTCGGAGTTTGGGGGTTGGGTGTAGGGCTAACAACCCTGCCCCGTAAAAAAAGGTTTTTTACAGAAATAGCAACAAGAAGTTGCTGCCCTATGCACCATTGAGTGAGATGGATAAATAATGATGATGATTAGCTAATATTGGCTTGAAAACACATGGCCCAGTATATATGGGCATTGATTAGTCCTTGGGGTAAATTATGTGAATAAACATTTATAAAAAAATGTATCATATATTTCTACAAAATAAGCTTGTTTTTGTGGGTAATATATTGTTAAGTTCGTTTGTATTAGAAATTTATAAACATGTAGTTTCATCGGGATTTAGCATGTACTACCGGCATATCTGCAGGCTAGATGTGAATTCAAAGTTTTCTTTCTATTACACTAGTTCACATCCCACACAAGAGAATTTAGGTAAACATCAGACGGTAGAACAGAAAGATTCATACGTTCCCTGAAGGGATTTGTGTGAAAGCGTGTCGCCATTTTAACCCGGCTCGCGTATTTCCTGGGCATCTTCTTTTCTATGTGCCCTGTCCCTTCAGGACGTAGGCGATCATGGTTCTCCACGTCTCCCTATCCCTTGTGGATCTTAGTATGTTTGCTCTTGTTACTCCTGGCAACCCCCGTTCCGTCATCCACCGGATCAGGCCCTGCAAATATGTTATCCGCTGCCTTCCTCTGTCTCTCTTTCCTTCTATCTGGCCAGTCAGTATCAGGTTCTCCAAGCCCTCCTTCCTCATTGCGTGTCCCAGTAACTTCAGTTTTTTCTTCCTGATGCTCAGTATTAATTTCCTTTTCGTTGCCATTCTTTCCAACACCTCCTCGTTGCTTGCATGCTCAGTCCACGATATCCGCAGCATCCTTCTGTAGAACCACATTTCCGCTGCTTCCAGTTTTGTGCTCATTTTCGAGGATATTGTCCAGCATTCACTGCCGTATTGAAGAACTGACATCACATAGCAATCCCGCTCTCTTTGTTTCTAGTTAAATTTTCCTGTGTTAGTACTTTACTCAGCTTCTGGAACGCGTCCTTTGCCATGCTAATTCGCCTTCGGATCTCTGTATCGCACCTTCCATCTCCTGTTAGAACACTTCATAGGTATAAGCGGGAAGAGTTTAAGAGTAGCTATTTTACACGGGTATGTCCAGGAACAAGGTGGAAAACACGTGCTTCCACCTAGTTCCTGGACATATGCGTGTAAAATAGCTACTCTTAATCTCTTCCCACTTGAATTCCATGAATGGATCAAATAAGATACGAGGAAATACTAAATAAAACAACAACAGACAGTACACTAATTTTCATAATTAGGAAGAGGCGACTAAAGATATTTGTACACATAATGGGAAACTAAACGCTCGCAAGTCATACTGAGGGAAGATCTCGAATCACTTAGTTTGCTAATTTGTGTGAATATGGTAAAACCGTGAGAGGAACCTTAGAAAAAGTAAAAAAAATTTAACATTCATAAGACATCAGACGTATTGAAGAGACATAATCACCCATGTCCTGAAGGATCGTGACAGAACTTGATGCATGAGATTCCCACTAGAAAATTGTTCTGATCCAAATCGAATTTAATGACTCGGAGGGATCTTGATCTAAGAAGAGTTGATCTGTGGTGTCCAGAATATTTATTGTGTTCTCCGTAAGTGATATCAAACTAATCTTTGAATTTAGTGTTGTCTCAGAAAGTAAAAACAAATCTAGGAGCTCCGAGCATTAACTATAAATGTAACCTCGAAGCGAACAAGCGTAGAATGGGGCCTCAGAGTCTGTAGGTATATACTAAAACATATTGAAGGGAGTGGACGAATTTCCATATAGAATGTACACACAAATGATAAGCAAGAAGTTATATAAACGCACGATTTACGAGGACGAGAGAAATTTCATAGTCTTGCATGAAGAAGATCAAACGTTTGAAGCATGTCTCGAAGCGATACATCGTTTAATTTCACGCTGACCTAACGAATGCTATGAGTTAATGATTAGTTTTATATGCATGAAGAGATTTTCACGTATTTTAATATCGTAAATTTAATATATCTTTATTTTATTGTACTGAAATATTTTGTTTCATTCTGCATTTTCAATTTTATCTTCCTTAGTATATACTAGCAGTATAGCCCAGCGTTTCTCGGGTGTAATGAAAGCTTTAAAACTAATCCATGGTCGTCGAGCTTAGATTCTTTGGACGTTGGTAGGAAAGACTAAAAATCAATAGTTGTTTCCAGTTAAAGCGAAACCGTAGACTGAAAGAAAAATGAATGGATGTAAGTCAAATTTTGATTTCCTGGTATCGATATCAAATAAGATTTTTTCGTCGTTAACTGATATTTGAAGGCTAAATAAATCCTCTGGGTAAGTGATATCATGGCTGAGACTAAGAACTACAATTATACCTACTTAGAGCCAAACCCGAAGCAAAAACTAAAATAAAAGGGCTGAAAAAATACAGACATACAGGCAGTTAAACAGACACACACACAAACATCTTACTTTTGATATATATATATATATATATATATATTATCGATTTTCTGCACTATTGTAAGAACTGCAACCTTGAAACTTCTGAATATCGTTTATTATGTGTTTGTCTATGAGTGTATCAAATTTGATTAAAATCGGACCACTCCTATAAACCGATTTTTTCGATTATCGATTTTCGATATTTATCGGGTGTACCTCCACACAATACCTAGCTAAGAACACTCGCAGAGGCTTATAGTACAACTTTGTAAATTTTCAAGAAAATCGTTTCAGCCGTTTCGAAGTCTATAGGTAACGGACGCACACACACACAGACACACACACACACACGCATACACACACACAAACAAATTACCATTTATAACTAAGTTTAGACGACACGTAAGATTCGGATGATGGCTGTCTGATGCAACATATGCAAATCTTTCAATAAGAATATCTTCCAAACGTGTTACTTATAATTCGATCATAATAAACTTGCTCTAGCATGTAATTTAGAAACGAGATTTTTTTCTAATATGTTTGGTACAAATATGTTGAAAGGAAAAGGAAGTTAATCAAGTGCTATATAGTGTTTGTTCAATAATGTCTTTTGCCCAAATTCTCAGCCCGTAATTCAAATCTTTGCTGATTCAGAAATTACATTTCCTATCCGCACAGAAAAAAATATTTCTTTTACTTTTCTGTTTTTTTTTCTGTTTCTTTCTTTTTACATTTTACTGTTTCCTTTGTTCTACTTTTGTTTTGTTTTTTCATTTTCCTCTTTTCATTTTCTTCTTTCATTCATGTTTTTTGGCTTCAACATTTCTTTGTATTTGTCTTCGTTTTATGCTATTTCTTCTTTTTGCGTCCTGGGTACGACGGTAAACTGCATCCGGCAGTAAGGCCTCTGATTGGGAGGCTGTGAGAAGCATGGAACCACCTCGTAATTGCTGTTGTTCCCAGGTACACCCTGACCCGGAGTGTTAGCACCTGTTAGGGTCCCAGCTATGGCCAAATAGTTAACCCCACCAAACTGGAGTTAAAACATTATGAAAGATTAAAAATAACTTTTATAAATATATGCTTAAAAATAGACTTTTACATAAAACATTACATTTTTGAAGGAAAACATTATTGCCGTAATACATTTTTGAAGAGAAAAGTAAAGATTTTTAAATACAAAACTAGAAAATATATTCATTTTTCTTAAATTAAAATGTATTTTTTTCATCAAAAGCTCACTAAAAGAACTTCCTCACTATAACCGATCATTAAAAAGATATCTTAAAAAAAAACAACTTTTTGGCATAAATAACCCAAAGAGGTTGATATTCCGTTAAACAAAACTCATTCACTCTCCTTTTCTTCTTCTTCTTCTTCTTCTTCTTCTTCTTCTTCTTCTTCTTCTTCTTCATTATCTTCTTTTTCTTCCCCTTTAACTGCTTGTTTCTTTTATTCTGCTTTTTACCAGGTCGATGCAAAACTTTTACCGCTTTAAAAAAGAGGCATTTTAAATCATTGTAATTTATTTTCGACTCGGAACGACAAATCAGAGAGCCAAGTTCGAATTCCTGTTGAATTCTTTGCATTCATTTACGCGCAATTACACTTGAGAAACGTATTAATACGTCTCTTCCTTCCAGTTATGGGTAAAATAATAGGACAGATTGGGTTCTATAGCCTTGGCTAGCAACCAGTCTACCGGAGAAAGCAATAGCAACCCACTGCGGGGTAATTTTCTGTCCAGTCAGTCATGTATCTTTCAAGACATGATCTCCCAAAGCCTGTCTCAAGTATGGCACTTAACTGACTTACGGATGTGCGTTGTGGTACGGATGCCTGTTGTGGTGCAGTGGATATCGACTCGGAACAACAAATCGGTGTGCCGAGTTCAAATTCCTGTTGAATTCCTTGCATTCACTTACGCAAAATACGCTTGGGGAAGGTATTAATCCGGCTCTTTTCTCCAGTTATGGGTTAAATAACAGGACAAATTGGGTTCTCTGGCTTTCACTGGCAACCAGTCTACCGCAGAAAGCAATGGCAACCTACTACGGGATTATCTTCTGCCCAGTCAGTCATGTCTCGAAAGCGTGTATCACTGAACTGAATTTATTTTATGCACATTGTTATTACTTAAACATATCACTATGATTAATTTATAAGTTTTTCTTTCAGATTATTAAAGCATCATTCATATTTTTCTGCAATATTCTCACCCTTGTTCTTTCCATCTAAAGAACACATTAGGCATGTGCTACTCTATGTTTCAAAACACCTTCAGACACCATTTTTGGATAGGCTTATCAGGTGATGGGATGTGGATTTTCTACCATAACGTTAAACGTCGGCGTTTGTGAATATATCGAGGAGAAAGGCCGGTTCAACAACTGAGTGCAGGACTCCCTCCCAAAAAGATCATGTTGAGTGTATGGTGTGGTATTGAAGAGATCAACCATTACGAACATGTAGACAACATTCAAGTTATATCTGCTGGTCTCTATTGTGATTAACTTCATCGTTTAAAAACTGCTTTAACTCGAAAACGACCTTCTTTAGTCAACAAAAAGAGAGCCATCTTCCATCATGATAATGCTCGTCCTTACACGGCACTACTGACCAAAAATCTCCTAGGAGAATTTGGTTGTGAAATCTTGTTTCATCCCGCAGATTCTCCTGACCTAGCTTCCTCGCATTATTAATTATTTCGAGGATTACAAAACTGTTTAGAGAAGAGAGAAGATTGAACATAAGTTAGATTCATATTTCACATGAAAACTTAAAGAATTTTACAAGCGAGGCATTTATAAGCTTGTTGACAGATAGAATCAATTCATAGAGAACAAAGGTCGTTATTGTTATGAATTATGATTTTTCAAAAGCACACAGTTTTTCATTTTCAAGATGAAAATTTAAATTGGCAAAAAACATTTGCACCGACCTGATATTTTACACATTCAGCAATTTTATGCCATCTTTTGTTTCTTCTTTCCCTTAAATATTTTACATTACCGTCAGGATCACATTAAATCTTTAATTTGTAATCAACACGTTTACTTTGTTTTCTTTTCATCATTACGAATTGTAATTTGAATCAGTTTAAGCAGAGGATGATTCAAATCCAAACGTCTTCTTTACTGATAAGTAGTACCATTGCTTAGTGCTTTTGTTTCATTGCTGAAAACATTAACAAAATAATTCTCCTCTTCTTTCTTTGTTAATTCGTGAAGTTTACTATTTTCGTTTTCATTCTCTTTGATGAATTTGATTTCTGTCTTTTAAATGAGCCATCTGTCCTCACTAAACTCGATCGCAATTGAAGATATGTTAACGCGTTTTACACTCAATAGAACTTAACACTTTTAATTAACAGACTCTAAGTGAAATGGCTGTTGATAAAAAACAAAACTCTTAAGCAACAGACCAAAATGGATGAACAATGGAATGTTAGCATCGCTGATTATTTTTTTTTATTTTACTCAATTCCAGGATTTTATTCTATTTCTCACATGACTATTTATTTTGTCTTCGTCTTCTTCTCACCTTTTTTTCTCACGCATTTTCTTTTTTCTTGTCCATTCTTCAAAGACTTATTCATTCATATATTTCTTTAACTTGTTGTTTCTCAAATATTTCTTTATTCAATCCAATTTTAATTTAATCTTTATTTTCTAATTTTCCAACGCTTTCTTCTTCTTCTTCTTCTTCTTCTTCTTGTCTTTTCTATTTCGTATCGCGTTGTACCTTTTCATTCATTCATTCTTCTTCTTCTTCGTCTTCTTCTTTTTCTTCTTCTACTTTTTCAAGTTTATCTTTTATATTTTATTAATCATTCTCTCTTCTTCTTTCTCACGTTTCATTTTATTATTGCTTCCTTCTCATTCAGATTTACTCTGTCCCTTTCCTTCAGTTACGGCTCATCTAATTCTTTTTCCATGATTTATTGTTGGGGATCGCCCCTTTGTACACACTCAATGCACTCGTCCAAGGCGTACTTATAATCCTGCATACCTACAAAGAACGGGTGTGTCTGTAGTATGTTAGAATGTTGTTGTTAGAGTTGTAGTGATGTCAGAGCAGTTGAACCACCGCTCGTTGATCAGCAAGAATACAGACTTATTACCCGAACTTACTACTTTGTATATATTTGACTCCTACTAACAAGTATTCCTGAATCTACTAACTGTGTACAGGTTGTATATCTTTTGCTCAATATACTTACAATTTTTCTCTCGTATCTGTTTTGTGTTATTATTATATTGTGTGATTTTCTAAACCAGAATCCAAAACATTTATCCTTTCAATGACTAAATTCCATGATCAATTTCTTTCTTTGAAAAAATACGAATATAAACTCTGAAGCAATCTATTCTGCTATTTAACCCATAGCTGGTGGGAGAAGTGATTGATTAATAAATTTCCTAAGGGTATTTGTGCATAAGGGAATGCAATCCCAAAAAGATTCAGCTTTGATGTTTTTTTTCCTCAAGAATTGTTAATTGGTTGTTATATTATTCTAAACATTTGTTTAACCCGGTCGAAAAATTAACACAAACATCATTTTTATTATTCTTTCTTTACAACATTGATGGGGCTGACATTTTAAATAGTAATTTTTTTCAATAACTCCTATCTTTTTAAAGCCTGTCTAATTTCTCGTTTCGGATTAAATATTGGCATCAACACTTTTTTAAATTAAAATTTCGCTTTGACTTTAAAATATCGACCCAACTCATCCGACAGAAAATTCGGAAAACATTTTTCAAATTTTCATTTAATTGTTCATATCTGTTTTTTATATTTTTGCCAAAAATATTTATAGGTAAATCCCATAATTCAAATAATTCAACCCAATCAGTACCGTATCATGTGTAGTATTTTAACACATAAGCCTTAGGTTTTAAACAATTGTTACGTTCCTAGTAATATAGCAAATAACAAATAATTTCTCACCCAACAGGCCACGTGCGATTTTCAAAGGTTTTTAATACTAGCAGTATAGCCCGGCATTGCTCGGATGTAATGAAAGCTTTAAAAGTAATCCATGGCCCTGGAGCTCAGACTCTTTGGGCGTTGGCACGAAAGACTAAAAGCGATAGTTGTTTCCAGTTAAAGCGAAACCGTAGACTGAAAGAAAAATGAATGGATGTAAGTTAAATTTTGATTTCCTGGTATCGATATCAAATAAGATTTTTTCGTCGTAAACTGATATTTGAAGGCTAAATAAATCCTCTGGGTAAGTGGTATCATGGCTGAGGCTAAGAACTACAATTATACCTACTTAGAGCTAAACCCGAAGCAAAAACTAAAATAAAAGGGCTGAAAAAATACAGACATACAGGCAGTTAAACAGACACACACACAAACGTCTTGCCTTATATATATATATATATATATATATATATATATATATATATATAATATAAATTTTCTGCACTATTGTAAGAACTGCAACCTTGAAACTTCTGAATGTCGTTTCTTATGTGTTTGTCTATGAGTGTATCAAATTTGATTAAAATCGAACCACTACTTCTATAATCCGATTTTTTCGATTATCACTTATCGATATTTATCGGGGGTACCTCGACACAAAACCTAGCTAAGAACACTCGCAGACGCTTATAGGACAACTGTGTAAATTTTCAAGAAAATCAGTTCAGCCGTTTCGAAGTCTATAGGTAACGGACACACATACACACACACTGACACACACACACAGACAAAGTTCCATTTATAAATAAGTTTAGATAGTTTTTTTGCTTAGTTTCCTCGTAGATTTATTGATTATTGTGATATCCTTACCAGCGTCGAATATCATTTTAACATCCACATTATTTATTTTTATATTTACAAATTTTACGTTGTTTTCTGTAATTATTTGTCTTTCTGAACATTGCGTTCGAAACGTCTTCTGTGATAACCTTTCTTTGCTTAAGTTTTCCGGTATAACTTTGTATTTCGTACTTCTCCACACATGTAAAACTCTAAATTCGTAAAGGAACAGTCGTCTCATAGGAGTTACTTTCCACATCAGAACTCACTCGGAACTCTTTATTTAAACCGCCTTGTCTGGTTTATTTGTTAAACTCAACAACGGTTATCGATATTGAGGACAAATTCTATATTTGCCTAAGTCAAAAAGTAAAGTTATATAAAATTTTAAAATAAAGAATTTTTATGAATATCTTCAAATGAAATATGATTTTCGAAAGCAATATTTGTAAAATGCATAATTTGTCATTTCTTTCTGCAGCTATGAGCTAGATAATCTAGCCTTGTTAGGGCAAAAGGTCTTAAAAAATGATGACCAGGATTTCAAATGATAAAGTCACTGGCAGGCCGGACATGGTGAGACACATAATAGTAATTATGAATCGGAAAGCGAACATGCCTTACATTGAATAATTAGGTGTATATTCTCTGCGTCTAATCACCTAACATGAGGCGAGGACCACACTTTGCTGCAGAACCCAGGAGATGTGAAAGTCCTTATTTAAATCAGCCCTTCACAAACATGGCGTTCATTGAAGGGACAATTGATCGTACATTAGGATGGATAGCGAGCGAGTGTAGTTCGTCCTCAGATTATGATTATTAACGAGATTTGAGGGCATAACATAAATCTGCCTGAGTAGGCGATTACATCTGGGATTGGCTGGCTAGCGGAGCAGATGAGTGTACCCAGAAACGAGCAGCATGACATTAATATTTATATGTATATTTATATTAGGCGTATGAAAATGTCTGTTTCCAATTCTAAATGCTTGAGAATTAGTGTATTCTCGACTATATGTGTTCCCTTGAGAACATTTTGGGCATACCAAATAAATGTATGTGTATATTTCAATAGATAACTATATCTGTATAAACTTATGGGCATGTTTTAGTGGTAACACTGCCTGATAGAGCAATAAGCCCGATTATTACTTGATATCCCACTGTTTTATATTACTGCCAACTCAAACAATGAAAATGATTAATTTGACGAAACTCGGAACGACAAATCGAGGAGCCGAGTTCGAATTCCTGTTAAATTCCTTGCATTCACTTATGCACAAATATCCTTGGGAAAGGTAATAATCCGGCTCTTCCCTCCAGTTATGGGTTAAATAATAGGACAGATTAAGTTCTATAGCCTTGGCTGGCAACCACTCTACCGCAGAAAACAATGGCAACCTATTGCGGGATAAACTGCCCAGTAATCATGTCTCTTTCGAGTCATGATCGTCCAAAGCCTGTATCACGTATGGCCCTTAACTGATTAACTGACTAATCTACATAGTTACATTATATGCTAGATGGTGTCTTTCTGGGTGTTAAAATATACAAATGTGCCTGAGAAGATGCCTGCAACAGGAAACATCTAGCCTACCTGACGGACGGATATACTTGAAAACAATCAATCAGCCATATCTATAATCAGTATTAACTGTGTGTCAGTCGAAGCTAGGTACAGTAAATAATTAAAAAAAAATTATTTTTTATTTTTATCACAATTTCCTGAGATTGTTTTCTTTTATCTTGTTCATTTTTATTATTTCCATATATTTTTCTTTCCGTCATATTTGCGCTTTTCACTTTACGCCATTTTTTCTTCTTTCTCCTGCCATCGACATTAGCATCCTCGTTGTATTTTTTAGAATACCAGCAACTATCAATCTGTTAAATTTCTTCACGTCTTTCTCATTTTCTCTTTCTTGCATTTTATTATTTGTGTTTTTTATCTTTCTTGTCACTTTTTTTTATTTTCCCCCATAATTCCGTTCTCGGTTTCCTTCCACCGAACTTGACATCCAATAAAGACGCATTGTTTTTAGGTAAATAAATTTAACGCATGCGCAATTCAGCTGTCTGCTAATGACAGGTGAATCGGTCTACAAAATCTTTGATTCCATTTATTTTACTTTTTTTCTTGTTAAAATTTGCTTTTGCTTCTGATTAATCAACTTATTTTTTCACTGGGATTGAGTGTATACTACCAGATGTATTAAGTTTACTTATTTTCACGTAATTTGTCGGTGTGCCATATTAGAGTTTAAACTTTCGTACATTGAATATTGGATAAAATCAATGATTCTATAAGACAATCAATCGTTGGCAATAGTTAACTATAAAAATACATTATACTGAGAAGCACTGTCAAATATTAAAAAAAATATGGATGTCTATATAATTCCTCAACAAATACAAGACGCTATTGTCACGTTGCGTGTCACATAGAGGGTTTTCGTAATCTTTTTTTAAATCTGCCGAGATTGAAAAGTGTGCATTGGACAAATTTACTATAGCAGGTATGTCGGCAATACTTAGTTTTTGGTATTATCTGACTCCTGTACAGACAGTATAACGCAGAAGTAATCAGATTTTGGAGCGATTATATTCTCAGAAGTCACTCGCGCGTTTGCAACGATAAGAGCCACCAAATAGCAGACGCAGTTCGTAAATTTGTAATGCGGTTCTATGACGTCACACCGTGTGCGAGACCGATATGTTAATAGAACCATATGTTTAAATGAATGTAATGTCTTGTGGATGTGCATTGTGGTGCAGTGGATATCGGCGCGGAACGAAAAGGCGGGAAGCAGAGTTCGAATTCCAGATGAATTCATTGCATTCAATTACGCGCAAATACCCTTGGGAAAGGTATCAATCCGTCTGTTGGCTCCAGTTATGGGTTAAATAACAGGACAGATTGGCTTCTATAG
Organism: Ascarosepion bandense; assembly: GCA_037127315.1. Taxonomy (NCBI): domain Eukaryota; kingdom Metazoa; phylum Mollusca; class Cephalopoda; order Sepiida; family Sepiidae; genus Ascarosepion; species Ascarosepion bandense. The sequence goes on from JBBBDQ010000266.1 coordinate 9,448,205, forward strand.
CCTTGGCTGGCAACCATTCTACCGCAGAATGCAATGTCAACCTACTGCGGGAAAATCTTCTGCCCAGTCAGTCAGTCTCTTTCGAGACATGATCGCCCAAGCGTGTTTCACGTATGGCACTTAACTGACTGAATTACTTGTGACTAGATTGAAATGTGATTTTATTAAGTGGGGGTTGTTTTGATTTAATGTAGAGGGCCTCCAATATATGAAGGTTCTTTTACTGTGTGTATCATGGAGTATGATTGTGTTATCGACTAAAATCTGTCTAATATAATCTATACGGCTATTTTTAAAAAAATGTTGTTTAATTGAACTGTGATCAGAAAGGTGCCAGGTAAGATGGTTCAGGTGAATCCGAGAGATTAGAACCAGCATAATAGAAAATATCCAAATGTTGGAAATTTTTGTCTTTATATTTACCTGAAATTTAATAAAAAATACTATGTTTAGAACGGCTCATAATTAAACATAATAGACATACATTGTCTGTTATATCTAAACTTATTTATAAACAGAACTTTGTCTGTGTGTGTATGTGACTGCGTGTGTATGTGTGTGTCTATGCGTATGTGTGTGTCCGTTACCTATAGACTCCGAAACGGCTGAACCGATATTATTGAAAATTTACACAGTTGTACTATAAGCGTCTGCGAGTGTTCTTAGATAGGTTTTGTGTCGAGGTACCCCCGTTAAATATTGAAAATCGAAAATCGAAAAAATCGGGTTATAGAAGGAGTGGTCCGATCAAATTTGATACACTCATAGACAAAGACATAAAAAAAACGATATTCAGAAGTTTCAAGGTTGCAGTTTTTACAATAGTGCATAAAATCGATAATATATATATATATATAGAAAAGGCAAGATGTTTGTGTGTGTGTCTGTTTATCTGCCTGCATGTCTGTATTTTTTTCCAGCACATTATTTTACTTTTTGGCATCGGGTTTGGCTCTAAGTAGGTATAATTGTAGTTCTTAGTCTTAGCCATGATAACATTTACTCAGGGGACTTATTTAGCCTTCATAATTCAGTTTACACACACACACACACACACACACATTCAAAAATATAAAATATGCAAACAAATAAAAAATTCTCGCAAACTCTCGCTGCATTTGCATCGTTACATTTCAACGATCTAATCAGTAATGACATCTAAGAAAATTTTCCTCAAAAACACACACATATGCACTTTTATTATCTAACTTTACCCTCCAATATACACCTAAACAGAAAAAGGTTATACATATATATGTACATACCAGCAGTATATCCAGGCGTTGCTCGGGTGTAACGAAAGCTTTAAAACTAATCCATGGTCCTAGAGCTCAGACTCTTTGGTCGTTGGCACGAAAGACTAAAAAGCAATAGTTGTTTCCAGTTAAAGCGAAACCGAAGACTGAAAGAAAAATGAATGGCTGTAAGTCAAATTTTGAATTCCTGGTATCAATATCAAATTAGTTTTTCGTCGTAAACTGAATTTTGAAGGCTAAATAAGTCCTCTGAGTAAATGGTATCATGGCTGAGACTAAGAACAACAATTATACCTACTTAGCGCCAAACCCGAAGCAAAAACTAAAATAAAAGGGCTGGAAAAAATACAGATATACAGGCCGATATACAGACACACACACAAACATCTTGCCTTTTATATATATATATATATATATATATATATATATATTATCGATTTTCTGCACTATTGTAAGAATTGCAACCTTGAAACTTCTGAATATCCTTTCTTATATCTTTGTCTATCAGTGTATCAAATTTGATTAAAATCGGACCACTCCTTCTATAACCCGATTTTTTCGATTATCGATTTTCGATATTTATCGGGCGTACCTCGACACAAAACCAAGCTAAGGACACTCGCACATGCTCATAGTACAACTGTATAGATTTTCAGGAAAATCGGTTCAGCCGTTTCGGAGTCTATAGTTAACGTACACGGGGACACACACACACACATACACACACAGACGTGTTCCATTTATAAATATTTTAGATATACATGATACTCCGTAGAAAAGTAGTAAAGTCTGAAATTTTGCCTAAAAATAACCTTTAAATGACAAGTTTTGCAAATGATCAATCATCAAAAAACCAAACATAGTTAAATCATTACTTGAGAGTCCAATGATTATTCAAAGTCATGAATATTCAAGAACTTTATTCAAGGTCAGTTATTCCTATTGCCGCTTTTAGTACTGGGCACCCTATAGTATAAATTACCGGTTGACTATGAACAGGCGAATGCAACAGAGAATACTAGCTATCCTAGTACACCGTTAAAATTCAAAACGACTCGTCAGGTATTTACAATTATCTCAGTGACTATATACAATGTACCACAAGACGTAATAAATCCAAGATCACATAAAATCAAACATGGTTACAACACTGGTTCTCTGAAGGTTAATGATGTTAAGCAACGTCGAGCCTGGCTAGTACCTAGATGGGTGACCACTCGATAATAATAGGTGCTTTAAGATTGGTTGCGCGGGTGGTGTAGTGGATAATTACTAGGAATGTGAAAGCGGAAAGTCAACGTTCAATTCCCAGTCGTTTCATTACATTCCTCTACGCACAAATAATTTTTGGAGAGTTAAGAATTCAACTATTCTCGCACAGCTATAGATTAAAGAGTAGGATGTTTATTTCAAGTTTTCCATTATATTTCAAATATGTTTTAAGGTTTGTATTTACATCATTTATACTGTTAGGTCTATTGCCATCAATTTTATTGACGTGTTTACGACATTTTGGCCGGTCTGCTAAAGATTTTGAACAGAACCCTTTATTTCAAGCATTGGATTATATAATTCTCATTCCATGCGCGATGCCGCTTCCGGATGCCATTTGGTTATCTACCTTTAACTCTATAAGTTATTTGTTCACCACTGCTGTAGCCAAGTATTGAACTCACAACACTTTGGGTCAAGTCAATGTAACTACCGTGGATAACTACATAACATCTGGAAGTGGCCTGGCACATGGAATGAGAATTATATAAATAAATGGTTCTGTGGAAATTTTCTAGCAGGCCGGAGCGTACAACGGCCACAATATCGTAAACATCTGAAAAATGTTAATTTACTTGCAAAAAGAATTCTTACAAAAATATGATTTGGCTTTAAATGAGAATAATATAAATAAATAATTCGGTGAAAATTTCCTAGAAGGCCGGAGCTTACAGCGGCCACAATATCGTAAACATCTGAAAAATGTTAATTTACTTGCAAAAAGAATTCTTACAAAAATATGATTTGGCTTTAAATGAGAATAATATAAATAAATAATTCGGTGAAAATTTTCTAGAGGGCCGGAGCGTACAGCGGCCACAATATCGTAAACATCTGAAAAATGTTAATTTACTTGCAAAAAGAATTCTTACAAAAATATGATTTGGCTTTAAATAACCTTAAAAATGATTGATAAGACGGAAACACAAATCAATGCTGACCTTGTAAAATCGTAACGGAAGAAAGATTGAACGCTTCTTTTCTCATTGCAGCAAACCCAAATTTTAAGCAGAAGGATGTGCTCGATCCAGTTTATCTTAACCTCATTTTTATCTTTGCGTAAGCGAAAAGGAAAAATAAAATGTAGCTAGCCAAAGACTCTGGCGAAATCATGAAATCATTTGGCAAATTGATAATAACAAAAATACGAGAAAGAAGTAAATTTGGATTCACGCCAAGATTAGGGGAAGAGTATGTATTTACGTAAGTACTTGTGTGGCAATAGAGATTTATCGCGTATTTAGGACAAGATAACCGCCTTTGATTTACAGTCCACAAAAGACCTCTAGAGGCAAAGCGAACAGCAGTGCCTGGTTCAGCATGTTCGGTCTATGATGCATTATCTTTGGCGTGCAGATGCAAAGGCTCGACAAATGGATTTGCAAAGGTACGAGACCACCGCATTTGATAGTTTATCTATTTTTAAGTTTGAGCGGGGTAAGTAAATAGATGGACAACAAGTTTTATATTAGTATTTATAACACACACACACACACACACACACACACACACACACACACATATATATATATATGTGTGTGTGTGTGTGTGTGTGTAGTACTTCCAAATTTAATTTGGATACGTCATATTTGAAATTTAAATAAAGTAGCAAGAAGTCGAATTAAAATATGAAATCCATTAGTTGTTTAAAAGTTTACACACACACACACACACACACACACACACACACACATATATATATATATATATATATATACATATATATATATATTGGCAATGTGTAAAAAGATTTCGTGTAATACGTTTGTTCCATCCTTTCTTTTGGTCTGTTTCTTGTTTTTTTTTCTTACGTTATTTTCTGATGTTATTGCATTAATTTAATTATAATACATATATATATATATTTTATAATTAAATTTATGCAAATACGATATATATATATATATATATATATATATATATAAATACACGGATTTGTAACAGATTTTAATTAATTCTTTGCCAAATAATTTAAGCTTCAATAAACACGATAGATTCACCCGACCAATCAAACGATTTCTATTTCCCTATAGAAATTTGGAAAATTTCTATATTTTTTTATTAATTGGTTGCTTTACCCAATTAAAATTATAGTTTAAATTGCTCGAATATGATTGGAGAATCATATCCCAATACATTACAAAATCGTTTTTTTTTTACCTCAAATACACTGTGTTCAACTTACATTCATTAATTATTTAACTATTTTGTCAGTATTTACATTATTCGAACTATTGTCTCCATCCTTGTTGCCATTTGTATTACGTTTCGACCGTTGTACGATCTGGCCTTTTTCATATGCTAGGAATTTCGAACTACACCCTTTATTACAATCACTGTGGTATATCATCCTCATTCCTTGCGTAAAGCCGCGATTGGAAGTAATGAGTTACTGTAGCCTGGTATTGAATTACAACTCTAAGACTCAAGTCAGGAACTAACCAGCGTCAATATATACACTGGGCCATGTGTCCTTAACTGTAAATACTACTACCTCATCTCAGAATTTTTTTTTTATAAGCGTTTCACCCCGAGCAAGACATGTCACTGCCACTACTGCGCAGGGGGCTACATAGAGTGGAGAAAGGATGATTAAATATAGGAAATGTCAGAGGGTGGGTGATAGGCGGGTAAAGATACAGAGAATGAGGGTTGGGTAGATGAGAGTGTTCTGAGAATAATTGGGAATTAGTGTGATAGGAGTTGTCTATTGACCCTACATTTAAACACCTGGAGATTAGCTGTCGGGAAAGCAGACTTTTGGAAGGGAGTTCCACAGGCGGGAAGCACGAGAAAAGAAGCTGTTGGAGTAGAATTTACGGTTACATCTTATTTGTTTAACTGTAAAAGGGTGGGACGTAGTTGCTAATCTAGTATCTCGTATAAATTCGTGCTTAGGCGGCACCAGTGATCTAAGTTCATCGGAGCAGAAGCCATGAAAGTACTTGTAGAAGAGGTACAGGGAAGCCACATCACGCCGGTGAGAGAGTGGTTGCAGCCGGTCTGCCAAGTCAGTATCAACCACGTTACAGATCCTCCTTTGTATTTTGTCAAGAAGCCCAAGGAGAGAAGCGGGGGCACCCGACCAGATATGGCAGCAGTATTTAATACATGGGTGGATGGTAGATTTGTATATGTGCAGGATAGATTCAGGTAGGAAAAACTTCCGGGCCCTGCACAGAGAGCCGACTTTCATAGCAGCAGATTTGGCAATGGATTCGATATAGTCATTCCATTTGATGTCCGCCGAAAGTGTAAGGCCAAGGAGGCGTAGTATTTTACTCTCTGCGAGGCCAGCCTGTCCCATGCTAATGGGAGGCAGATGCGAATGTCTATAGACAAACTATTTATTCATGATCGATTATTCGTTATATTCGGCTTAATATTTTATTATTTTTTTATCTCATTCTTCATTCAAGGCTGTGGCCTTTTAGAAAACACTTGTTTGAAAATTCCTCGCAGAGATTTGAACTTACGTCACTGGCAAGCTTGCTTAACGCTCAACAGATTTATCCAGATAACTTTATCAACACCTTATTTGTTTCCGTCTTATAAAGCGATTGTCTTTTGCCAGACTTCCATCTTTCAAGCATCAAATTTAGAATAAAAATAAAAATAAAAAACTTAACATTTAATACGACATAGTCTCGCCTCTCATAACCCGGTTCTCGACTAACAATGACTTAGCCTTAAACAACATAACTGCATTAATCTAATCTAATCGACACAAGACTATATCTATAGATATTCTACTTTTCTTCAAGGTGTGTGGAGGGTGTAATAGATAGCGGCTCGGAAACTAGGTGAACCAACTTCGAATTCACCTTAGATTCGTTCATTTTTTTTTCAGAAAGATATGCATCAATATTTCCTCCTTGCTATGGGTTAAATACGAAAACTTTTATCGGAAAAATCATTATACCTCTCGAAAACATAAGGAATTAGTCTTGTAATCTAAATACCGGGTTGGTCAAAAGCTTTTTTCAGTTTTATTAAATAGAAAATTTAATTTACAGATGAAACGAACTTTTTACTCAACTCATTATATTTCAGTGTTAAATAACTCATAAACTGTTGATAAACCGTAAAAAAAATACCAATCATTTTTATGACAACCTTCTTTCAAACTTTGTGATTTTTATTCCTTGAACATACATTTTTTTCAAACTTCGCGATAATTTAACGTAGAATGCTGTAATTAAAACGAAGAAAACTAAGTAAAGAGTATGAAGAATGATCAACATGCTAAGCGACAGTTTTAAAAGTTGAAAGTAAAAGTGTATAGCGTATTGGTATGGCCAAGGATACATTCCAAAGGAGTATTAAGAGATAATATTCAGTCAGCTAAATGCCATAAATGATACACGCTTGGGCGATCGTGTCTTAAAAGTGATATGAATGACTCGGCTGGATTGTTATGTGATGTCTGTGTTTCAATATTGGAACGAATGCTGAGTCATTTCATTAAAGTTGAAGGAATGACTTGAAGCAACCGATATGATGTTATACAGAAGGATGCTGAGGATACCATGGACGGACCTCTCTAGCGACGACGAGGTTTTAGAAAAAGGAAACTGATGCCTAAAATCAGGAAAAGACTGCTGAAGATTTTGGAGCATGCAACGAGGAAAGACGACTTGGAGAACTTGATGCTCACGGGACGGATAGCAACGTAAAAGACAAAGGAAATCAACGCACGACATACGAGATAGAATTGAGCAGATAGATGGTCGAGTGCACATTGAGTGGCGACAAGGGATTGAGCGATGTGGAGTGCCATGATCAACTATAGAAGAAAAAGATATAGCATAAAAAGCTTCACGTATAGCACTTAACTGACTGACTGAATATAATAATTAGAAACATCATTAAGGCTTTTACTGGGCATGAAGTGGAGGATCGTTTTTCTATTGTTATGAAGTAATAAACTGATCCCCCACTTTTTACTACTCAATAATATAATACATATCTTCTCCCTTTAGCTATGAGACAAGTAACAGGACAGATTGGATTCTATAGCCTTGGCTGGCAGCCAGCCTACCTGTTACGAACCCGTTTGGATCATCAACATATAAAAAGACACTTTTATTTGGAATAATGCTGAAGGGAGTGAATTAAACTATAACGCAAGATAATTTGATACAGAAAGGAAATTTATTATAACGCACAAAAATATTTAGCAATCACACAGGAATAATTTGACAGAACTATAATATACTAGACTCTAGAATGGATTCAACTTCGTACTAGTTTCACACAATATTCACTGGAAAATAAGAGATGAGTCTAACGAGGAAGTTTAGGCGGAATGGAAAAAGTTCATTCAACTCGGCTAAAGATTATATATATATAAATATATAGCTAGGGTTTGGTCAGAGTGATTAACAAAACAATCTTAACCTTTCACAGCAGCACGTGGTGTAATCACTGGATGTTGAGGAAGGTCTTCGTGTGGAGAATTTCGGCTGGTAGCTTGATGGAAAGTTCTTTCGATGTCTTGAACGAATAGCTGGAGAGAGGTCACGCCTGGCCGGTAGCCCAACAACTCTCTGAGGTTTTCTACTATTTCTTCCCTTTTATATAAAAACAGGGGCCTATATTCATTAGCCCTCTCTTTCTCTGGTCTTTTCTTACTTTTCCCTGTAACCATAGTCACCAGGCTATTTAATCTCTTTTTAGGAAGAGTAAAACCTGACGCAGTTACCTAATTCATACTGTTATATATCGACAAACAACAAACACGCATATATATAAAAATATAAAGTTATATTTTTATTAATGACGATGAACCGTGTAGCATAGGGAACAGAGAATTGAGAGAGCGCGCTTCTAATGGGTTGACGGGAGTGTAGTCTTATCTGTTGTGTCTCTCTCTTCACCGGCCGATCTCTGTCGCTCCTCTACTCTGGCGAATCCGTGTGACGAGGTCTTTATATAATCTTCCAGAACCGGGACTTTTTCTTCCGGTTTTGCCTCGCCCACGCACGCCCACGTAATTCTCAGAGACACCTTTTCTGTTTGCCTCTGTAGTTATTTCCGCTGATGCCGGAAATAAGGTCAAACGACATCCGTTCCTTTCAACGACCGGAAACACCCTCGCTTGCATCAGCCTTCCTCGGGTGGGGCCAGATTGTTATATTACGTTCCTCGCCCTCCCATTTTCCAAAATATTCACCTAAGAACATTTTAAGCGCAACACCCTCACACTCCTCCCCATGCCACACAAGCCCGAAAATTGTATAAAACATGTGCACACCAAAACAACAAAACATGTGCATGCCGAAACAAAAAAAAAACAACAAAAAATATATAGGGGAGCCTACATCGGCAACCCAACAATGTTCGTGTCCATCGTGAAAATTGTTCTACCAGCTCGATGTTTCATTGTTCTTTTTTTTTTTTTAATATCCATTTTCACAGAATTTGGCAAAGTTCTTAAAAATGTTCATTTTCTTTCTCGACTCTGTCCATAAGCGTAGACGCCTCGATGCACAACCACATGATCATTAGGCGGTAACCGCGCCCCAGTTTCTAAACTGACATCGAGTAAATGACCTTTGACCAACACCATGCGTGTTTCTGCTCGAGTTTATTGTTACACATGTAACTTCATTTAATTTAATTTAATTTCAAACATACTATGTTTGAACACAGAAAAATGGCCATTATCTGCAGTACATATCATTCATAGTCTGACCGAGAAATGTTCAATAGAAAATGAAGAAAATTACCCTGATTCCAACGTTAATCCGCATGCAATTTACTTGTGGAGGATTAGAGGTTTCATCTATATTAATTTAGTCTAAAAAAATGGACCCGTGACTCGTAGTTCCTTAGTTTGTACAATGTCTTCTATTCCTTGAACTACTTCCTCTGGATTCGAATCCAAGCATATCTGATTTGTTGACATCTCTCTGTTTAACGCAGAGACATTTGAGTGTTGAACACCCGTTGACCCCGGAGAACTATTCACAACGGATAACTCCCTTTCCTTTCCCGAAGCACTGTTGCTTCTTTCACACTTAAAAATCCGCTTCCTAGCTATTATTCCAAGGATTATCATAACGCCGACTATGCCAGCAATGACTCCTATCGTCAACTTCTTCGGGAGTTCTTCATATCCTTCACTAAATCTTTCCATATCTATCTGTTCCAAGGTATTTACAGTTTGCGGATAGGAATCTCCTCCATATCGCGCAATTCTACCGGCATGGTGTCCACTGAAAAATTGGGAAATTTCTGCGTAATTGGGGACCAAACCACTGAACCAGAGACGTATAATTTACTTTATGCTTTAGATACTATTAATAATTTTCCACGTTTGTATCTTCCTAACTATTTCACTTAAACTATCGTTAATCCTTCCACTGCTTCTTTCCCAATCCTATAGCATATCAGCCAATAAGTCTACAAGACTTTTCAGTTGTTCTTTCTTTTTGTTCCGATCAACTGTGGAATCTGCAGGTCTATCCGTGTCAATATAAGGTTTTCAGAAATTAATATATCTTCAAAAGATATTTCCCAAGTCACATAAATGAAAATTCACAGAGGATGTTGAATTGATGGGAACCTGCACAAAAGCATAATTCACAAACATAGAAATGTAAATCATTTTGTATTGTACAGTCATTGAAAAGAAATCCAAAAAAAGAAAACCTAACACTGCACAAACCAAAGAAAACATTGTTATCAACAAGTTAATCCAATTATCCACTTTAAAGAGTAGAAGAAACTTCCTTTACATGATTTTACATTTCACTTACTCAATAAAAGTAAGATTAATTAAGAAACATACCAGTAAACTCACTTCACATATATGGTAAAATATTAACAAAAAAAATAAATCATTAACTCAGATGTTTTATACTTACAGATAGGTAAATATCTCAACTTTATTCCTCCCGTCAACCCCCAACCTATGCGCTCTCCGCTAGGCGTACTACTCTCTGCCTGTAGTCCTGCACCCCCTCCGTTCTACCCTTAATGTGTTCGACACCGAACAATCCACATTTCTCAATTCTAGGCTCAGATCGGCAAAAGTATGCTGTTCCATTTTTTTTTTCTAACTAGACTTATAAACAAGAGCAGAACACACACACTATCAAATCAAAGAGTCACCTACCTTGGCTGATGTCTATAGTCGTGCGGCTGCTGTCGTCCTGTTGTTTACTATTTTCGTCTTCTATCTGGTAGTTTTAAGTCCGTTGAATTTCAATCGTCGCCGTAGCAACCAGCTCGCATCTAACTGTTTTGTTGTCTCAAAACAGCAAGTCACTGGGCACCAATTATTTGTCTTAATGACTGAGCCGGTTAGAATAGAGAACAGAGAATTGAGAGAGCGCGCTTCTAATGGGTTGACGGGAGTGTAGTCTTATCTGTTGTGTCTCTCTCTTCACTGGCCGTTCCTCTACTCTGGCGAATCCGTGTGACGAGGTCTTTATATAATCTTCCAGAACCGGGACTTTTTCTTCCGGTTTTGCCTCGCCCACGCACGCCCACGTAATTCTCAGAGACACCTGTTCTGTTTGCCTCTGTAGTTATTTCCGCTGATGCCGGAAATAAGGTCAAACGACATCCGTTCCTTTGAACGACCGGAAACACCCTCGCTTGCATCAGCCTTCCTCGGGTGGGGCCAGATTGTTATATTACAATACTACTCTCTTTTCTGGAGTGGCAGAACTCTGACCGACTGACCTAATTCATATTACTGTTACTAACGTCACTATTTTAGTCATGAGCCAAGGATTTTGAGGCGAAAAAACGCTCCTAACTTCCTCGTTACAGGACCGTAGAAAGCAATGACAAGCTACTGTGGGATAATCTTCTGTCCAGTTAGACTGACTGATTGATAGTTAAGTTTCTTGTTTTGCTTTTAATCTCTTCAACCAGTTCTCAAGTCTTTGAGATGCCACCAGTAAACTCATGGGCCTCATAAGATGACATATCATAAGTTATACATATCGATTTCATAGTAATATCTGACAGTAAGTATTTGGCAATTACCAGAGATGCGTAGTTGAAGATATTGTGTAGCAAAACACTATGCCAGATCTTGTCAAAAGATCGTGATTAAGCATATTAAACTCTCGTGATTAAGCATATTAAACGATTCACTGATTCTGACTGATTGCAAGACGATAAACGAACATGGAACAAAAATTATGCAATCTTAGGAAAGCAGAAAGTATTTTCACACGGTACAATTTACATTTTAAAAAAATACCGGAAACCATAACTTAGACGGAAGTAGAAAAGTAAAGCTAAAAAGAATTACTTGCTCTTTAATCAAAACATCAACTTCTCCTTCTCTTTCACTCTCACATTATTTTTCACGCTCTCTCTCTCTCTCTCTCTCTCTCTCTCTCTATCGATCTATCTATCTCTAGCGCTATCTCTGTTTAATTCTCTATCCTGTATGTCTGTCTTTTTAGTCGGCGATTTGGTAACACTTGGTACGGTAAGAGAAATGCTGGTACGAAACCAGTGAAACTAGCAATTTCATCCATTAAAAAAAATCTTATTAGCCATGGAAACCACAACAGAAACGCATAGTATTTTGAGAGCAGTAGCCCTTCCCACTCTTCAGTAGCATGTACAGGACTAAAAGAGTTGGAGGATATAAGTCTGTATATAAAGTGTATATATATGTATATAGGATGCATATCAGACGTATGTATGTATGTATAGTGAGTGTATATAAGATGTATATATATATATATATATATAGTCTAGAAAATTTTTTAGACATTCTACAATTTCATGGGTAATACATATTTCGCAGCCAAAACCTGCTGCTCTTCAGACCCAAATTATGCAAAAGTTAATATTCAAAATCATCCAGAAAAGAATCACACACAAACACTCATGTGCCCATAACAAGAATAGATATTTGCAACGGCACTCTACGAAAAAGAAGAGAGGTAGATTTTGTTGAATTACCTATGAATTTGTAAAATATCTAAAAAATGTTCTAGACTATATTACTGTTAAATGAAATAAATAAATTTAACATTTAATTATTTTGAGTTTGTCTCTATCGGAATTTAACTGTTTTAAATACTAAATGTTCTACGTTACTATATATATATAGAGAGAGAGAGAGAGGGGGGAAAAGAGAGAAAGCTGTATAGGGAGAATAGAGGATTTATGTATGTCTGTATCTATGTACAGTGTATATAGAATTATGTATGTATCTATGTATGTATGTATGTATGTATAAAGGGTGTATATTGAATGTATAAATGTATGTAAGGTGTATATAAAATGCATATATTTACATGCGGTGTATATAAGATATATTCATGTATATAAGATGTATGTATATAAGATGCATACAGAATATATATATGAATATAGGGTTTATATAGGATGAATATATATATATATATATAAGGTGCATGTATGTATATAGGGTGTATGCAAAATGTATGTATATATAAAGTGTATATAGGTTGTATGCATATATGTAGATTGTTTATAAGATGTATGCATATAGGGTGTATAAAGGATGTATGTATATACGTTGATTATATATTCATACATACATCTGATGTACATCCTATTTACATATATTATACATACACCTTACAAATTTACTCGAGCCACAAAAGTAGCAAATAGGTCCGACCCTTTTACTGTGAAACGAATTAAATGTAAACGCATATTCTACTCCAGCAGCTTCTTTTCTTACACTTCCTGCCTGTGGAATTCACTTCCGTTTACTTGCTTATCCAAAAGCTAAAATCTCCAAGAATTTAAATGTAAAGTCAATAGTCATCTCCTATCCCACAGAATTTCTCTCATGCTCCTTTCTCCGTCCACTCCACTCTCATCAGTATTCTCATCCTTCTCTTACCCACTTCCTGACACCCCCTATAACCTGTCCCTCTTTCTCATAACTTTCCTCCTATGTACACCCCTGCCAAACAGTGGCAGTAAAATGCCTTGATTGGGGCGATACGATTTAAAAAAAAAAAAAATCATGATGTGGGTATAAATTGGCGGTCAATTCTAGATTATAATCAATATATAAACTGAACCCTGACTTTGTGGCAATGCAAGTTTCTATATATTTATATTCTAGATTTAAGAGCTCTCTCTCTCTCTCTTTCTTTCTCTCTCATGCACTTTTCTCCGTCCACTCCACTCTCATCAGTATTCTAATCCTTCTCTTACACACTTCCTGACACCCCCGTATAACCTGTCACTGTTTCTCGTAACTTTCCTCCTATGTAACCCCTGCAATACAGTGGTAGTAAAAGGCCTTGCTTGGGGCGATATGATTATTAAAAATAAATATGCATATATATATATTTTCTTCTAAAGAAGATGATGTTGTCTTTTTATTCTATATCGCCCGAATTCCAAGATATTTTGATTGACTCATGAATTTATTTATGCTTCTCTTATTAATGTAACCATATTTTCCAGCTTGATCAGATAATAGTGAAACGTGCAAATAGTACATCATTGCAGGACAGCCAGCCACGAGTGGATTATTGGTGAGACGCGAAAGTGTGATCGGGCTTTCAAGCGGAAAAAAAAAACGACAGTAATGTATTTAGCATATATATTGACGCGGAGAAATCTATTAACTTTATTAGATGTAAACCACCAGAGACGAAAATGGTTAGGGGATGGACACTATTGCCCCGTTGTAAAAAAAAAAAAAGATGTCAGAAAAGAATGTTAGATGTTAATGGGTAAAAGTAGGTGGGTATACATTAATAAAATGGTCATTGCATTTTAAGTTTGCGCGGGTGGATAAATAAGAAATTGAATATTGTGGAAAGTGGAGGTAGATCATAAAAAAGAAAAAACAAACAAACCATAAGCACTGAATTACGTACTTGAAGGGAACGGATTTGAAATGGTCGCAGAAATAGAATTAAAAAAAATCACTTACACAAGTACTAAGAATTTAAATTCTAGAAATTCTGTATATAAACTGTAGAACAATATATATATATATATATATTGTTCTACAGTTTATATACAGAATTTCTAGAATTTAAATTCTAGAAATTCTGTATATAAACTGTAGAACAATATATATATATATATATATATATATATATATATATATATATATTATAAGTTATAGTTTAGAACATATACAAATTATATATAAAGAAGTGTCATGTAGGTAGAATCCCAGTGGACATCCTATTATTATTAATTGTTGAAAATTCAATATTATCAGAGTGTTCAATGAAACTAAAATTATTTATTTACAGAGCCAAATATGTATATGTATTTTACGTATAATAGTTGAAAAATTTGAAATAATTATCTGGAAAATACACACATAGATATATTGTCATCCGCAGACAGATCTGTTTGGCAGCTCATCAGTACGGTTAGACTCGATTGCTGCATAACCCAGGGTCGAAAACCGACCGCATTGATGTCAGTCGACGACTCTACCCTTGGGCCATGAGCGTTCGGTGGAAGAAGTCGGTCTTTTTAGCGCATATCATATTACGCGCCCAATAGCTAGTGTGCTCCAATTCATTTTTACTGAATGAGCGATATATATATATGTGTGTGTGTGTTTGTGTGTGTGTGTGTGTGTGTGTGTGTGTGTTCTTCAGTATATATACAAAATTTCTAGAATTAAAACTCTTAGTACTTGTGTAAGCGACACACACACACACACACACACACACACACACACACACACATATATATATATATATATATATATATATATATATATATATTGTTTAATTACATAGTTTCCGGTCATAATAAGGTTTGACCAGTGCGCTTTTGTATTAAAATGTGTTCAATACAATTAAATTGCAGAACCTTTGGATACTTTCCACTTGTAAATGAGTTATTACACGACCAATGAGTTTCTACCATGAGCGGCGTTTTCAGGCGATTTGCAAATCATTATCACCTGAAGACACTACACATGGTAGATACCTAGTTCGTGTAATAACTCGTTTACAAATGGAATATATATATATATATATATATATATATATATATATATATTTTATAAAGGGAAACTCAACAGGTCATGTTAGTAATTAACATGACGTGTTGAGTTTTCCTTTGTAAACTTCATATCGCTCTGGTTAATACCCATCGAGCTCTCTATATGGATTTACCTATTAATAATTTATATTAAGGAAATCTTGCTGGATTATCCTCACCGTTAACGGACTGACAACTATATATATATATAGTTTGCCCTGACGATCCGTAGTGTGAAACCGCGGTAGGTTTTGGCTCGCTTGAGATTTTTTGTGTGTCTTTGCTCTACTTTTGTATATCTTTTGTACTTTGTATCGAGCATTTTTTTTGTGGTTGGTTCCGTTTGGTTTTTTTTTTCTTTACTGCGGAGTATTGAATGTTTTGTTCTTATTCCGCGGATTTCTTTTTTTTCTGCCCATTCATCCGACGCCTCAGTGCACCAGATTATAACGGAATTAGGTTCTGTTTGTTAGTGGTTTTTTTTAAGGTTTATCTTAGTATAAATTTACAACCTAAATACTTACAGAGTCTATTTAGTTATTATTTTGATTATATATATATATATATATATATATATATATATATATATATATATATTTCAAATGGAATATGCATATATACATATATTAAGCACATAAGAATTGGGCAGAGTCAAATAGAACAGCAAAGAGTTGTATCACTATGTGTTTAATACATATATAAAGAAGAAAATTACAATTACGAAGATCAGCCATTTACGCTACCACGGTTTCAACCTTCGGTATTGTCAGGTGTTACATCGTAACTGGTTATCTAACATTGTTTTTAAAGAATTGCAGAGAATTAGGACGCATAATGGGGAGTTTAGAATAAGTGAAGAGTTACTCAAGACTTGTAAAATAATATTGTACATACTTTCATTAGGGTATCGATGGGCCAAAATAAATTTTCTGATTTTATATATATATATATATATATATATATATATGTATATATAAATGCAAATATATAAATCAGTAGCAGTCTACTGGTGACTGTATAGACTGGTTTAAAAAATATGATAAAAGTAAAAACGGTTCATTTGTTAAATATGATATAAATGAATTTTATCCCTCAATATCAGAAAGCAATTTTAACGAAGCTATTAATCTGGCCAAACCATATAATGAAATTACTGATGAAGAAATAGAAATTATCAGACACTCACGTAAAACATTACTATATCATAATAACACTGTATGGGCTAAAAAGAATTATTTAAACGGCTTTGCTAACCCATGGGGGCTCATGACGGGGCCGAGGTAGTGGAATTGATAGGCAGTTTACTATTACATAAATTAAATGAACACATAGATTTTAATAACCACGAATTGTACCGTGATGATGGGTTAACAATAGTTGATCATAGTAACCCCCAAAAATGTGACAACTTAAGAAAGAAACTACCTTGGTTTATTAAAAACTATGGTTTCAGTGTGGAAGTCGAAAGTAATTTAAAAATAGTAAATTATTTAGACATAACGCTAAATATTTTAAATGGAACTATATCACCGTATACGAAAGAGAATCGAAACCTACTATACGTAAATACGAAATCTAATCACACTGCCCATATTTTGCGGGATATTACTAAAAGTATCCCTAATAGATTGTCTTATAATTCATCCAATAGAGTCATTTTTGATTATCATAAAAAATGATATCAGGAGGAACTATTTAAAAGTGGATGTACTGATAGTTTGGGGTACACCGATATTAAAAAAGCTAAGAGTAAAAATAGAAGTAGGAAGATCCTTTGGTTCAATTTTCCTTTTAATTTGGCTGTTAAAACAAAAATTGGCAAAATATTCTTTAGTTTATTAAAACAAAATTTTAATAAGGAAAATAAATTATACAAAATATTCAATAGAAGTAACGTGAAACTAAGTTATTCCTGCATGCCAAATATTGGAAAAATTATTAATGGATTTAATAAAGCTAAGGTTATGAATAAAACTTATGTAGTTAAGACTAATTGTAATTGTAGAAATACAAGCAATTGTCCTCTATATGACAAATGCCAGCAAGATTGTGTCATTTACCAGATGAAAGTTTATAAAGGCATCGAAGATCCGGAACCCAAATTATACATAGATGCTACTCAAGACAGTTTTAAAAAACGATATTATAACCATACCAGTAGTTTTAAAAATGAAATATATATGCACAGTACTACACTGTCCACTTATGTATGGTCAATTCGACAAGAATTAAATATTGACCCCATTTTAAAATGGGAAATATTAAAAAGGTGTACAAAATTCAAAGCAGACGAGAAATTTTGCAGATTGTGTGGGGAAGAAAAACTAGCTATAGCACGATTTGAACCTACATATAGTTTGTTAAATTCTAAACCTGAAATTCTAAATAAACATAGGAAATCTTGGCTTTTTAATTAGGATGTAAGTTTACTTGATTTTGTGTTACTGTCGTTGGTATGTTTAGGTTGCTTTCTTCGCTAGTTGGCCGTTTTTTTTCTCTGAATAACCCCACCCACTTTGTGTTTGGTGTCTTTGTCTTGGTCACATGGGTTAAGAAGATCCGGTTAGCTGAAACCTTGGTAGGTTTGTTGGCTCTTTAGGTTATTTACTTTTTCTGATCTGCTTACGTATTGAGCGCTTTTTTGTTATCGATTACTCGTCTCGAGTTTTTCCTTTGGGCTACGTATTTGACTGATGTTCACGTTCTTAGCTCTTTCTTTTTTTTTACAACCATTTTTTCCCTCCGCGTATATACTCGGAGGTTTTTTCGAAACGAGTATAGTGATAAGTCTACATTTATATATATAAATATATATATATATATATATATATATATATAATCATCCGCAGATATATATATATATATGTGTATATTGGACCTCTCTGGCTATTGGTCGTGTATGCTGATAATATACACGCTAAAAAGTCTGCCTTCTTTTGCCGAGCGCCAATAGCCCAGAGGTGGAGTCGCCGACTGAGGCGAATTCGGTCGAGTTTCAATCCTGGGTTAAAAGCAATCGGAGTTTAACCGTGCTGATGAGCTGTGATACAGCGAAACAGATCTGTCTGCGGATGACTATATATATATATATATATTGTATACTCGGGTATCTTTTTCTCTTTTATACAGGTTTCATTGAAATTGACAGACATTTCATTATCGTTAATATTTTTTATAAAATTTTTGGTGTGTTCCTATATATATATATATATATATATATATATATATATATATATATTTCTTTTAAGAACACAGACTATATAGGAACTGTCGAAATGTTTTGTGTTTCTGAGCACTTTCGGTTATACTTTTTACAGTTACCAAGGGTGAATTTTATTTTAGGTGTAACTGAATATGTATAGTGTTTATGTAGGTAGAGTCATGTGCTTGTTATATTCCGAACACTGTATGGACATTGTTACCGTGTTGATAACTGATATTATTAAGTGTTGACATGAAAGCATACTTGCTTCCCTGACAGCTACAATCTCCAAGAGTTTAAATGTAACGTCAACTGCCATTTCTTATCCCTTGACTACCATTCCTTCTCTTATCCTTTTCTCCACACCCCCTGTATCTTGTTATTCTCTCTTTTCACTTTACTCTCACGCAACTCTATTCACACCAGTAATCCCATCCTTCTCTTACCCGTTCTCTGACACCCTCTGTAGCTGATTCTTCTTCCTCTTCGCTCTCCTTCTATGAACTCTTCTCTCTTCACTTATGTAAGCCACTGCGCACCAGTCGCTGTACTGCCTTGCTCTCATGACAACTCTGATCATACTGTGGTATCAGTAAATGTCACTTTCTACTCTGCCTCTTTCCAGGAACTCCTACCAGCAGAATATCTTCCTGCTATCAACGGGCAGAAAGGGACTTGTTCTGTGACTTCCTATAGTCTTTTTATTTATAGTAAAAAAACAAAAAAAAAAACATGCGTGCTATATGCCGTAAAATACGGTAAGTGAAGGTATACTTCAGAAGAAAAAGCATCAATATAATTGTGATAACATTTTACACGCGCGCACGCACACACACACACACGCGCGCGCGCGCACACACATATATATGTGAAATATATATATATATATATATATAATCTAAACTTATTTATAAATGGAACTTTGTCTCTGTGTGTGTGTGTATCCGTTACCTATAGACTCCAAAATGGCTGAATCGATTTTCTTGAAAATTTACACAGTTGTGCTATAAGCGTCTGCGAGTGTTCTTAGCTAGGTTTTGTGTCGAGGTACCCCCAATAAATATAGAAAATCGATGATCGAAAAAAATCGGGTTATAGAAGGAATAATCCGATTTTAATCAAATTTGATATACTCATAGACAATTTTGTAAAAACAAAAACAAACAAAAGAAAAACGGAATTAAAAATGACGAAGATCACACATATTTTACATAGATAAAACTCTGTGTAATGTGTAAGCTGTACTATTGAGTATAACCTAAATTTAAATCTAAACTTATATAATAAATGGAACTTTGTCTCTGTGTGTGTATGTGCCTGTGTGTCTCTGTGTCTGTTATCTATAGACTCCGAAACGGCTGAACCGATTTTCTTGAAAATTTACACAGTTGTACTATAAGTGTCTGCGAGTGTTCTTAGCTAGGTTTTGTGTCGAGTACCTCCAATAAATACCGAAAATCGATAATCGAAAAAATCGGGTAATAGAAGAGTGACAAGGGACAATGGCTAGTCGCAGTCGACGATCGCTTATGTCCTGAATGGACAGCTCATTAACCCCTTCGTTGCAATATCATTTCTAGTCCATATTGGGGAATACTAGATAATCCCCTCACAGATGAAAGTCGAGATTTGAGTCTATAGAGGGATACTGAGAACCACGTGGAATGAATATGAGAGTAACGAAAATTATAAAGAAATATGGTAACGAAATGAACGTTTATAATTAGAATAGGAAATGTTTAGGTCAACAGATGAGAAAAGTCCATTTTTTATAATAATATCGCCCTAAGCAAGGCAGTTTACTGCCACTGTTGAGCATGGGGTGACATAGGAGGAAAGTTATGAGAAAGAGGGACAGTCTTTAGGAGTGTCAGGAAGTTTGTAAGAGAAGGTTGAGATTACTGATGAGAGTGGTGTGGACGGAGAAAGGAGCATGAGAGAGAGGATGCAAGTTAGTGAGATAGGAGTTGACTATTGAGTTTATATTTAAATTCTTGGAGATTGTAGCTGTCGGGGAAGCAAGTAAATGGAAGGGAATTCCACAAGTGGAAAGTGCGAGAAAAGAAACTGGTGGAGTAGAATTTGCGATTACATTTTATTGGTTTCCCACAAAAATGTTGGACCTAGTTGCTCATCTTGTTGCTCGAGTAAATTCATACATAGTGCGTCCCAGTGAGCTAAGTTCATCAGAGTAAAAGTATTTGTAGAAGAGACACAGGGAAGCCACATTGCGCCGGTGAAAAAGTGCCTGTATCTGAGCTGCCAAGTCTGGATCGATCACATTACAGATTCTCCGTTGGATTTTGTCAAGGACACCTAGGTGGATAGCAGGAGCACCCCACCAGATATGGCAACAGTATTGAATGCACGGGCGGATGGTAGATTTATCTATGTGTAGGATTGTTTCAGACGAGAAAAACTTCCTGGTTTAGAAAATTTTACACTCACAAGGCCATCTTGTGTAAATGATTGACAAAACATGGATAAGAAGATTTTTAAAAAATCGCTAAGAACTACGAATGACAGGAGGTTGTGGCGAGTCATGAACACCCACGACATGGCACGTAAAAGAGATTTGTCGGAAGAACGACCTCCGTTCTTGGGTAGATTTTCTTTACTTTGCTTATGATGAAGAGCCTGTTCTTTTAGTATTAGATGGTGCATTTAGTGTTAGATGGTGCATTTTTAGTTTAATGTCCCATAAAAGTTGTACGATATTTTCCATTCCATTAGTTTGCATCGTTAAACTACAATCGTTTGCACAATTCCTTCCGTATCTACATTTCTATCCAATCATGCTTACTATTCTGAGACTTCGAATAGAGTTAAGTTATGCAGAATCTTGTAGGATTAAACAAAGAAAGTTGGGAATCAAGCCAATCATTCAGGCTATTCTGAAACTGAAAATTTAGGTCTGGACGGCGAGAAAAGAGTAAATTAGATAGATAGTTATATATATATAGCGAATCGAATTACAAGTGGAGGGAGTGGATAGCAAGGAGGTTAAAGAGAGGGTTATTTTATGAAAAGATAAACTAAGTGAGAGATAAAGAGAGAGATGGCTTAACAGGAGAGAGTGGAA
>JBBBDQ010000266.1:9475000-9670000 GCA_037127315.1 Ascarosepion bandense
ATTTCAGCAGAACAAATCAACAAAAAATAGTCATAAAATTAGAAAAATTATTAGTAAATAGTACAACCTCGGCCATGTTTATGAGGTATGATTTTGGTTAAACAAGACATGCTTACAATTAACCGAAATATAATAGGAAAAATGAACAGGAGCCTATAAAAAAATGATATCCAAAGGTAAAAACGCAAATAAAAGTCAAGCATATAACATATAAGACGCAGGGGAATTTAAGAAGATATTTTTAGTAAAAAATAAAAAATAAAAAATTCTCACCTTATATGCCACCAGATACCGTAATTAAAAGCCAACTAAGCAAGTTACAGTATGCATGATAGACACTGTGATTAATGATAATTTCTTCTTACTAATATTATTTGTGGTTTTGATGTTATATTTCTGCTTATAAGCTTTCATTTGTTTTGAGATATAAATAATACTGGTTGTTTATATTTCTAGCTGATATACGCTGTTGTGTTTTACTCATTTTGCTTCAAGAGCGATTTTAATTGGATTGCACTTGATAAGAGATTGGTGGAATGAAAAAGGGCCGGACCAGAGAACCGTGACCGAAACTCGGTGATAGTTATAAATGCATATGAAGTTTGGGAAGGCATTGTGACATCGCCACAAACTCAGTTCGCTAAATCGTTGGGAAGATGTGAATCTAAAAAAGACAAATATGAAACTGTTAGCATCTATTATAGACATTATGCGTTATTGATGTCGTTTGATTTCCCGAGCGAAAAATGTACTGTTTAAAATCAATACAATTTATATTTAAATTTGAAAATTTAAAAAAATCTATCTTACTTAATCTTCTGTTGCAAAAAACAACAAATACATACTTTATCTAAACTTATTTATAAATGGAACTTTGTGTGTGTGTGTGTGTGTGTGTGTGTGTGTGTGTGTGTGTGTGTGTGTGTCCGTTACAGAAAGAGTCCGAAACGGCAGAACCGATTTTCTTGAAAATTTGCACAGTTGTACTATAAGTGTCTGTGAGTGTTCTTAGCTAGGTTTTGTGTCGAGGTACCCCCGATAAATATCGGAAATCAATAATCGAAAAAACGGGTTATAGAAAAAGTGGTCCGATTTTAATCAAATTTGATACGGTCATAGACAAACACATAAGAAACGATATTCAGAAGTTTCAAGATTGCAGTTCTTACAATAGTGCAGGAAATCGATAATATATATATATATATATATATATATATATATATAAAAGGCAAGATGTTTGCGTGTGTGTCCGTTTATCTGCCTGTATATCCTTATTTTTTTTCAGCCCTTTTATTTTAGTTTTTGCTTCGAGATTGGCTCTAAGTAGGTATAATTGTAGTTCTTAGTCTCATCCATGATAACATTTACTCAGAGGACTTATTTAGCCTTCAAAATTCAGTTTACGACGAAAAAAGCTTATTTGATATCGATACCAGGAAATCAAAATTTGACTTACATTTATTCATTTTTCTTTCCATCCACTGTTTCGCTTTAACTGGAAACAACTATTACTTTTAGTCTTTCGTGCCAACGTTCAAAGAGTCTGAGCTCCAGTACCATGGATTAGTTTTAAAGTTTTCATTACACCCGAGCAATCGCCGGGCTATGCTGCTAGTTTTGTGTAAATATAACTATTTTTATGATGAGTACATTTGTGTTTAGTGCAGTAGATATCGACATGGAATGACAAATCAGGGAGCCGATTTCGAATTCCAGTTGAATTCCTTGAGTTCATTTACGCGCAAATAACCTTGGGTAAGGTATTGATTCGTCTCTTCCGTACAGTTATAGGTTAAATAACAGGATAGATTTAGTTTTATAGCCTTGGTTGTCAATCAGTCTACCACAGAAAGTAATGTCTACCTACTGCGGTATAATCTTTCGAGACATGATCGCCCAAGCGTGTGTCACGTATGGCACTTAACTGACTAACGCAGTGTAAATAACTAGAATACATAACTAGGATGTATGTGGACATAAGTACAGATATATGCCTATATATATATATATATATATATGTGAGTATACATTCTGTACTTACCTCAATATAGCGTGCAAATTATTGAAAACCATAGCACGGGTTGACTTTAGCGATGTGAGTGAAATTGAGTAGACGGGATGTATGTCCCTGCATGTGCATTCGGTTGGCAACTCTGAGGCCACATTACTCTACAGTCTGCGCTAGTTTCTTCTTACACAAGTTTGAAATTGGCGACTGACTAATATTACTACTAATTATGACGTCACACAAAGTAAGAATTAAAAACCAGCTAAAGAAAAATCCCCTAGATCTGTTAACATCTCTTTTACGAACATCCGTGGTATCCGTAAAAAAATTTGCAGCGTTGAATACTTCCTCTAAGAAGATTCACCTGACATCTCAGCTCTCTGTTAAACTAACGTTGACCCCTCTATTCCTTCCTCTGGTTTCTATATCCCTCCAATGTCCATATGCATGGAATTGGCGTTTATACCAGCGAAAATCTCCCTCCAGCTATGTTGATTTCTCTTGAATTTCCAGATCATTACTACCTGTGTCTCAGTCTCTCTCTACTAAGCTCGGTTAGCTATCTTTTCTTTCTCTACCACTCCACTTCATTTCCTGACTGTTCCGTACTTGACACTATCTCAAACAATATAGATTATTTAATGTAAACAGTAGGCATGGAGAGGCCAGATTTTGCATAGAAAGAACGTAAATGTATATTGGTGGTGAATGTTACTCGCAGAATAAATTCGGTCAAACAGGAAATATCAAACAATGGCAAGGGAATGTGATGACGTCAAAGGTAGATGTCAAAGGCAATAATAAATTGAAAATGATAAACAAATGTGCCTGAACAAAAGATGATGTAAGTATGCAGAAGTCGATGTATTTCAGCAAATATAAGATCGGGTTTCCTGATCAGAGATAAAAGAATGGCCATAGGACTCGGAGAGAGCGCAGAGGAGTACAGATAAATCCAGCCAGTCAGCTCCCTCGTATGTGCGTATGTGCGTGCCTTGCTCTGACTGTTACTCCATACACACAATCTTAACTGAAGAGAATAAAAATATAAGATTATATTTTTTATATATACGTGTTTATTCTTATTGGTTATCCGTCAAGATGATGGTTATTTCAGCAGCATCAGCAGTTTATTTCATGCACAAAAGGGTTTATAACCTGAGTTCCTGTGTTGTGGTAACCGCTGACCTTTTTTGAAATATAGTCATATGGATATTTTACTTCGTTTTGGTGGGAAGAATACACACCCGTAATTTGTAAAAGTATTTTTTGATTATACATTTTACAGCCTCTAAGGTAATCTTTAAAACTTAATAGCTCAAAAATGAATTGATTATATGAACTTTTGTTTTGGTTTTGGTGTGAGATACACGATGCCAACTTTTGTAAAGGCAATTTTATGCACCCTATATATATATATATATATATGTGTGTGTGTGTGTGTGTGTGTGTGTTTAGGCAGTAATCCTTCTTTTATACCAGTTACATTAAAAACGACTGACGAGCTACTGCTTTTTAGTTTTGTATCTTATTATTAGTGTTCTTAAATTTTTCTTCATTACTAGACTATGAACATGGCCACAATATGCTAGATGTGTTTGAAAAATAAAGCATTTCTATAATTCTAGCTAAGTATATCATACACACTATACATTCAGTTCAAATCAAAATTAAAAACATTCTTGATAATGACTTAAAAATATGGCCAATAGCTTTGAGATTCACAAAGCTTTGGACAATTTCCACCTAATTTACGCCAAGAAAATAAAAAAAATATTATACGAACACAAGGTAAATTAATTTAAAATAAAAAATTAACCATAATACGTTGTCTGTTGTTTTAATAAATATTATATATATATATATATATATATATATATATATATATAGAGAGAGAGAGAGAGAGAGAGAGATAGAGAGGGAGAGAGAGTTTATAAAGGAAAACTCAACACGTCATATCAGTTATAAACTATAGCTCATTTCAATGAGTTTAATTAGCTCATATCATCAGACCTTTTACAATATATCCTCCATCTGGTATAAAATTTCTGCCGGCATAAATATTTTCTTAAAATAAAGAGAGGGATGACAACAGAAAAATAATAATAAACAAAATAATTACAAACAAAAAATAAATGACAATAAATATAAGAAGAAAGATGAGAGAGAAAGAAAGAAGGGAGGAAAGAGGGAAGAAAGAAATAAAGTCCAGATCCATATATATATATATATATATATATATATATATATATATATATATATATATTTCAAGGTGAAGAGAACTCAAGGTTTTAATATTTTTAGTTCCCTGGCATTTATTTTATAATAAACATTGCTCAATATAATAAATATTATAGAGCATAAAATAATCATATAATTATGAATTAATTGTACATTGCCACACGGAAATTTCTATGCTTCCAGATAGATTCATTTCATTCAATGTTGGATGTTGGGTGTGAAAATTCGAGATGATTTACATTTAAAAAAAACATCTCGAAACATAGGAATTTCCATATCGCAATATACAATTAATTCATAATTATATATATATATATATTCAGTTGGTTATCCGAGTGAATACAGAACGAAGAAAAAATTTTTTACAACGTTTTACACAACGAAGAAAGGACTTTTTACAACGTCCAACGTTTACAACTCGGATAAGCCGCTCCAATATTAAGTTGAGCACTCTTACCATTATGATAAACCTTGAACATGGATGAGGTGAATTTCGACATTTCGCTGAAAAATATTCTTATCCCAAGCAAACAAGAATACTTTTAAAACTTGTCCAAAAAACTGAAGACCTAATACGAAGGATGAGATGGAAGGCGCATTTCTTCATTAAAGGCCATGGCGCTGCAGATAATAAGGACACATTTGGATTTAGAAACCTAAATAAAATCCACTCCTCTCATAGACAAACTTTTTAAATTCGAGAACGACCTGTTCGAGATCTTAAACAAAATCACCTTTCACAAACACAAAAACAAATTCCTAAATCACTTGGACACACTTGTTAGTAACATAAACAAATCTAATAAGGTCTTTGTCAAATCGGACAAAACATCGAATTTCTATAAGATGGATCCCAAAGAGCACAAAGACCTGATTAAGAAAAACTTAACAAAAAAATACAGGAAAATTAACACGGAGCACCAAAACCACATATACAGAATAAACCACACAGACAAACAAATTACGAATAAATTGAAAATAAGCGACAGAGTCCCCAAAATGACAACAAAGGAGGCATATGTGCTTCTAAAAGACCACAAGCCGGAATTTTAGCGTAAACTACCTACTTGAATAATAAACCCTACAAAATCGGAAATCGGTAGGATTGGTAAAGTAATATTAGAAAGAGCCAACCAGCAAATAAAGAAAGAAATTCAACTAATGCAATGGAGGAGTACAATGGACGTAATCAAATGGTTTGAAAACCTTGGGGAAAAAAATAATGCCACCTTCTTACAGTTTGACATGGTGAATTTTTGCCCATCGATTTCTGAGGACCTCTTCAATCTCGCCCTGGAATTCGCGGAATTCTACTTGGATATCACAAAGTATGAATTCAAAATATTTCTGAACGGTAGAAAATCAGTTCTCATCCACGACAACGAAGAGTGGACAAAAAATTCAACTGATGATTTTGATTTATCTATGGAAGCCCTGAATTCTGCAGAATCTTCAGATCTGGTAGGATTATTCCTATTGTACAACCTCACTGTGCATAAAGAAATCAACACTAACAATACAGGACGATATCGAGATGACGGACTCATGATAATAAATAAATCTACTGGAGGTAAGGTTGATAAAACTATCATAAATTCCTAAAGTTTTTAAATCCTTTGGTCTTAACGTAGTGATTAACCCCAATATCAAGCAAGTAGACTTCCTAGACATAACATTAGACTTAGTATCGAACACTTTCTAACCTTACATGAAAAACAATGCTAACCAAATATATATAAACCCCAACTCTCACCATCCATTATCAAACATATCCCATCATCGGTAGAACGCCGCATTAACACACACTCATCCATTAAAGAAATATTTGATAATCACAAGATAATTTACGATAGAATCCTTAAAGAAAGCGGATATCAATCATAAAACATTAGCGATGTGGAAAAACTCAGGAGTTCAAAAAGCAAAAGTAGAAACCGAAAAATCATATGATATAACCCTTCTTTTAATCAATCAAGCTGGGACACAAATTTCATAAACTAATAGATAAGCATTTCCCTAAAAATAACCCTCTAAGCCAAATCTACAATGAAAATACAATAAAACTAAGCTATAGCTGCTCCAATAATCTAGAAAAAATAATTAAAGTACATAACAGTAAAATATTAAAAGCACACAACAAAAATAACTCCAACACTAATACCAGCCCGGCCCATAATAACAACCTCTGTAACTGTAGAAACCCTAACCAATGCTCCATGACCAATAAATGTCTAACGAAATCCCTGATATATATGTGTACGATTTCATCCATGGAGAATCCTAAGGATGAAAAAATGTATATCGGAAAAAGCATGAACGTATTTAAAAAGCGATTTTACAATCACCTCTCACCCTTCAATAACAAAGAAAAACAAAACATGATATCTCTCTCTAAACATGTTTGGAAGTTAAAAGACGAAAATAAAACACCTAAAGTTAAATGGAAAATCATTAAACAAGCAAGAACAGCTAAATCTATAAAGGAACCATGCTTCCTTTGTCTTCAAGAAAAAATTGAAATCTTTAAATATATGAATTGTGACAAGCTTTTAAGCCAGAGGCATGAAACCACAGTAAACTGCAAGCACATTAAAGAACTAACATTACAATCATGCTAAAAAATACCACAAAAGCCTTAGATAGAACCCCTAGAAATTTTTCGAAAAAATTAAAAATTCTATAGAAAAAAATCGAATTACTAAATTCTAAAATAAGTTTTAATATCCATAATTAGATTTTAAATTTTTCTAAAAAATTAAAAATTCTATAGAAAAAATCGATTTACTAAATTCTAAAGGAAGGTTTAATATCCATAATTAGATTATAAAAACTGTCCTTAATAATCACATTAAACTTCAACTATTACCTTATATACTAACACACCTATTACTTATTCATCTATTATCTTAAATACAAACATTTAATCTTTTCTCCTACATAAAATTCTACTTATTACGCACTTATGACTTGCTTACCTATTACCTAAAAATTTTTAACATTAAAATTTACCGCAAACGGTGATCTAATTCAAATTTGAAATTTAATAGAAAAAATCGGTTTCCAAACTGTGATCTAATTAAAATTTAAAATTTAATTGAAAACATCGATTTCCTAAATCCAAAATTAACATTAAATATACAAATTTAGATTATTTATAAAAACTCTGCTTAAATACAAAAATATTTTGTACTGAATAAGCATCTTACCCCTAACCAGTTCCTCTAAGAAATTCTAAAGGATATAGTCTAGTCACAAGATATATAAAAAAAAACTTACACTCTAGCTGCTTATGTTAAATCTGTCTAGAAATCAAAGACTCTTATTAATCAACCATTTTAACTACCAACACCACTTTCTTCAGAATTCCAACGATCAATACACGTGACTTGTTCCATCACTAACCCCCATCAACACTCCAAACACAACTCACCAAATATAAGAAAAGAGGCTTTCCATTCCTATACATACCGCCTGATGAGACATTAAAGTTTCAATGTCGAAACAAATTTGTCTTTGTAGTAGATATATATATATATAAACTTATGTACATGTTCTGAAAAATAATTTATAATATATATATATATATATATATATATATATATATATATTTCACACATATATTTACATATATATGCGTGTGTGTGTGTGTGTGTGTGTGTGTGTGTGTGTGTGTGTGTGTGTGTGTGCTGGGTGCTTATTTATGAGTGGGTGTAGACGTCATAAATATATATCTCTTCATATTAATTTTTATTTAGGAAAGAATTCATACCATTATTTTTTTAAGAGCGATTCGGCTACAAATTCATTTATTTTATTAATTTAAAAAAAATGAATATATGAAATCATTTAAATTGTTTTGGCGTTATAAACGCACTCACGTGAAGAAAATAGATATATTGAAATTAAGCCGGTCGCCAATCCACCAATGATAATCGAATTGACTCCATAACCAATAGCTTCCCGCTGTCACTCACACCTCTTGTCACTCAACTGGTTTTAATGATTAAAGACATTGTAATCGAATTGGTGTCTGTTTGAAACGTAATGCTTTACGGTCATATAGCTATGGATCGTTAAGAATTGATTAGAAAAGTGATTGCACGAGAATAGAAGAACGTGAAAAAACGAGAACACATTTTTATGTCGGTATTAAATAGCGTATCAATCAATGAGCATATGAAACCTAAAAAGAATTATTTGTGAATTTAGAAAAGAGTAAAACAAAAATAAAATCAACATTACTTTTTCAATCCAGAATCAAAACATTTTTAATTTCACTGAAATCTTGAAATATATATAAAAAAGAAAAATCGAAAGATCTCTTTGATCCGATACGAGAAATGAAGAAAAAACGCCATGAGATTGTATTAGATTTGAAGGACATTAAAAAAAAAACAACAACAACAACAAAAAACAAAAAAAACACGCTTTTACTGAGCTGATAGTTTGCTTATAAATGCGTATGGGCAGAAATATATACAACATTTTATGCGTACACATGTAAACATACAAGAAGAAAAAGCACAAACAGTTACACATACACACATCTCACCAGAAATATGAGAAAAGAATTATTCACGCATATAAACACACTGGTACAGATACTCATCTCAGATAAACGCACAGGAACAGAGAGAGAGAGAGAGAGAGAGAGAGAGAGAGAGAAGAGAAAAAGAAAAAGTGAGAGAGACTCGCACACACACACACACACACACACATATATATATATGTATATATATAACAAAATATTTAAAACAAAGCGGTTTTTTTTTACCGGAAAATGTTGAAAACACTAAACGTAATTAAAAAAAGAAATACATGAAAACAAAATTTTTAACTTTAATGAGATAGGTATGGTTAACACCTGGTAGCAAGTAGGTATTGTATATTTCGTTCTTTAACACACACACACACACACACACACACACACACACACACATATATATATATATATATATATATATATATATATATATCAGTCATTGCAAATCGCCTGAAGACTCAAGATAGTAGAAACCTAGGTCGCATAAAATCTCGTTTACATGAAGAATATATATATAAGTTTCACCCCAAGCAAGGCATTCCGCTGCCACTATTGCGCTTGTGGCTACATAGGGGAAGGTAAATAGAAAGAGTGGTTAGATATAGGAAATGTCAGAAGGTGGTTGGGAGGATGGGAAGAGTGTTTGAAAGAATGGAAGCGAGTTATTGTGTTAGGAGGTGTCTATTGACCTTACATTTAAACTCCTGGAAATTCTAGGCGTCGGGGAAGCAGTCATGTGGAAGGGAATTCCACAGTCGGGAAGCGGGAGAAAAGAAACTGTTGGAATAGAAGTTGCGGTTGCATTTTATCGGTTTCACTGTAAAAGGGTGGATCTAGTTGCTAATCTAGTATCTCGGGCAAATTCGAACCTAGGGGGCACCAGTGATCTAAGTTCATCGGAGCAGAAGCCATGAAAGTATTTATTGAAGAGACACAGGGAAGCCACGTCACGCCGGTGAGAGAGAGACTGCAGGCGGTCTGCCAAGTCAGTATCGATCACATTACAGACCCTTCGCTGTACCTTGTCGAGAAGCCCAAGGAGAATAGCAGGGGCACCCGACTAGATATGGCAAAAGTATTCAATGCAGGGGCGGATGGTAGATTTATACATGTCCAGGAAAAAAAAAACATTCAGACGGAAAAAAACCCACGGGCCCTGCACAGAGAACCGACTTTCGTAGCAGCGGATTTATCAATGCATTCGATATAGTCATTCCACTTGAGGTCCGCTGAAAGTGTCAGACCAATGAGGCGTAGTGTTTTACTCTGTGGGGGGCAAGCCTGGTCCATGCTAATAGGAGGTAGGTGCGATTGTCTATGATGGTTAATTGATAGTAGCTTCGTTTTAGAAGCATTAAAATTTACGAGCCATTTCTTACCCCAGTCCACTATGGAGGTCCTTTACATGCTCTGGCTGCAAGTTTAGCTTTGTCGCCCACACCAGATTTTTGGTCGAGGCGAGAGTAAACTGTGGTGTCATCGGGATACATACCTACTTGGGATATTATGGTATCAGGGAGATCATTAATGTAGATCAGAAAGAGCGTAGTACCTAGGATAGAGCCTTGAGCGACACCCGCATTCGTATGGTAGCTCTGGGAGGCATATCCGTTTAATACCACTTTCAATGTGCGATTAGATAGTAATGACTGGATTAGTTGAAACAACTGTCCAGCTATACCATAGCTCCGTAGTTTGCATAGAAGGCCAGCATGCCAAACTCTGTCGAATGCTTTAGAGATATCCAAGGCGATGGTTCGGGCTTCGCCATTCCTGTCGAGTGCCTGGTATATATACTCGGTGATTGTCGTTAGCATATAGGCAGTAGACCTGGTGAAGCGGAAACCATGCTGCTTGTCCGAGAGGATCATGTGTGCTGTAAGGTGCTGAACGAGCTCGGCGTTGATAATGGCCTCGAACACTTTGCCAAAGATCCGAAGAAGGCTGATAGGGCGGTAATTTGCGGGGCCGGAGGGTTCTCCAGAGTTTTTGAATATAGGAACTACAGAGGAAGATTTCCAACAGGTAGGAAAGCAGGAAGAAGAGAGGCAGAAGTTGTAGAGCTTAGAAAGGACAGAGGAGAGTTCAGGGGCACATTTTTTTAAGATATTGGGATTCCGTCCCCTCCGCTCGCTTTGTGGGGGTCAAGTTTTGAGATTATCTTAGAGACAAGCGAGAATGTAA
Organism: Ascarosepion bandense; assembly: GCA_037127315.1. Classification (NCBI taxonomy): domain Eukaryota; kingdom Metazoa; phylum Mollusca; class Cephalopoda; order Sepiida; family Sepiidae; genus Ascarosepion; species Ascarosepion bandense. Next base: position 9,485,977 of record JBBBDQ010000266.1, read on the forward strand.
TGTGGACGTCATTTAGTTGAGCCTCAGTTCTAGGTGAGAAGTCGGGTGTAAAATCCCCAGACGAGTCCAGATTCGAATTGTTCGAGAATCTCCGTGCAAAGCATTCAGCCTTGTCCGCTGAGTTGGTGAGGACCTCAAATTTATGGATTAGTGGGTGTATTGAGGTCTTGCTCTTGTTAAGCACTCTTTTACAGAGTCGCCAGTAATTTTGGCGCCGAACTCATAGGATGCTATACGTTGCTTCATTCTGGCAGCAAACAACATCTTAGCTTCTTTCAGTATCTTTTTAGACTTATTACGAGCTGAATTGAAAAGGCGCCTGTTTTGGTCCGACGAGTAGCTACGATAGAGTCGGAAGAAATGATTCCTGTGGGTAATAGCGGCCGAGCAAGCGGGTGATAACCATGGAGACGAATGAGACTTTAGCAGAAATTTAATGGCAGGGATGAAGGCATCGATGCCAGCCTTAACCCAGGAGGAGAACTCGGATGCACATTCTTCGATGGGAAGATTAAAAACGTTGTTCCATGGGACGTCACAGAGGAAGTCTCGGAACGAATCCCAGTCTGCCCTTTGGTAGCAGTAGGATATTCTACTGGTCTGGGTTTCTTGGGTCGGGTGGGAGTGGAATGAAATGTTGACGGAAACTACGGTGTGGTCAGAGTTCCCGAGTGGGCAGAGTTGTTTGGTAGTGCAAGAGTCTGGGATGGAAGTGAAGCAGAGGTCTAGTAATGAGTCCCTTCCGTTGGGGTTGTCGGAGAAACGCGTGGGGAAGTCCACTACTTGTGTGAGGGATTGGGTGATTGAAAAATTCATGGTGTGGACACCAGCAGGGTCGGTGACAGAGTTCTCCAGCCACTTGGTGTGGTGGGTGTTAAAGTTACCAAACAGAAATATATGGGCAGAGGGATGGAAAGAAATGGCTTTGTCGATATTGTCAGAGATGCTGTCAAGTAACGCACAGCCAGAGGAGGAAGGTGAGCGGTAGAGAAAGAAGAGATAGCTAATCGAGCTTAGAAGTGAGAGACGGAAGCACATGAAAGAATGATCCAGGGATTCAAGAGATGTCACCCTAGCTAGGGGGAAGTGTTCGCTGACATACACACCAAGCCCATGCATATGAACATTGGAGTCCTTTCTGAAGAGGGGAAGGTAGCCAGGAACGTAGAACTCAGAAGAGGGTATAGAAGGGTTAGGGTTAGTTTCGCATAAGGCTAAGATATCAGGTGAGTTAGTGTGAAGGAATGAATCTACGCTGAGGAAGTTCGTGTGGATACCACGTATGTTAGTGAAAGAGATGCAGGCTGGTTTGGGAGTTTTCAGACTAGCTGGTTTAGTTTTGCTATTATGTTTGCTTTTTTCCATAGTGATACAGTTGAGGAGAGGTCTTAGAGTAGAATCAGTCGGTCACTTGTTTGCAGCATATAAAGGATGGAGACTGGCGCGGCCTACAACATAATGTGTCCTCGGGGTTGCTCACCGAACGTTCATGAAGGGACGCCCTTCCATGCGCGATATGGCACTAAAAGAACCCCAGTATTATTCAACTGTTGATCAGAGCAGCCTGTCAGGACGCTACCCAAGAGTTCGGCCTCCTAACTACCAGTCGGAAGCAGCAACCAGGAAACTGCCAACCCGGTATCCTCAGAATGTAAAGGCGTTGCCACCATACTCCGTAACTGCAAAGTGCTTCCAGCTGAACCAACACTAAGACCGAAGAAGTTGGATGAACCGGGAACCCCTTCCTGAACAAGAAACAAGGTGACCACCTCTATTCTTGTTCAAAAGAAGGGGAGGTAGTGGAGTGTGAGACCGGGCGATAGTAGGAACTATCTACTCCAATTAAAAAAAAAAAAGAAAAAAGAAAAAAAAAGGGGAGAGTAACTGAAGTTTACTAAGTTTTAACTTAGTATAAGTATATATTTATATATATATTAGCATATTAGTATATATATATATATATATATATATATATATATATATATATATATTAACCCCCAGCACAGGTGGAGAGAAAGAAAAGGATATACAGGCTGGTGAAGAAAGAACTAGAGTCAGGTGGTTAAGAGATGAGTATTGACATTGCATTTACATTCCTGGAGGTTGTAGCCGTCAAGAAAGGAAGAATATGGAAGCGAGTTCTACAGGCGGGAAGTGCGAGTAAAGAAGCTGCCGGAGTAGAATTGTTGTCTGCATTTGGTTGATCTTAATTTCATTAAGTCTGTGTCAACCTTTTCTCTAGGAATTCTCTAGAATTTAGAAGAAAACAAAAAATGAAAAAATATTGAGAGTTGTAAATGAGAGGAAATTGTGGAGAGCTATAATTCCAAACGTTCTAAAGGGGCAAATAGAAAACAAAATAATGCTGTTTTCATTTAAGTTAATCTCGATTTGGAATACAAAACCAAAACTGCACTCAGTCACTCACTCACTCACTCATTCACTCACTCACTCACTCACTCACTCACTCATTCACTCACTCACTCACTCACTCACTCACTCATTCACTCACTCACTCACTCACTCACTCACTCATTCACTCACTCACTCACTCACTCATTCACTCACTCACACACTCACACACTCACTCAACAAATGGGTAAGCTATTTAAATATTACAAGTCTTATCTATCAGTATGTTCAATACTGATTTTTCTTTCTCTAAGGGTAAAACATGAATGAAAAAGTGAACAGGGGTAGTTAGTCAGTTAAGTGCCATGCGCGATACACGCTTGGGCGATCATGTCTCGAAAGAGACATGACTGACTGGGCAGAAGATTATCCCGCAGTAGGTTGCCATTGCTTTCTGCGGTAGACTGGTTGCCGACCAAGGCTATAGAACCCAATCTGTCCTATTGTTTAACCCATAACTGGAGGGAAGAGACGGATTAATACCTTTCCCAAGGGTATTTGCGCGTAAGTGAATGCAATGAATTCAACTGGAATTCGAACTCGGTTCTCCGATTTCTCGTTCCGAGCCGATAACATGCCCTAAATTACAATCACTGGGGTATATGATCTTCATTCCTCGCGTAATAGTGCCTCTTTTTCTAGTCATGAGTTATCTCCCTCTAACCCTGTAACTTGTTCACCACTGCTGTAACCTGGCAATGAACTCACATCTCTTTGGGTCAAGTCACAGGAACAAACCAACGTCTACATCTACTGGGCCATGTGTCCTTAAAGATATAGACGTTTATTGATTCAATTGACTTGTCCCAAGGAGATGTGAGTTCAATACTAGGCTACAGCAGTGAGGAACAATAACTTATAGAGTCCGGTTAGAGGGATATAACTCATGACTACAAATAGCGGCACTACTACGCAAGAAATGAAGATGATATACCCCAGTGACTGTAATAAAGGGTTCGATTCGAAATTCCTAACATCTGTAGAAGACCGGAGGGTACAACAGCCAAAACGTCGAACTAATGGCTACGAAGAGGAGGACAACAGTCCGAATATTGCAAAAATCTTATAAATGAAATAAAAAAGAAAGCAGTCAATTTGAAATAACATTTTTCTTGATATATTTTCATAATTGTTTTACTAAGGTAAATTTTTTAACACCTCAACTTTACGAATTTAAAGTCAGTACTTGATTACCAACTATGTCTCGTCGTTTTTATTGTAGAAATTCAAAATCACTGTCAGGCTTAATTAAAGATCTTAAATCACCTTTTTTTCTAAATATTTTATCGTCCCTTATACTTACGGAACGGATATCCAGCGCTTCAGAACACATTAACCCTTCTGTAAACCTTGTTCAATCAGCAAAGCTAACAAAGATTTAGCCCACTGACAAAAGGGAGTGAGATAACGAACGGATGCTGATCTGATAGCGTTGAATCTCATTAATGTTTTAAATCAGAGAAGCCATTGTTAGTCCAGTAATTATAAGAAACATGATCGTTAGTGGTCGGAGGTCATTTATGGGTGGATTGAAAATGAGGGCTAATGCAAGAGACATGCTGATTAATTAAGAAAGCATATTTTTCAGTTAACTTCGAAATCTAGAAAGTTGGAAGATTTAGTACAATGTTTCAAGCAAAGACAAAACAAATCAAAAGTATAATCAAGCAGATTTAAGGCTGAAGGTTTTAAAGTGCAATTAAATTCGGATGACAACAGTGATTTGCGTTGTGGTGCAATGGATATCGACTCGAAACCACTAAACGGAGAGCCGAGTTCGAATTCCAGTTGAATTCCTTCCATTCACTTACACACAAATACCCTTGAGATAGGTACAAATCCGTCTCATCCCTCCAGTTATGGGTTAAATAATAGGACAGATTGGGTTCTATAGCTTTGGCTGGCAACCAGTCTAACGCAGCAAGCAAAGGCAAACTACTGCGGGATGACCTTCTGCCCAGTCGGTCATGTCTCTTTCGAGAAATGATCGCCCAAAGCGTGTATCACGCATGGCTGTTAACTAACAGTGATTCGACAAAATGATTTCTACAGTGGTAGGTGTGGCAGCCATGAGCGACAAGAGTGAAATATGCGATCAGTTATGGTTCGTGTACATCGCAATAATTCCAGTGTGGAAGGTATGAATCCATTATCTGTATGTTTTGGGTTAATTAGCAAAAAAGTTGCATTCTAGAAAAAAGAAAAGTCAGAATTCAAAAACACCCCAAAGAACGATGGTATCCGTCAGAATATCCTGCTTTAAGCACTCCAATGCTGCCATGGCTCATTAGATGTGCTACTCGGTATATTTTTTAAAAAGGAACTATTAAAGATTAAAGAAAAATTGCTTATTGTGCAATGAAAATGATTATATTTTTTTTAATCATTTCACCCCAAGCAAGGCATTTCACTGCCACTATTGCGCAGGGGGTTACATAGGGGAAATTGATGAGAAAGAGTGGTTAGGGGGTTAAATAGGGGAAAGTGATAAGAAAGAGTGGTTAGGGGGTCTTTTCGAAAATGCTGTTTTTTTTCCTTTGTCTATTGTTAACGCTTACGGCCATATCACGTTGAATACACTAGTTCACATTTGATCACCGAAGTTAAGCAACATCGAGTCTGGTCAGTACTTAGATGGGTGACCGCTTGGAAATACCAGGTGCTGTAAGCGTCTATTTTCAGGATGTGCTTTGTGGTACAGTGGATATCCGCTCGGAACGAGAAACCGGGTGAGCCGAGTTCGAATTCCAGTTGAATCCATTGTATTTACTTACGCGCAAATACACTTGGGAAAGGTCTCTTCAGTCTCTTCCTTCTTGTTATGGGTTAAATAGCAGGACAGACTGGGTTCTATAGCCTTGGCTGGCAACCAGTCTACCGCAGAAAGCAATGGCAACCTACTGCGGGATAATCTTCTGCCCTGTCAGTCATGTCTCTTTCGAGACATGATCGCCCAAGCGTGTATCACTTATGGCACTTAACTGACTGACTATTGTTAACAATATATGAGAAAGCGGAGATAATTATTAATCAATATATAGACCAGATTTTACACAGGAAATAATAGTCTTTTTGTGTTAGAGCTAGGAAAAAGCCGTCCATATCTAATCTAAACTTATTTATAAATGGAACGTTTTCTGTATGTGTGTGTGTGTGTGTGTGTGTGTGTCCGTTACCTATAGACTCCGAAACGGCTGAACCGATTTTCTTGAAAATTTACACAGTTTTACTATAAGCGTCTGCTAGTGTCCTTAGCTAGGTTTTGTGTCGATGTACCCTCGATAAATATCGAAAATCGATAATCGAAAAAATCGGGTTATAGAAGAAGTGGTCCGATTTTAATCAAATTTGATACACTCATAGTCAAAGACATAAGAAACGATATTCAGAAGTATCACGGTTGTAGTTCATAGTCTCAGCCATGATACCATTTAATCAGAGGACTTATTTAGCCTTCAAAATTCAGTTTACGACGAAAAAAACTTATTTGATATCGATACCAGGAAATCAGAATTTGACTTACATTCATTCATTTTTCTTTCAGTCTACGGTTTCGCTTTAACTGGAACAACTATTGCTTTTTAGTCTTTCGTGCCAACATCCAAAGACTCTGAGTTCCAGGACCATGGATTAGTTTTAAAGCTTTCATGACATCCAAGCAACGCCGGGTTATACTGCTAGTCAGCAATAAAAGTAATGTCTAAACCTTGACCTTTTGTTGTTAATTCGTGCACAGAGTTCGTTTTTATTTTCGTAGTGCACTGAATTATAAAAGGAAACTCAATTCTGTATTTTAGATTTAATCCCCGTTGTCTTATCCGGCAAATATCTTGTCAGCCATATATAAGAGATAAGTTTTCTCGAACCGAATATTTATCTTGCTTTATTTTTCGTTCGAGCACTGTTATGGCAAACGGCCATCACTTAATCGTAGCGATAATCCGCTGGGTTATCATAGCGCGAAACAATTCATATTGCACTGCTTAAACGTTATCGTTTTTTTTTCTTCTTTTTTATGTAGCGGCTCCCAATAGTTCTGCTAGTATCCCCTGGGTAGGTACGTGGGTTTGTAGGGTAACCTGTTAGATTTTGTATTCCCAAATTTGTGATCATTGAGGTATAGTGGATATCAGCTCGGAACGAAAAGTCGGAGAACCGCGTTAAAATTCTAGTTAAATTCGTTGCATTCCCTTACGCGCAAATAACCTTGGAAAAATTATTAATCCGTCACTTCCCCCAATCTAGGGATTAAACAACAAGACAGATTTGGTTCTAGAGCCTTGGGTGGTAACCAGACTAGCGCAGAAAGTAATGACAACCTAGTGCGGGAAAACATTCTGACTACTTAGTCATGTCTCTTTCAAGACATGATCGCCCAAGCGTGTATCAGGGATGGCATTTAACTAACTGACACTTTTTTAAAGAAATCTAAAATGCCAATCATATTTGAGAGCTATTTACTAATGTGTAGTTCCGAACTTTGCATGATTAATGTTATCTGTGACGCTGCTTAGAGATTTTTTTGAGTTGATACCTGAATATATCTTCTGTTTCAAAACCTTCCTGAAATTACTTTTAACTTTAAGGATGATAACGGTTAATTTTTCCGGACGACAAATCGGGCTGCCGAGTTCGAATTCCAGTTGAATTCCTTGCATTCATTTACACACAAATACCCTTGGGAAAAGTATTAATCCGTCTCGTCCCTCCAGTTATGGGATAAATAATAGAACAGACTAGCAACCAGTCTACAACAGGAAGCAATGGCTGTTGGATAATCTTCTGCCCAGTCAGTCATGTCTCGAAAGAGACATGATCGTCCAAAGCGTGTCTCGCATACTGCACTTAAGTGACTGACTGAATATAACAGTTAGACACATAATCAAGATTTCTACTGGGCGTAAAGTAGAGGGATCGGTTTTATATTGTTATGAAGTAATAAACTCATCCCCCACTAATTATACTTAATAAAATGATGTAATATAATCTGTCTCTTCTCCCTCTAGCTATGAGTTAAATGGCAGGACAAATTGGGTTATATAGCCTTCGCTGGCAACTAGTCTACCGCAGAAAGTAATGGCAACCTACTGCGGGATAATCTTCTGCCCAGGCAGTCATGTCTCTTTCGAGACATGATCGCGCAAAGCGTGTATCACGTATGGCACTTAACTGACTGAGGGTGAATTTAATAAGGAATACATATATCCTAAGTATGCCCAAGAAAGAAACAATAAGGAAACGCTTAAAAGAATAGCAATCACAGGAAATTAAAGCGACAGTAAAATGACAAAAAAATGTCTAATATTTAAAATATATAGGAATGTGTGGATAACCATGGTCATGACTGAAACTCTATGAATCATTATGTTGCAACTAAAAATGGTGAGAACGAGACTTTAATCCGCATTTACCAGCATTTACCGCGTTTAGAATTATTTTACGCGATCTTGTACGCGATAAATTAAATTCATCCCTGCAACATATTTCCCACAGAAGCCTATCGATACTCAATTAATATTTCTGCAGAACATGTTTTCTTCTTCTTCTTCTTCTTCTTCTTCTTCTTCTTCTTCTTCTATGTGCCTTGTCCTTTCAGGACATAGTTGATCATGGCCTTCCACGTCTCCCTATCACTGGTGGCACTTAGCACGCTTTCTCCTGTAACATGCCGCAACCCCCGTTCTATCATCCACCTGCTCAGGCTCTTTAAATCTGTTATCCGCTGCTTTTCTCTGTTTCTTTTACCATCTGTCCTGTTAGTATCAGGTTCTCCAAGCCCTCCTTCCTCATATCACGTCCCAGAAACTTCAGTTGTCTCTTCCTGATGCTCAATATTAAATTCTTCTTCTTCTTCTTCTTCTTCTTCTTCTTCTTCTTCTTCTTCTTCTATGTGCCTTGTCCTTTCAGGACATAGGTGGTCATGGCCTTCCACGTTTCCCTATCCCTGGTGGCTCTTAGCACGCTTTCTCCTGTAAACTCTCTCTGCCCCCGTTCTATCATCCACCTGCTCAGGCCCTTCAGATACGTTATCCGCTGCTTTCCCCTGTCCCCTCTATCTGTCCTGTTAGTATCAGGTTCTCCAAGCCCTCCTTCCTCATTACATGTCCCAGGAACTTCATTTGTCTCTTCCTGATGCTCAATATTAATTCCCTTTTCGTTTCCATCGAGCTACTTACCCTAATTTCACTAGTTTAGACCGTTACATCTAAGACCGGCATTTTATGTACAGGATGGAATCATCTTCATTTCATTAGTACTTTATTGATAAGCAGAAAGTTCTATTCAGACAACTACTTCCCAAAAGCAATGTCTTTATTTAAAACGACGCAAGGATGTTTCGTATATTCCTACTAACCACTTCAGGTCTATCCTGGATAGAATCTTAATCTATACTTATTTTCATTTACGGCCATACAATAGCCTCATGTAGTAACTCTCTACTTTGAGTTGCTCTTGTACCTTATTTTCTTGAACATTTATAAAAACGGAATGCAGTGTATCCGGTATCTTGCATGAAGAATTTGGGAAGTGGAATGAAATGAAACAGTATTTGACTTTTCTATCTTAAACTGGTTTAAGTCCTTTAACGTCGTTTGTTTTTTCTTTTGTGATAATGCCATTTATTAAACCTCCATTGAATATTAAAATTTTGAAAACCCGGCCAATACCACTGGAAAGCTTTCATTAAATTTAGGATCATAGACATATATAATATCTAGAATATATTTTCGTTGTGGTGCCGTAGATATAGGCTCGGAACGAGAAATAGGTGAACCGAGTTCGAATTAAAGTTCAATACCTTGCATTCACTTACGCACAAATACTCTTAGAAAAAGTCTTAAGCCGTCTCTTCCTCCTAGCTATGGGTAAAATTTAGCAGGACAGATTGGGTTCTATAGTTTTGGTCGGCAAACATTCCCCCCAAAAAATAATAGCACCCTAGTGCGGGAATACCTTTTGCTATGTCTTTGGAGATATAATCGCCCAATACCGTATGGTCAGTCAGTTAAGTGCCATACGTGATACACGCTTTGCGCGATCATGTCTCGAAAGAGACATGACTGAGTGGGCAGAAGATTATCCCGCAGTATGTTGCCATTGCTTTCTTCGGTAGACTGGTTGCTGACCAAGGCTATAGAAGCCAATCTGTCCTGTTATTTAACCCATAACTGGAAGGAATACATGGATTAATACCTTTCCCAAGGGTATTTGCGCATAAGTGAATGCAATAAATTTAGCTGGAATTCGAACTCGACTCCCCGATTTCTCGTTCCGAGCCGATACCCAATGCACCACAACGCACATCCAACCCTAACTAACTGATTAATCCGCATCGCTTTTTCTACGGCTATGGGTTAAATATAGCAAGACAGATTGGGTTCTACAGTCTTGCTTGGCAACCAGTCTACCCCAAAAAATGATGGCAACCTACTGCGGGAATGTCTTCTGCTATGTCTTTGGATATATATTCGCCCAAAACCATATGGCACCTAACTGATTTTCGGGACCTGGGGGAACTTTTCTCTTCACAGTTTCCCTCTATTTATGAAATGTGATTTTTCATGACTTCTTGAGAAAAGTAATGGAGCGGTTTCCTGTTATCTTTTTAACAGTTTTGCAATTTAGCGTCATTCTCCTCCTAGACTTTCCACCACCAAATGCAAAATAACTCAGCCTACTCTCATATTAGAGATTAGAAATAATATTTAAAAATAAAAGCAGCAGACTAGGCTAGAACTCTAACATTAATATCTGGCTCTATTTTATACCCTGATATCAAACTTTGTTCTCATGACTCTTCTGAAAATATGACCTAAATTAAAAACCAAATCTTGATTAAAAAAGGAAAACGATTGCGATACAGGATGAGAGTATGAGATGATGTCATCAGCGCTTATCATCGCCACAAAAAAATTAATCATTCATAAAGAAAGGTAGCGTCTAAGACCCAGCATAAATTATTAAATATAAAACTTATTCAAAATACGATATTTAGATTACAAACTTTATTACTCATTATTTGTAGCATTATGCTGCATTTGAGTTAGGATTAAAATATAACTTACTTTCAGAAAATAATAATCCGATTTTTTGAAAATACGCTTTTTTATATCCTACCTATGATTTCGAAAGATTGAGTCGACGAAGGCCAAATATGTAATCGCAATTTCTACTCCAACAGCTTATTTTCTCGCACTTCCCGCCTGCGGAATTCCCTTCCACATACTTGCTTCCCCGACAGCTACAATCTCCAGGAGTTTAAATGTAAGGTCAATAGACACCTCCTAACACACTAACTCGCATCCATTCTCTCAAACACTCTTCCCATCTACCCAAACCTCATCCTCGGTATCCTTACCCGTCTATCACCCTCCTTCTGACATTTTCTATATCTAACCACTCATGCTCATCACTTTCCCCTATGTACCCCTCTACGCAATAGTGGCAGTGGAATGCCTGGCTTGGGGGGAAAGGATTAAAAAAATCCACGTTTAAGTAATTAAACCACAAACACATTTGCGAAAGAATATTAGGTTACCAAAATGATCATTAAATCGAAAAACAAATATGTTGCTTTTAAACAAACATATTTTGAAGCGTAATTACTGTCCAAATATATTGGATATAGCCTAAAACGACTTGTAAAATAACTACAGAATAGTCAATGATGTATATAACATAATTAGATAATTTTTTGTAGAGTGATAGATACGAGATTTTTCTATCAAGACAGCAATGTCGAACATCACTGGACGTTTTCATAGACATAGCTAAGTTTTCTTAATATCTCTTTCGTTTACAATTAGTCACAATGACCCGTGTTAAATCTATGAAAAAGTGCCTCGAACCATTTCAAAAATAGCGTTTCGAAGCTGTCTTTGAGATTTAATTTCACTCTGGGTCGTGTGTATCCATTTATCAACTGCTTTAACAACTCCAGACAAGATTTCTGGCTAAAAGCCAACGCTTCTTTCCGACTCGATCCAAATGTTCTCCCTAAACGACAAACAGAATCTAAACTCGCCTTTGCAATAATTTATCTTGGTACGTTTTCCCGATAACTGGCCCAATCATCTTCACAGATTTGTACAGTTCTGGATAGGGACCAAATTGCCATAGAAAGATCCAGTTTGTTGGCCAAAAGAATTTATATTATTATTGCTGTTGTTATTGTTGTTAGTCATTTCCGCAGTATCTTGCTTTTGGTAAGTAATGTTTGAGGAATGAGAGGCTTTGCAAATGGTGTGTTCGCGGTCAGGGTAAGATATCATGTTTACATTGTTTCTTAAACGTATAATTAAGAAAAAGTAATGTTTCTATCCCTTTTTGGCACAACCTTATTTGCCGATTCAGGCAAACTGAACGATAACAAAAGGCAGGTCTAAGGTATAAAGCTTTTAAGAAAAACAATAACAGCTCAGATTTTTTTTGTTAAATTTTGAATTAATAAATTCTTATTATCAATGTAGTGGTTCTCTTTCGCTAAAATATCAGTCAGGCATCGGCGATAAAATCGGGCATTGGTACACACAAAAGAGATTGGTATATTGATAAATAAACATTTTAGGTTGCTGTTGTCTATGATGTTATTGATGATAAGATTGTGCATTCTTTGATACACATTCAATCATCCATTCTGTTGTGGGATCTCCCTTTTTCTATGATAATGGACTCGACTTGAGTATAGGTATACTCTTGCCATAGTGAGATACCTCAGATCCGTTAGAGTACAGTAAGAACAGTAAGGGATCCATAAGTTACCGAACGATACAGAGAATATGGCGTCAGTAGTCATAGTAGCTCTGACCTCCACTCAGCCAGAGTAATATTACACAGCACCCGTCAGTTCGACGTGGACATACTAATTCCAGCACGGCTTCACTTCAAAGACTTATATATATATATATATATATATATATATATATATATATATATATATTAATGCAGGTTTCATTGAATAATATAGACAAGTTTTGTCTATTAATTTTGTGTAGGATCCGTTCATACCGTCTGATATACTTGATGGTGATGTCGTTGAAAACAACAAAAAATCACAATAATTGTTGATTTTTTTATCGGGTCTAAGCTTTCGGCTCACATAAGCCATTATCAAAGAGTAAATATTAACACACAGTAAACATAGAACATTTAAGTTATTAACAATGAAGAGAATTGAATTTTTTTAATATTTTTAATGTAAAAATCCTTTGTACAATAAAGACGGAAGCTGAGGATGGTTCGCCTGAAATAGGCCAAACTTCCGATTTACCATGAAATAACGTGTTTGCCTTAATTTTTCATATATATATATATATATATATTCCTCACTAATCGTATTCCTGGATAACTAACCTGCGTTCCAGTTTGTATCTTTACGTTTAATATAACTTATTTTTCTATCTCAAATATTTGGTTTGTTTTTCATTATTTTGTGCGGTTCCTCATCGGGAATCCATAACACATTCTATTCTACTGGGTGTAGTAGAAATAGTTCCGAAATATAACTCCCAGAAATGGTTTCTACATAATGGTACGCCCTTTAATAGATTTCGAGTTTGAGTTTGTTTTATTTAACGGCATATCAACACCTCTGTGGGTTATTTAATGCCACAAAGGTAGCTAGGTTTTTTGTTTTTAATGTTTGGTTATAGTGAGGAGGTTGATTTAGTCAGATTTTAATGAAAATATTTTGTTTTTTGTTTGTTTTATTTTAGAAAACTGAAAATGTCTTCTCGTTTTGTATTCAAAAATGTTTCGCTGAGAATAATTGTTTTTCCTTCAAAAATCTGTTGTGGTCATAACTTTTTCTTCAAAATGGATTTGTTGGTAAAATTTTACCTTCAAAAGTGTATTTTTTTAAAAATAAAAGTCTATTTTTATGTATATATTTCTATAAAAGTGTGTTTTTATACTTTCATAGTGATTTGACCGCAGTTTGTGGGTTAACTAGTACCCTAACAGGTGCTAACACTCCGGGTCAGGATGGACCTGGGAACAACAGCAATTAGGAGATGCTTCCATGCTCCTCACAACCTCCCAATTAGAGGTCTTGCTGCCGGATGCAGTTAACCGTCATACCAAGGATTACCTAAGATGAGAACAATAGTTCGAAATAATACAAAAATATTTTGTTATATTCGTCATATGCTATGAATTTTCAGGATGTGGGCGATCGGGGCCCTCCTCAACCCTGGAAAGTTTGTAGCTCAATCTTGTACCCCTTTTCACATATTTGTTAAAAAATTTACTCGGAGTTTACCCCTGTCTTTGTTGAATTAAACATGTCTTGTAACTGTCAAATTCTTCAACTCGACGTTCTTCATTATTTAAGCTAGAAATTACATCTGTCAGTTTCAGATTTCAAGCAGGTTTGTTCTGATTGTGTCTATTGACAATTGGCATGTTTCTATGAACCAGCTTAGTGCCAATCAATTTTGTATTAGGAGAACACAGGCTTGATAATTTCACCTTGAATTTGTTCCTAATACTTTTGTAGAATTTAAAGTTTCAAATGATACATCGATCCATTGCTAAAATGAATGTATTATAATCCGAGCAATTGAATCTTTGAGTGTAGATTGATCAAACGAAAGTGGTGCATTTTAAGAGGATCACATTTAATGTTTTAACGTTAATCCTGTCAATTAATTGTCTCTACTAGGCACTCATTGATAAACAGCTCAACAGCGCCTCCACATAGTCAGTTATTCATTTAAATGGCATACGTGATACACGGTTAGGCAACCATGTCTCGAAAGAGACATGACTGACTGGCAGAAGATTATTCCACATTAGGTTTCCATTACTTTCTGCGGTAGACTGGTTGCCAGCCAAGAATGTAGAATCCAATCTGTCCTGTTATTTAACCCATAGCTGGATAGAAGAGATGGATTGATTCCTTTCCCAAGAGTATTTGCACGTAAGTGAATGCAGAGAATTCAACTAGAATTCGAACTCGGCACCCCGATTTCTCGTTTCGAGCTGATATCTACTGCATCACAACGCACATATTCTCCTTACAATTTATTGAGCTTCAGAGAGATAAAAATGTTTTGCTATCTTTAGAGTATTTAAAAAAGGACACACACACACACACACACACACACACACACATATATATATATATATATATATATATATATATATATATATACTAGCAGCATAGCCCGGCGTTGCGCGGGTCTAATGAAAGCTTTAAAATTAATACACGGTCCTGGAGCTCAGACACTTTGGACATTGGCAGGAAAGACTAAAAAGCGATAGTTGTTTCCAGTTAAAGCGAAACCGTAGACTGAAAGAAAAATGAATGGATGTAAGTCAAATTTTGATTTCCTGGTATCGATATCAAATAAGTTTTTTTCGTTGTAAAGTGAATTTTGAAAGCTAAATAAGTCCTCTGAGTAAAGGGTATCATGGCTGAGACTAAGAACTACAATTATACCTACTTAGAGCCAGACCCGAAGCAAAAACTAGAATAAAAGGACTAAAAGAAAATACAGATATACAGGCAGATAAACAGACACACACAAACGTCTTGCCTTATATATATATATATATATATATATATATATATATATATATTTTATCGACTTTCTACACTATTGTAAGAACTGCAACCTTGAAACTTCTGAATATCGTTTCTTATGTCTTTGTCTATGAGTGTATCAAATTTGATTAAAATGGGAAAACTTCTTCTATAACACGATTTTTTCGATTATCGATTTTAGATATTTATCGGGGGTACCTTGACACAAACCCTAGTTACGAACACTCGCAGACGCTTATAGCACAACTGTGTAAATTTTCAGGAAAATCGGTTCAGCCGTTTCGGAGTCTATAGGTAACGGATACACACACACAGACACACACACACAGACAAATTCCATTTATAAATAAGTTTATATATATATATATGTGCATATATATATATATATATATATATATATATATATATATATATATATATATATGTATACAAACACTGCTTTTGCAATTGTCAATATGACTCTTAATAACTAACATGAACATCAGTCAAAAGAGTTCGGACCGAGTCAGCACGTAGGCCAAAGAAAAAACCCCGACACGAGAAATCAACTAACAAAAAAGCGCTCAATACTTAGGTAGAGCGGAATAAGTATACTTTACTATATATATATATATATATATATATATATATATATATATATATATATGAGAATGTGGGAAATGAAAGAGAGAACGTCATATGCTACAGGTGTAACGTTTATCAGCACGTAAATGGATTTTCTATTCCAGCGTCTAATTTACAGCATATTCTCATACAGATATAAATAATTCTCTTCTTGTTAGAGCTATAATAAAATAATAAGGGAGGTTGGACGTTTTAGCTTTGGTAGGAAACTGGAGTAAGACGACAACAACACTGATTACAAACAAACATGCCAATCATTTCAAAACTCGAGTGCCATATCAAATATTCACACTCTATGCATTTCGCCCGAAAGTATGTAAAGTTTTCGGACTTTGATTTCATTAATTGATTGAATTTATTTCCTTCCCAAGTTAGAATCCATTCGTTCCTTTGTCTGGAATGGCGAATAAAATGCCGGTGTACTTGACTTTCTTCAAACACTTTACTTTCTCAGCCATCACTTTCTCTAGATCCCTCAAAATGAATCTGTCAGGATGAAGAACTCGCACTTGTCAACTCGAGTGTCTCATCGCGAAGAACCTGTGTGCTTTCTTGTTGGAACGGTCTTGTGTCAACACAGCCTCAGGTCAACGATCGTCAATATACTCACATCGGAAGAATAAATTTAGAAAGAGTCTAAATGTAAATTTATATACAAAATTGAAATTTCAAAATTCTGTCAGTCTGTCGGTCTGTCGGTCTGTCTATTGTTTCAAATATGGAATATCTTTGGCATTTATATATTGAGGAGCCAGAAAAGATGTTGACCTAAACTGTGAAAATAGAAACTAACATTGCGAAAGTTTAGAACTTAAACGGTTTGGAGAAATATACCTGTCGCTATTAAGTGTTGATTTCTATGGCTACACTGCTTCTATCTATCTATCTATCTATCTATCTATCTATCTATATAGATAGATAGATAGATAGATCTATCTATCTATATAGATAGATAGATAATTTTTTTTAAATGTTAATCGTCTGCACAACCACACCAGCATTGCCTGATTATGAGAATTATTGTCGAAACATAGAAATAACTATATAATTATATTATATTATATTAAGCTCTATAATACCCATTATATTCAGCACTGTTTATAATAAAATAAATGCCAGAGCACTCAAAATATAAAAAAAAAACCTTTGAGTCCTCTTCACCTGGAATTATATAGATATATATATATATATAAAGAAAAATCTATTGCAAAATAAGTAAAAAAAAATAATTTTGTGACGTGTTTCGTCGTTTAAGACTTCATCGGACTAAATTTCTTCTATAATTCGAATACGCATGCGTACGTTCGAGGAATGCTGGGAAGTTTAAATTTAAATTTCTTATTTATTTTAATTTAGCCGATTACTTTTGTTTGTAGATATTTCTCACTGTAGTAATAAAAGTTCTGCCAGGAGTGATGAAATATTTTACGTGCCCCGGTGCAAATTTACTGTGGATGATCATGTTATCAACAACAGAAAAGGAAAGTTTTTTGCATAGTATCGTGACTGGTGATGAAAAGTGGATACACTACGATAACCCTAAGCGTAGAAGATCAGCTAAGTGTAGTTTATTATAAGCTGCTAAAACCGACCGAATATATATATATATATATATATATATATATATATATATTTATATATATATATACCTAAACTGACTCTGTAAGTATCTAAATCCTAAAATTCTACAAAGATAAACTTTAAGAAAAACTTTAAGAAAAACGAATAACCGACAGAATCTAATTCCGTTAACATCCGTCGCACTAAGGCGTTGGATAAGAGTGGGGAAAAAAAAGAAATCCGCAGAATAAAGACAAGACATACAATACTCCGCAGTAAAGAAAAAAAACCCAAACGGAACCAACCACAAAAAAAAAAGAAGAAAAAGTGCTCGATACAAATACAAACAAATGCAAAAGTACAAATGAAAAGCAGAAGTAGAGCGAAGACACATAAATAATCACAAGACGTCTTGGTGGTGTCTATTTATTTGGATAATCTTTGGTTTGTCTTTGCCCTGACGAGCCGTTGTGTGAAACCGCGGTAGGTTTTGGCTATCTTGTGATTCTTTATGTATATATATATATATATATATATGTATTGTTTGTTTACTTCCTTAGTTTTGGTCATAATAAAATTAGATCAGTATACAGTTGTATTAAAAAGTGTTTAATACAATTATAATGTAGAACTTTTGAATATTCTTCATTTGTAAACGAGTTATTACGCGACCTAGGTTTCTACCATGTGGTGGCTTCAGGCGATTTGCAATAACTGATTTTATCGGTTTTTTTTTTTGGTTTTTTTCCGTTTTTTTTTTTGAACGCTCACGTAACGGGGAATTTTTAAACGCGCAGAATGAAAGAACAGAAAATATGACTAATTTGAACCATACCATAAAATACCCATTAGGTTCATACAACGATGAAAACGTTGTAATTTCTTCTAATTTTAAAAATTGCACGTTCAAAATTTCCCTTTATTTGAGCGTTAAAAATGCCTGTTACTTAAGCGTTCTTAAAATAACGGTAAAAAAGTACCCCCCCCAATAAAAAATAAACAGTAAAATCTATTATTGCAAATCGCCTGATGACACCCCATGGTAGAAACCTAGGTCACGTAATGACATGTTTACAAATGAAGAATATATATATGAGTCAGGATATGGTGCAAAATGGAAGCATTTATCAATCAAATATGTTTCCTTTTTATAAAGTCTTCATCAGAGTATGAACAAAACAAAAAGAAAGAAATGTTGATACTTTTATTTTTATGTTGTTTTATTTTTCTTAGTTTCACGTGCCTTTGACTTGAATAATTTATGGCATTCCGAATTCAAGAAGGGACGTCCTTTCAAAGCTCTGATTATATAACTGATTAGTAAACTGAATAAACATAAATAATGCTTTTATGCATATAAATGTATTTTTTTTTTATTAATTTGTATAATCATGTCGCCCACAAGCAAGGCATTTTACAGCCACTATTTTGCAGGGGGTCTAATAGAAGGAAAGTTATGAGAAAGAATGACAGGTTATAGAGGGTGTCAGGAAGTGGGTAAGAGAAGAATGAGAATACTAATGAGAGTGGAGTGGACGGAGAAAGGAGCATGAGAGAGAGGGGGAGAGAGGGGGAGGATGCAGGTTAGTGGGATAGGAGATGACTGTTGACTTCACATTTAAATTCTTGGAGATTCTAGTTGTAGGGGAAGCAAGTAAATGGAAGGGAATTCCACAGGCGGGAGTTGCGAGAAAAGAAGCTGATGGAGTAGAATTTGTGTTTACATTTTATTGGTTTCACAGTAAAATGGTGGGGCCTACTTGCTAATCTTTTTGGCCGAGTAAATTCATATATA
This sequence comes from Ascarosepion bandense, assembly GCA_037127315.1. Lineage (NCBI taxonomy): Eukaryota > Metazoa > Mollusca > Cephalopoda > Sepiida > Sepiidae > Ascarosepion > Ascarosepion bandense. The sequence goes on from JBBBDQ010000266.1 coordinate 9,504,915, forward strand.
GGGCGCACAAGTGAGCCAAGTTCATCGTAGCAGAAGCATAATTTATTATGTCTATGTTTAATTCAGATGATAATGTTTATTCTTATGTGTTGTGTGCGTGTGTGTGTTTCTAGTAAAGTCTTTATTTGGTCGTTGTCCATATACTGATCTGTGAACGTTTTTACGTAAACATAATTGGCTTTAGATCGATCTTCAATAAAGCTGATGATATATCATAGTCTTTATTTGGTAAATAATTTATCAGGATTCGCTTGAAGTGCTTTTGTCGTAAACAATTATTGTTAATAGCAAATGAAAAAACAAAGTTATGGCTAGTTTTGTGCCCGTGCACCACGAGCAAATTAAAGTGTTGTCAAAATGGTTGATTTGGGTTGGAATTTGAGTTTTGTTTAACGGTATATCAACCTCTCTGGGTTATTTAATGCCAAAAAGTTGGGATATTAAGGTATTGATTTGTAGCGTTCGGTTATAGTGAGAAGGTTGATTTGGTCAGATTTTAATGAATTATTGTTTAATTTAGAAAACTGAAAATGTCTTTTAGTTTTCTGTTCAAAATTGTTTTGCTGAGAATATTTTTTCCTTCAAAAATATGTTATAGTAATAATTTTTTCTCAAAAAATGTATTGTTGGTAATGTTTTTCCTTCAAAAATGTTTCTTTTTCTATAAAAGTCCATTCTTATGTATATTTTTCTAAAAATGTGTATATTTATACGTTCATAGTGTTTTGATCCCAGTTTGGGGGTTAATATTTTCCTATAGCTGGGACCCTGACAGGTACTACCACTTCGGGTAAAGGTGGACCTGGGAACAACAGCAATTAAGAAGTGGTTCCATGCACCTCACAACCTTCCAATCATACGCCTTGCTGCCGGACAGTTTACCGTCCTACCTAAGACCGGTTGATATGGACTTTTGCATTCAGAGATATGTTGCCGATATAAGGGCGTTTATATTGCAAGTAATTTATTTGATCGGGAGTGGTGTTGTGTATATAGAACATTCCCAAAGTAACATACGAACAACCACCAAACGTGATGTCTATTAGACACATACACACACACAAACACTTACGAATATACCTTAACCTCCACATAACAGAACTGGAGAGGGCGAGAGAGACAGAGAGAGAGAGAGAGAGAGAAAGAGAGAGAGAGAGAGAGTGAGAGAAAGTGATTATGAGTGACAAAGAATGAGAGAGAAATAAAAAGAGAAAACGAGTGCATAAGAAAAAGAGTGTGGGTATGTGTGAGAGAGAGAAATAGAGAGACATATTAGAAAAGACTAAGCTAAGATTACGATAGATAAATGGATTCGAATTTTATCTATCTATCTATATATCTACATATCTACGACTGTTCATCTATCTATCTATCTATCTATGTCAGTCCGTTCATTCTATCTATCTATCTATCTATCTATCTATCTATCTATCTATCTATCTATCTATCTATCTATGTCACTTCACATCTATCTATCTATCTATCTATCTATCTATCTATCTATCTATCTATCTACTAGCAGTGTGTAATGAAAGCTTTAAAACTAATCCATGGTCCTGAAGCTCAGACTCTTTGGAAGTTGGCACGAAAAACTAAAAAGCGATAGTTGTTTCCAGTTAAAGTTAAACAGTAGACTGAAAGAAAAATTAATGAATGTGAGTTAAATTTTGATTTCCTGGTATCGATATCAAATAAGTTTTTTTGTCTTAAACTGAATTTTCAAGGCTAAATAAGTCCTCTGAGTTAATGGTATCATGGCTGAAACCAAGAACTACAATTATACCTACTTAGAGTCAAACCCGAAGCAAAAACTAAAAAGGGCTGAAAAAAATACAGACATACAGGCAGATAAGCGGACACACACAGACATCTTGCCTTTTCTATATATATTACCGATTTTCGGCACTATTGTAAGTACTGCAAACTTGAAACTTCTGAATATCGTTTCTTATGTCTTTGTCTATGAGTGTATCAAATTTGATTAAAATCGGACCACTTCTTCCATAACCCGATTTTTTCGATTAACGATTTTCGATATTTATCGGGGGTACCTCGACAGAAATCCTAAGAACACTTGCAGACGCTTATAGCACAACTGTGTAAATTTTCAAGAAAATCGGTTCAGCCGTTTCGGAGTCTATAGGTAACGGATACACACACAGAGACACACACATGCACAAAGTTCCATTTATAAATAAGCTTAGATCTATCTATCGAATCACTTCACATCTATCTATCTATCTATCTATCTATCTATCTATCTATCTATCTATCTATCTATCTATCCACAGCACTCTCTTTCCATACACGCACGCAAAGAGTCCCATATATGTGTGCCTTCTCTAGATTTAATGTTTCTTTCTCGAAAACCTTTGAATAAATTAACATCTGATGCATTCAATTGCAAGATGTTAAATCTAGTAAATATATGTGGTGTAATTAATCCTTCTAGCATAACGATTCGGCATTTAATGACATTCCAATTTTGAAATTAATAGAATGTATTTTTGTGTCAATGTTAATCCCTTCCTGATAATATCCACCTTCTTTGATTGTCTATGTTACACCACTTGAACAATTATGAATAATTCTGTCTCGAGATGTGCCTCAGGCTATTCGATACTGACACAACTTTTCAGTAAGGAACAATTTTATCACGGAATGTTAAGTTTTCTCATCGTTATTTTTCTATTTTCTAAAGCAAATTTTATGTTTTGTTATATATGAAGATCAGTAACACATATTGTCCATTGGGTTGAAACCTTCAATCATAACCTAAATTTTTGTTTGCGTCAACGGCGATATCATGACGCGCATTTGTTGGCTTCTAAATCTGCCTATATCTATATGGTGAAGATTTCGATATAGGGATTTAATACTACACGAGGAGTAAGGACGTGGCCCCGAGCATAATTCGCACTGGATTAGCAGATGTCTTCGTCACGTACGACTCATCGCTGTCTTTCTACGTGTAAGATCTTCATTGACCCGTTCATGTCCGGAAGGGTGCTGATTAGGAGATCAACGGAGATGTTCAGAACAGTTCTATTCACCTCCTTATTAACAACAGAATCAGTCAAACAAATGGTCATGACAACACACAGGATGAAGTAATTAAAATCTGTTTGATTGGCAGGGCAAAGTACAAATTAGTTGTTCGTCACGGACAAAATTTGCTTCCTTAATCTTCACAAGCAACTTCTTATCTATCTATCTATCTATCTATCTATCTATCTATCTATCTATCTATCTATCTGTACATACATGCGTATATATATATATATATATATATATATATGTGTGTGTGTGTGTGTGTGTGTGTGTGTGTGTGTGTGTGTGAAATAAATGTACATAGCGACACGTAAATGTCAACCGACAAACCAGCTGAATTTTCAGACTGTAATTCTGAATAAATGTAGGCATAGGACTCCTTGGCTATGAGATCAGGCCCATCTATCGTGGTAGAGTACCTTTTTGTCTTTGTCTTTTACCCCTCCCCCTGAAAATTAAAAATTAATTATTAAATATTAAAATAATAAAATTGTTCACCTCCCCTCCCTCCAACATTGTGTTTTGTAGTTTCTTTGATATCCTGGTCACCTGTGATTGTCTTATTTACCTATTTGTATGTCGTTTATTCTTTTCCTCTTTAGCCAACTTTCCCTGACGATCCGTTAAGGAGAAACATAGGTAGGTTTATCTGGCTCATTAGGTGCTATTATATATATATATATATATATATATATATATATATAGTCATCCGCAGACAGATCTGTTTTGCTGTATCACAGCTCATTTGTACGGTTGAACATCCGATTGCTTTTCCCGCAGGATTGAAACGCAACCAAATTGGCGTTAGTCGGCATCTCTACCTCTGCGCTATGGGCGCTCAGTAGACGGACGCTGACTTTTTAGCTTGTATATTATCATTATACAATTGTATAATACAAACATTACATGGAAATCTTTTAAATAGGCCAAAATACAAATTATATATATATATATATATATATATATATATATATATATATATATATATATAATTTATATGTACAATTGCATATTACTTTTAATAATATGTTTTGAATCAGTCAGGATCATTCGTAAAAAAATCAGATACAGGGTAGTATAGAATTTTTTTGTCCAGATGGATCCTGGCAATAAAGAAAGAAAACTCAACCTTATTGTGACAGTTGAATAAATTACTGATTGTCCACTCATTGGTTTTGCTGGTCCATACGACAGAAAGAAAGACTAAGAAATTAAAATACAAGGACAGAGAAATGATGAAGCTATGCGACATGACTTGATGTAGTTCCTGTAGCAATGGTTACCATTGCAAAACTACCTAGAATTATGAAAAGGTGCGTGGAAGAAAATTAGAATTGACACTGATATTGTAGACTACCACAAAACTATCATTTACTCTACGCGGATACTTCGAAAGGCTCGTGTGTTAAGAGGAGTATTATTGACACCATATCTCAAGGAAAGAATTTTCTTTGACTATGCCAATGTGCGACAATAATAAAATAATAACAATAATAATGGGGAAGGAAGGTCTAGAGAATTTAACACTCACAAGTCGGATAAAGGGAAGGAGAGACAGTGGAAAGCACCACGAGACATACTTGTTACGTCTGAGATACCAAGAGAAAAAATATTGAGAGCTACAAGAGACAGAGTCAATTTGAAGTCCATGACCATCTACGTTCTGAAGGAACACGGCTCATGAAGAAGAAGAAGAAGAAGAAGAAGAAGAAGAAGAAGAAGTTTATGAACTCGGAATATTGAAATTGATTCTAACTAGATCATCATATACATTGGTATAAGCACAAACAAAAGACAATGCTAGTGACGAAGTAAATATCTTTGGAAGTTTGAAGTTCAAATGAAATCTAGGTCATCTGAGTTAATCGATCTTTTCTCAAACAGCAGATTATATTTTGTCAATTACTAGATAGCTCTGATAAGGGGAGATTATTTATATTTTGACAGAAAATAGAAAATTATGCAAATGATGATTGTATTTATCCTTAGAAAAGTGGCAACGAATTTTGCAAAAAGACAGAGAGACTTGGAAATATGATAAAAAAATCAAAACCATTACAAAATATAACCTATGAATTAGTATGAAAACAAAAGCTGTGATGGCACTTATACTGATTTCATCATAAAAATTCAAGAACTGGAATCGGAAAATTAAAAAAAAAAATTCCACTGCTTCGTGGAATTGATCTTTATAATAAATACAGCGTAGGAGATAAGAAAATTCAAAATGGTAATTGTAATTGTATTATTATCCCTTTCCAGGACTGATGGGGTTTCCTTCAGAACCTTTGATTTGAGGTAGTGTACACATCTGATGATGTCATTACAAGCAGTATAGCCCGGCGTTGGTCGGGTGTAATGAAAGCTTTAAAATTAATCCATGGTCCTGGAGCTCAGACTCTTTGGACGTTGGCAGGAAAGACTGAAAAGCAATTGTTGTTTCCAGTTAAAGCGAGACCGTAGACTGAAAGAAAAATGAATGGATGTAAGTCAAATTTTGAAGTTTGGTGAGAATCGGATAAAAACTGTGGATTTGTATAAAGGACATACAGACAGATAAACAGACACACACACAAACATCTTGCCTTTTATATATATATATATATAATCGATTTTCTGCACTATTGTACGAACTGCAACCTTGAAACTTCTGAATATCGTTTCTTATGTCTTTGTCTATGAGTGTATCAAATTTGATTAAAATCGGACCACTCCTTCTATAACCCGATTTTTTCGATTATCGATTTTCGATATTTATCGAGGGTACCTCGACACAAAACCGAGCTAAGAACACTCGCAGACGCTTATAGTACAACTGTGTAAATTTTCAAGAAAATCGGTTCAGCCGTTTCGGAGACTATAGGTAACGAACACATACTCACACAGACACACACACACATACATACACACAGTTCCATTTATATAATAAGTTTAGATTTCCTTTTCGAGTTATATATTTTAACTGTTGCTGCTGCTGGAAGTCCTCAAGTGAAGTGGTCTCTGTTATTTGGTACAGTTCTTTGTTTGAGATATTTTATTACGAGTCTTGTCAGTCAGTTAAGTGATACAATCTTGAGCGATCATGTCTCAAAACGGATATGATTGACTGGGAAGAATATATTCCCGCAGGAAGATACCGTTGCTTTCTGTGGTAGACCGTTTGCCAACCAAGGCTGCCCTGTTTTTTAACATATAGCGGGAGAGAAGAGACAAATTAATACCTTTCCCCTGGGTATTTGCACGGAAATGAATGCAACGTGTTCAGCTGGAATTCGAAATCGGCTCTCCTACTTCTTGTTTTGAGCCGATATCCACTGCACCACCCACGCATATACAATTCTTTACTAGTATTTACATTATTGGGACCATTTTCCTCATCTTTTTTTAACATTTATACGACGTTTTGGCCATTTTCGGCCTTCTTCAGCTGCTAGTAATTTTGAACCGAACTTATTATATTCACTGGGACCGAAAGTCATGAGTTATCTTCCTCTAACCCTACAAGTTACTTGTTCACCATTACTGTAGCCTGGTATTGAATTCACAACTCTAGGAGTCAAGTCAGGACACATGGCCCAGTGTATATAGACCTTGGTTAGTTCCTGACTTAAGTCTTAGATTTGTGAGTTCAATACCAGGCTACAGCAGTGGTGAAATAGTAACTTGCAGTGTTAGAGGGAGATAACTCATAATTTCCAATCGTGGCTTTACGCAAGGAATGTGGATACTATACCTTAGTGATTGTAATAAAGGGTTCGGTCCAAAATTCCTAACACCTGAAGAAGGCCGGAGCGGGCAACGGCCGAAACGTCGTACAAATCGTACCAAAGATGAGCACAACAGTCCGAATAATGTAAATACTATTGTAATATAATAATCTGGCCCCACCCGAAGAAGGAAGCTGATGCAAGCGGGGGCGTTTTCCGGCCGTTGAAAGGAACGGATGTTTGTTTGACCTTATTTCCGGCAGTAGCGGAAATGGCTACAAGAGGCAGACAGAACAGGTGTCTCTGAAAATTACGTAGGCGTCGCGTGGGCGTCGCGTGATCAAGGCAAAGCCGGAAGAAACAAGTCCCGGTTTTGGAAGATATATAAAGACTTCGAAAACACGGATTTGCCAGTCAGTCAGTCTCGACAGGCAGTCTAGGCAGAGAGACGTAGAGGAGAACAGATACGACGACACCCCCCCGTCACCCTGTCAACCCTTAGAAGAGCGCTCCCTCAACTCTCTGTACCCTAGGCTACACGGTTCATCGTCATCAATAAAAATATAACTCATATTTTTATATATATGCGCGTTTGTCTGTTTATTGGTATACAACACTATAAATACAACCTCATCTTAGAAATATAGGCAATTCTTATCACCCGAAGAATGCTGGAGCATACAACAGCCAAAACGTCTTAAAAATTGCAACAAAGATGAGGAAAATAGTGCGAATAATTAAATACTATCCCATCTCATATATGTAGACAAATACTAAAGTTCATTATCAGTTCACAATGCTAAAAAATGGATGATCATTGCCAAAACTCTCAGGCTTCTTTCATTGAAAGCCGTTTTAATCATTTATTTTAGAAAGCTGCTGTATACAGTTGGCAGTTTTGTTATTTCTAAATAGAACTGGTGCTTTGCATGATATCCACGAAAATGTCTTGGTATAACGACTCTAAAGAAACTAATAATCAAAAATATTTTTCTAGTTCTTACAAAATTGTTAATTAAAAAAATGATAGTCATTTTTAAAAATATTTGGAGAATATGAAAAGAAATGCAAAAATTTGTAATATAGCGATTTTAGTAATTTCTAAACGTGTGACCGATCATCACTATATTTGCTTTTTTCAAATCATGGATCCTTATTTGTACAATATTTTCTCTTCGCCTATTCCAATTCTGGGCAGAAAATCTATATATATATATAAAAGGCAAGATGTTTGTGTGTGGGTATGTCTGAATGAATGTCCCTTATAAAAATTTTTATCTGATTCTCACCAAACTTCACGCAAATATTCTTTAGGCTACCGGTTAGGTTCTGGGTTACTTAATGTTTCTGATTTCTCCCTGATATGTGAAATCAATATCCCGATATCCGATCAGATCTGATCGAGATCAGGATTTCACGCCTTTTATTGTGGTTCTTGATGCATAAGTTGCTCTAACTTTGTAAAATTATAGTTTTTAGTCTCAACCATTACTAGATCTACTCAGACGACTCATTTTCCCCGATATCGGAAATTGCTACTCCCGATATTCTATCGAATCTGATCAAAAACCAATATTTAGTCATCAATATGGCTCATTTTCTCCAATTTTTACTCCCGATGGGGACGATACGTTTTCATGAACTCACTTAGGTTAGTTTATCCTTGTACGGCTTATATGATTCCGATATTGGAAATTAATACGCCGATATCTTATCGGGTTTGATCAAAATCAGTTTTTCAGCCTCTTTATTTTGGTTTTTGCTTCGAGTTTTTCTCTAAATAGGTATAATTGTAGTTCATAATCTTAACAACCTACGTTTTTCGTGCCAACGTCCAAGGAGTCTAAGCTGCAGGACCATAGATTAGTTTAAAGCTTTCAGTACACCCGAGCAACGCCAGGTTATACTGCTAGTATTAAATACAATGCTGGACAAAAGTTTAGTCGACTTTATCACCGTAGATCGCTATACAGCGATAAATCTTTTTTTCATTTTTGTATATTTAGCACAACGTTTACTTCATTAAAAACATACTGGCTTCAAGTTGGAATAAAAAATGAGAAACAGTTCCTAAAATAGACTTTTCATTACGCCATTTTATCATTAAATGGGTTTAATCTAAACTTCTTTATAAATGGAACTTTGTCTCTGTGTATGTGTGTGTGTGTCTGTCCGTTACCTATAGACTCCAAAACGGCTGAACCGATTTTCTTGAAAATTTACACAGTTGTACTATAAGCGTCTGCGAGTGTTCTTAGCTAGGTTTTGTGCCGAGGTATCTCCGATAAATATCGAAAATTGATAATCGAAAAAATCGGGTTATAGGAGTGGTTCGATTTTAGTAGAGGACACGTGGGCTTGCAAAAGGCTACGAATTAGAAATGTTCTTGCTTTACGTTCTCCGTCACTGAAAATTAGTCATCAAAAGTTCATTGCTTGGTACAGTAAAATAGCCAGCACATACTATATTCCTTGTGCTATTTATTACAATAAAACATTTCCCCCAGTGAGAAGCTAATTTCAGTAAGGACATCAGATTGTGTGATTTTGAAGTATTGATCCCCGAAAACAGTTGTGGAGACGAACAGAACGACACAAATTAGAAGGTCTACTACAAAATCATTATGGACAGCATGCTTAAACGTTTGGTGTTTACCAGTGGCAAACGTTTATTTTTTTCGTTCAGTGTTGTAGTTCAGTGGATATCGACTCGGAACGACAAATCGGGTTGCCGAGTTCGAATTCCTGTTGAATTCCTTGCATTCACTTACGCACAAATACCCTTGGGAAAGATATTAATCCGTCTATTCCCCTCAGTAATGGGTTAAATAATAGGACAGATTCTCTAGCCTTGGCTAGCAACCAGTCTACCGCAGAAAGCAATGCCAACCTACTGCGGATAATCTTCTGCCCGGTCATTCATGTCTCTTTCGAGACATTATCGTCCAAAGCGTGTATCGTGTATGGCACTTAATTGACTGATTATTTAATTGTTCGAAAATTGTGGAAAATAAAAATTTATGGAGTTAATTTTTCAGAAACCTCTTTCAGCATTCACACTGGTCCGCTTGAGCTGACTTCTTTCCAAGCGATGGAGAAAGACCGTTTAAGGCAGGGTTCTATGTCCTACCCTGTATAGACCTCAGGCATTTTAATTATCCTGCAACAGGTATCCAATAGCTGCTGCGTTAGACTGGTTGCCAGCCAAGGCTATAAAACCCAATTTGTCTTGTTATTTAAGCCATAACTAGAGAGAAGAGGACGGAATAATACCGTTTCCAAGGTATTAGCGCGTTAGTGAATGCAGGACATTTGACTGGAATTCGAACTCGGCTCTCCGATTTCCCTTTCCGAGCCCGATATCCACCAAGAAACCGATATCCGTCATGAAACGCTTACAGCACCTGGTATTCCCAAGTGGTCACCCATGTAAGTACTGACCAGGTTCAACGTTGCTTAATTTCGGTGATCGCGCGAGAACCGGTGAATTCTACATGATATAACCGTAAACTTTTTTTTTCAGATTGATAACTTGTATTCTCTTCTAATAATAATTTAAATTATGAAATATTGCCTTCACTCGATTCCCTTCTACTCTGAGGAGTGATTTCTATTTCGCTTATTGAAGAAGTAGAATTCAGGCACACTACTTAAATTTCTAATAACCGCGAGATTTAGTCGTGCTATTGAATAAGGATAGAAAGAAACACATAGACCGAAAGGAGAAAAGATAAAGAAAAAAAAAACGACACTGCTGAGAGAAGACATATTACGTGTCCAGGGAATGTGTTTTTGGTTTGCAATCAGGAACTAATTCCATCGAGACCTCGAAGAAATAACGTAGTAAAAAAGAGAAAATAAAATTATCAAATTTATTTTAGAATATATTGTCAATAATTTTATTTGTGATTTCTGACATATATTTAAAAACAATTAAATATAAAAATATTCGATATTTAAAATATTTTTATCGTTGTGTGATATTCTCTGGAGATTTCACGTAAGGCATCTTAAATTTTGATAAGAAAATCATTTATTTCTTTTGAAATGAAAACCAAAAAATTGAACATTTGATATTAGCATTCCTGTTAAAATGTTTTGTTATAAGCAATTGTTAAAATTGATATTAATCTTGGTTGTTTCATAGTAAGATATTACTAATCTATGTTAGTTCTAAAGTTGTAATAGATAAAGTACAAATTTTCTTGAGATTTCGGAGAACAAATTATATGTTCAAATCAATTCTGGGTTCGCGCGTTCAAAAGAGAAGCATTTGATAATATTGACCGACATTTTGAATTTACACAAATAAATCGGTACGCCATTAAAAAAGCGCTAACCATTTCCGGGAAATAGAATTCTGAATATAGAAATGATAAAGAGTTTCCTTCTAATCTATAAATCACGTGATCGATTAATGAGATTGATGCTTATTATGAGTGTCCTCGTTATATTTGAAATTACTGAAAGCTTTTAGTGAGACACCGGATACAGAGTTTTATTCAACACAGCTATTACGAAGAAAACGCAAAACTATATAAAAATTGTAGCCTAGCAAATACTTTAGAATACAACCATCCATACAAATATGCACACACACACACACACACACACACACACACACACACACACACACACACACATATATATATATATATATATATATATATAGTCATCTACAGACAGATCTGTTTTGCTGTATCACAGCTCATCAGTACGGTTAGACTCCAATTGCTTTTAACCCAGGATTGAGACCCGACCGAATTGGCGTCAGTCGGATATTCTACCTCTGGGCTACGCGCGTTCGGTAGAAGAAGGCAGACTTTTTAGCGTGTATATTGTCATTATACCCGCCCAATAGCCAGAGTGCGCTAATCCATTACTGAATGAGCGATGCGTACATGCCAGAGTATCTACTTTTTTTCAAAGTCTACCATTCTTCCAGAGTGCTCAATCAGGGTCCAGGTAAAGAGAACCAACAATTTTAAAATTTCGAGTTCTTTGTCATTTAATTCTTTCTGTTCAATATAGGATGCGCGTTGTGGTGCAGTAGATATCGGCACGGAACGACAAATCGGAGAGTCGAGTTCGAATTCCAGCTGAATTTGTTACATTTTCTTTCGCGTAAATACCCTTGGGAAAGGTATTAATCCGTCTCTTCCTTCCAGTTATGAGCTTAATAACAGGACAGATTCGATTCTATAGCCTTGGCTAGCAGCCAATCTACCGCAGAAAGCTAATGGCAACCTACTACGGCATAATATTTTACTTTGGAGGATCATGTCTCTTTCGAGATCTTTGATCCCCCAAAGCGTGTATCACGTATGGCACTTAACTGGTTGACTGAACAATACAATCAATATTGTAGAGCATAATATAATTAAATTTGTTTTTTAATTAAAAAACAAATTTACTTTTATATATATATATATATATATATATAAAATCATGCACAGACAGATCTGTTTCGCTGTATCACTGCTCACCAGTACGGTTAGACATCCGATTGCTTTTTACCCAGGATTGAAACCCGATCGAATTGGCGTCAGTCGGCAATTCTACCTCTGAGCTATGGGCGCTCGGTAGAAGGAAGCAGATTTTTTAGCGTGTAAATTATCATTATACACGCCCAATAGCTGAGAGTGTTATAATTCATTGCTGAATGAACGGTGCCTAGATGCTACTGTTTATCAAAGTCTCCCATTCTTCCAGAGTGCTCAATCAGGGTGTGAGAGCGTAAATCGTAATCCGCAGACAGATCTGTTTCGCTGTATCACAGCTCATCACTACGGTTTTACATCCGATTCCTTTTTATCCAGGATTGAAACCCGACCGAATTGGCGTCAATCGGCATATATATTACTCATTCCTGATGATTAAAGTTTTCTATTTGTTAATTTATATCAATGTCTTTCAGTAATTTAAATTAAAATCTTTTATATTACTCAAATTGAACATGAAAAAAATGAAATGCATCTTACATAAATTTTTTTTGCATGGATTCAAGATTGGTACAAATGCTTCTCAAACGCCTGTCAAACATTAACAGAGGATGAAGTGAAGGGTTCACTTTTGATCGGGCAGTACGGAGCTGTTTTCTAGCGGAATATGTTCAGTGTATAAGTCTTGTAGATCAAGGAGGTACAGGCCGTTCAAAATCAACATCTAAAAACACGAGTCGAATAATATCAGAAAAAAGTCCTGGATAAAAACTGACAGCTTTCCAACATTTCGAATCATCTCAAAAAATGCGAAAGGTGAAGAAACTCGACAAATATGATCTACATGAACTCAGTGAAAATCAAAGAGTTAGATCTTTTTGAAGTATGTTCTATGCCATATCTGAAGATTTGAATGGCCCAATTCTTGATCGAAGCAATAAAATATTTAGCAATCGTACACAATTGAATTAGTGACTTGAACCTAACGAAGGACTCAAATAGTTTCCAAAATCGAAAATTTACCGACATAATATTATGGTGAATCTGGTGATCTTATATTTCGGTTATTGATTATAATCTCTAGAATCTAACCTGAACATCACTGCCAAAGTTTACTGCCAGAAGCAGTCTGGAATGCACATTCAGTTAAACAAAATTTGATGAGCGCCAAATTTGCTATCAGGATGCCTTGCGTAAGCTCAACAACCTGAGATATAAGACTTGTCACACAGCCACCTATTCCCCTAATTTCTAGTTCCCTGACTACCATTTTTTCAAGTATATTAACAAACGTTTGAGCTAGAAGACATTCCGTTGAAAATAAAATGCAGAAACTGCGTCAAATAGTCATGTAAAATCGGTGAAGGTAAAACTATTTGATGTTCGTATTTTGACTGATTCAGTCAAAATACGAACAAAAATACGAGTCAAAATACATTAAAATAAAAGTTGACACTAAAATCGAATATTATCTTGCAATCAACGTAACAGCTCCCCTCAATCATGAATAGAAAAACATGATTTTACAGAAATCGATAAGGAGTACAGTGATTGGAAGATATCGATATATTGCCATGAAGATCAGCGGAAGGAGACAACGATAAATTATTTCAAGAATCTATATATAAAATATGCAAAATAAATATATTCATTTCTAGTTGGAAAATATATATGTATCGGAAGATCCAAAATAAGTGTCAGAATCATTAAAATAAGTATCAGAATAATCAAAATAAGTATCGGAATAACTAAAATAGGTTATAAGAATAATAAAATAATCATCAGAATAAAATTACTGACAACGAAACCATAAAAATATAAATTCCAGAAAAGTTATATCAAAAGATTTATATGTATCGGAAGATCCAAAATAAGTATCAGAATCATCCAAAATAAGTATCAGAATAATCAAAATAAGTATCAGAATAATCAAAATGTCGGCATAATCAAAATAAGTATCAGAATAGTCAAAATAAGTATTGGAATAACTAAAATAGGTTATAAGAATAACAAAATAAGTATCAGAATAAAATTACTGACATCGAAACCATAAAAATAATCATTCCAAATTGCTCTCATAAAAAGTTAAAACATCAATAAGACCATTTCTTTCATTGAGGCCCCATAATACATCACGGAGCTTTTCAGTAAGAACCTCTGCCCGTTTACTCTGAACACCAGACCGTGGAATGTCATAAAAAATAGTAGGGAAAATAAAGGAATTGAAACTACAAGTATACAAGGCTTTGGTGTCTGTTCAGGCTGAGTGCCATTAACACAAGTTTTGTTTTCGGTAACACGAGCTGGTTTATAATATTAGTAAGCCCTTGTCTACTTTCAGAAGGGCCATGTGCTGTTCACGAACAAATCAAAACAGACCAACAAACCTACTTGTAATATTTACATTGAAAGTTAATATACAGGAATTTATTTATCAAAAGTGAAAATAGGTCTAAACTTATTTATAAATGGAACTTTGTCTCTCTGTGTGTGTGTGTGTGTGTGTGTGTGTGTGTGTGTGTGTGTGTCTGTGTGTGTCTGTGTGTGTGTGTCCGTTACCTATAGACTCCGAAACGGCTGAACCAATTTTCTTGAAAATTTACACAGTTGTACTATAAGCGTCTGCGAGTGTTCTTAGCTAGGTTTTGTGTCGAGGTACCCCCGATAAATATCGAAAATCGGTAATCGAAAAAATCGGGTTATAGAAGGAGTGGTCCGATTTTAATCAAATTTGATACACTCATAGACAAAGACAACAGAAACGATATGCAGAAGTTTCAAGGTTGCAGTTCTTATAATAGTGCAGAAGATCGATTATATATATATATATATATATATATATATATATATATAAAAGGCAATATGTTTATGTGTGTGTTTGTTTATCTGCCTGTATATATGTATTTTTTCAGGCCTTTTATTTTAGGTGTTTGGTTCTAAGTAGATATAATTGTAGTTGTTCGTCTCAGCCATGATACCATTTTCTCAGAGGACTTTTTTTTTTAATCATGTCACCCCAAGCAAGGCATTCCACTACCACTATAGCGCAGGGGGTTACACAGGGGGTTACACAGGGCGATAGACGAGTTAGGATGTACATAGTGGGAGAGTTGGAGAGAATGGGAGGTTTAGTGTGTTAGGAGGTGTCTATTGACCTTACATTTAAACTCCTGGAGGTTATAGCCGTCGGGGAAGCAAGCATGCGGAAGGGAATCCCACAGGCGGGATGTGCGAGAAAAGAAGCAGTTGGAGTAGAAATTGCGGTTACATTTCATCGGTTTCACTATCAAAGGGTGGGACCTAGTTGCCAATCTAGTATCTCGTGCGAACTCACACCTAGGGGGCAATAGTGATTTAAGTTCATCAGAGCAGAAGCCATGAAAGTATTTATAGAAGAGGCACAGGGAAGCCACGTCACGCCGGTGAAAGAGTGACTGCAGGCGGTCAGCTAAGTCGGTATAAATCACATGACAGATTCTTCGATGCATTTTGTCGAGAAGCCCGAGGAGAATCGCAGGGGCACCCGACCAGATGTGGCAACAATATTCAAAACACGGGCGAATGGTAGATTTGTATAAGTGCAGGATAGATTCAGGCGGAAAGAATTTCCGGGCCCTGCACAGAGAGCCAAATTTCATGGCAGCGGATTTAGCAATGGATTCGACGTAGTCATTCCACTTGAGTTCCGCTGAGACTGTCAGGCCAAGCAGGCGTAGTGTTTTACTCTCTGGGAGGCATGCCTGTTCCATGCTAATGGGAAGGAGGTGCGGTCATCTGTGGTGGTTAATTGACAGCAGCTTCGTTTTGGAAGAATTGAATTTTACGAGCCATTTCCTACCCCAGTCCACCACGGATTGGAGGTATTTTTCAAGCTCAGTCGCGAGGTTCGCCTTATCATCAACATCAGATTTTTGATCGAGGCTAGCGTATACTGTGGTATCGTCGGCGTACATGTCTACTTGTGATCTTATGGCATCGGGGAGATCATTGATGTAGATTAGAAAGAGCGTAGGACCTAGGATAGAGCCTTGGGGGACACCCGCTTTTGTAGGGTAGTTCTGGGAGGCATGTCCTTTTAAATCCACCTTCAGTGTGCGGTTGGAGAGGAATGATTGGATTAAGTCCAACAAAAATCCAGTAATGCCGTAGCTTCGCAGTTTCCGTAGAAGGCCAGCATGCCATACTCTGTCGAATGCTTTAGAGATATCCAGGGCGAGATTTCGGGCTTCACCATTCTTGTCGAGAGCCTGGTATATATACTCAGTGATGGTCATTAGCATATCAGCAGTAGACCTGGTGAAGCGGAAGACAAACTGTTTGTCCGATAGGAGCCCGTGGGCCATGAGATGCTGAAAGACCTCGGCATTGATAATGGCTTCGAACACTTTGCCGAAGATCGGAAGAAGGCTGATAGGACGGTAATTTGCGGGGTCCGAGGGTTCATCAGTGTTCTTGAATATTTGAACCACAGAAGAAGACTTCCAACAGGCAGAAAAACAGGAGGAAGATAGGCAGAGGTTGTAGAGCTTAGAAAGGACAGAATTGAGTTCAGGGGCACATTTCTTCAAGACTGTGATTGGGATTCCCTCCCCACCACTCACATTGTGAGGGTCAAGTTTTGATATTATGCTAGAAATCAGCGAGGGCGTGATGTGGACGTCATTCAGTTGGGCCTCAGTTCTAGATGGGAAATCGGGTGTCTGGACTCCAGACGAATCCAGACACGAATTGGTCGAGAATCTACGGGCAAAGCATTCAGCCATGTCCGCTGAGGAGGTGAGGACCTCAAACTCGTTTATTAGTGGGGGTATTGAGGACTTACTCTTGCTAAGCATTTGCAGAAGCGCCAGTAGTCTTTGGTACCGAACTAGGAGGATGCTATGCGCTGCTTCATTCTGGCAGCAAAACACCATCTTAGCTTTGTTAAGTATCTTTTTACACTTATTACGACCTGAGGTGAAAAGGCGCTTGTTTTGGTCCGACGCGTGGCTACGATAAATACGGACGAAGTGATTCCGGTGGGCAATGGCGGCCGAGCAAGCGGGCGAGAACCAGGGAGACGAATGGGATTTAAGCTGAAATTTCCTGGCAGGGATGAAAGCATCGACGCCAGCCTTAACCCAGGAGGAGACCACTGATGCACAGTCTTCGACGGGAAGACTAAAAACATTGTTCCAAGGGACGTCGCAGAGGAAGTCACGGAACGAATCCCAGTCTGCTCTTTGATAGCGGTAGGATATTCTGCTGGTCTGGGTTTCTTGGGTAGGGGTGGAGCGGAACGAGATGTTGACAGAAACTACGGCGTGGTCAGAATTCCCGAGAGGGCAGAGCTATCTGGTGGTGCAAGAATTTGGGGTGGAAGTGAAGCAGAGGACTAGTAGCGAGTCCCTTCCGTTAGGGCTATTGGAGAAACGCGTGGGGAAGTCCACCACTTGCATAAGGGATTGGGAGATTGAAAAGTTAAAGGTGTGGACACAAGCAGTGTCGGTTACAGAGTTTTCGAGCCATTTAGTGTGGTGGGCGCTAAAGTTACCAAACACGAAAATATGGGCAGATGGGTGAGAAGAAATGGCCTTGTCGATATTGTCAGAGATGCTGTCAAGTACTGATCAGTCAGAGGAGGAGGGGGAGCGGTAGAGGACTTATTTAGCTTTCAAAATTCAGTTTACGACGAAAAAACATTTGATATCGATACCAGGAAATCAAAATTTGACTTACATCCATTCATTTTACTTTCAGTCTACAGTTCAACACAGACTCTTTGGACGATGGCAAGAAAGACTAAAAAGCAATAGTTGTTTCCAGTTAAGGCGAAACCGTAGACTGAAAGAAAAATGAATAGATGTAAGTCAAATTTTGATTTCCTGGTATAGATATCAAATAAGTTTTTTTCGTCGTACACTGGATTTTGAAGTCTAAATAAGTTCTCTGAGTAAATGGTATCATGGCTGAGACTAAGAACTACAATTATACCTACTTAGAGCCAAACCCAAAGCAAAAACTAAAATAAAAGGGCTGAAAAAAATACAGATATTCAGGCAAATAAACAGACACACACAAAAACATCTTGCATTTTATATATTTGTATATACTGTCGATTTTCAGCACTATTGTAAAAACTGCAACCTTAAAACTTCTGAATATCGTTTCTCATGTCTTTGTCTATGAGTGTATCAAATTTGATTAAAATCGGACCACTCCTTTTATAATCCGATTTTTCGATTATTCATTTTCGATATTTATCGGGGCTACCTCGACACAAATCCTACTTGAGAACACTCGCAGACACTTAGAGCACAACTGTTTAAATTTTCAAGAAAATCGGTTCAGCCGTTTCAGAGTCTATAGGTAACTGACACACACACACACACACACACACACCGACACACAGACACACACAGACAAAGTTCCATTTATAAATAAGTTTAGATTAGATATTATAGTCTATAGTTGGTGTCCATGAAATGTTCCACCTTTATTAATAAACGTTGCTCGAAAGCTATAAATGTATTTCGTTTCGGTAAGAAAGATGTAACGAAATAGAGGATAAATTATTTGTAAAAGTTATACATTACAAATTGTCCAGTAGAATTGCACCAGCGCAATTAGCCGTTTTGATTTTATGTTCGTATAAGTGTTGTATTTCTCGTTTAAGTTCACTGTACGATTTTCTTCGAAGAGATTCATTGAATTGGGATTGGCAATAAGGTAGAATTAGGAAAGAAGCGATCTTTTATTATTCAAATATATTTAAACTCAGTATTGGGTTTTGTGTTGAATCCTCATTTCAGAAGTGATCGAAATATTATGACTTGATCTGAATAACTTGCTGAAAGCATAAAACAATTATGATTATTTACTTACTATTGATTCCATTCCCTCTCTTTCTTTCTCTCATATATATATATATATATATATATATATATATATATATATATATATATATATATATATATATATATATATATATATATATATTATATACATATATATATATGCATATATATATATATATATCCGCAGACAGTTCTTTTTCGCTGTATCACACACACACACACACACACACACACACACACACACACACACACACACATATATATATATATATATATACAGTACTGTGCAAAAGTATTAGGACAAGAACTATTTTATCTTTTATGAGGCATCAAAATAAAGTTTAAAATCAGTCCTCTCCTAACACTTTAGTTTGCAAAGTTTTAAGACAGATGTGGTTTTCCTAAAAACCTCATTGAAATTCAAATACAGAGTAAAATTATTTGTAAGAATTATTTAACTAAAAAGGAAGAGAAAGGAAGGCTTCAGAATTTGAAGTGGCCCCGACAAAGCTCTGATCTCAATCCTATTGTACGTCTATGGGATATTTTGGATAAAAAAATTGATAAATCTAATGTTACTTAGCAAGAAACACTTTAGGAACAAATACAAGCTGCTTGGCAGGAGATACCATTAGATACATTGAAGAATCTTGTGATGTCAATGCCTGACAGAATGAAGGCTGTGATGAAAGCAAACGGCTATTATACAAAATATTAAATTTATTTTGTAACAAGTATTTTTTCTTGTTAAAGCATTTATTGAGTAAATCAAATAAAATTCCTTTAATTAAATTGTTTATTTTCTGACAATACGCCTTATAAAAGAAAAAATAGTTCTTGTCCTAATACTTTTGCACAGTACTATATATATATATATATAGTCAAGAAAAACGACCAGAATTGAAGAATAGGGAATGCGTATTTCTCCATCAGGATAATGCCAGAGCTCATATTTTGTCGGCCACCCGGTAAAATTGTTTCAGCTTCGATAAAATCCTGATTTGTGTACTTGGCTGTTAAAATCAACTGCAATTTTTAGAAGATTTTAATAATGGGACGCAATAAAACAAAATATTTGAAACAATATATTAAGATTCAACAAAACGGAGATAACGAAACAAACTCACTAATAAAATAGGGGCCAATTAACGGTTTGTTTAATCCGTTCCTTCATATTTTTAATCGTTTAAAATTTATCCATGATCCATTGATTAATCCGGGTATTATATAAATGGCTTTGAGTTTGATATGTTTACTTGGTAAAAAATTTATTGGTTTAATATAAAAATAAAATAAAAATATCTCTCGTAAGAAAAATATTAGCAAGAGAGCGACAAAAGAAAAAGACGTCTTACGACAAAGCCTATTTCAAGACTACTTTCAGCATGATGATCACTTAATAGACAATGGTACCTGATTGCCTCACATAAAAAGCTTGAACAAATAAGACTGCAAATGAAGAATCTGAGGAATAGAGGAACTGATTAATTTAGCGGTTTATTTTGTGCGGGAATTAGTTTTGTTTAAATGCAGAAAAATATTGATTTGTATAGATTATTGATAAATTAAAACCTATATGATATTTTGGATTTTACTTTAGTGCTATAACACAGACTTACATAGCTGTTCGATATTGACAAGACAAATTATCTAGCTATCACGGCAATCAACATTATTAATATTAAAGTTCTCACGCATCTAGAAAATGCTGCTAACAATGCTGGGCTCTATGTGAATGTTTAAAAAATGAATTCATACGCTACAATCAGTAATATTCAAGTCGAAGTGTAACAATTAACACTTAATATCTCAAATTTTTTTATATACCTACGAAGTGACAAACGATGGGAAAATCAGGATAGCTAAAAACTGGCCATCTTGAATAAAATTAATGTAATCTTGAATTTGAAAATCAAGACAGCCTCAGACTGCTTGGACATTAACTAAAACCCTAGAGTCTAATCCTTATGAAACTGAGAGTCGGATGCTAAAAGCTATATTTAACATCTACTGGAGACAACATCTAACTAAATCATATCTTTATGTACCCAACGCTGACATTTCCAGAAAATTACATGAATGTAGATTAAAAACAAACTATTCAAGATAAGTAGGCTTTCAGCACAATTACGTTTTTGACGTTCCTTGATTGGTGATGTTTATATTTAACTAATACATTTTTCTATACAATGTAGGAGTACTGTGGCATTTGGCATTTTCTTCAGTGATGAATGGTCATTTGCATTGGCAATATCTGTCAACATTTTTGCAGGATATGGACTTTGGGATAAAGTAAAACCTACATGATGATGCTTGTCCAAGGAAGATCCCAATATCTAGTCAAGAGTGATAAGAGTAAATATGCAGGGGTTTTACACTGAAAGATTCCTGTTTTGATTTCGAAAACTTTAGCGTCTTCGTCCGGGATTTATCCAAGATTTGCTATTGATGTCTGCAGTGATAGCAAGGTCTTTTGCAAAGTCAATATCTGTCAATTTTTCTGCGGGATATCGACTTTGTGATAAAATAAAAACCTATATGGTGTTGCTTGTCCAGGGAAGTTCTCAATACCTAGTCAAGGATGATAAGAAAGAGGACATGTGCAAGTGTTTCACACTGAAAGATTCTTGCTTTGATGTCGAAAACTCTAGTGTCTCAGTCAGGGATTTATCCAAGATTTGGTATTGATGTCTGCAGTGATAGCATGGTCTTCTTCGAATTTAATATCTGTCAATTTTTTGCAGGATGTCGACTTGGTGATGAATTAAAACCTAGATGATGATGCTTGTCCCAATTTCTAGTCAAGGGTGATAACAAAGAGTAAATGTGCAAGGCTTTCACACTGAACGTTTTTGCAGGATAGCGACTTGGTGATAAAGTAAAACCTACATGATGATGCTGGTCCAAAAAAAGTACTCAATAACTAATCAAGGGTGATAAGAAAGAGTAAATATGCAAGGGTTTCACACTGAAGGATTCTTGCTTTGATGGCGAAAACTTTAGTGTCTCCGTCCGGAATCTAGCCAAAGATTTGGTATTGATATCTGTAGTGGTACCAAAGTTTTCTACAAAGTCAATATCTGTCAGTAAAACCTAGATGATGATGCTTGTCCAGAGAAGTTCCCAATATCTAGTCATGAGTGATAACTAAGAGTAAATGTACGTGGGTTTTACACTGAAGGATTCCTGCTTTTATGTTGAAGAAGTTAGTGTCTTGGAGCTAGCCAAAGATGTAGTATTTTTGTATAGCCTCATTATAGAAGGAACTGTTTTGTGGGTTGGGTGTGCCATATACCAGAAATATCTTATCCTAATTTTCTTTCCGACCTTGATTCAAGAGTATGATTGTTGGCGTGTCAAAATCGTGAATGTCCAAGTTACCTCAACCGAATTAATAAAACGACTACAAGAATTAATCAATTTGCTAACAGGTTAATTTACAGATGAGACAAGAAATATATAAACAAATCTATATTAATGATTATTTTATGGTTTGATTTTTTTCTCACTGGTATTATTTCATACCTGGAGATAGAATAGATGGAATAAAACTATTTTCATTCGCTTCTACGCGGTCCTTTTAGTTATAATATTTATCTTCATGGATATTTTTTTCCGTTTCGTTCTTATTAAGATCCGTCAAACGTCTTTCTCTATGTGTCGCACTCATTTGTGTTTAAACTTCCTAACTCTTTGTAGTGCTTCCTTTCCTATCCCAACTCGTTGTACTCCCATCCATTTACACAATGACTTGAGGGGCGGGGATAATCGTCATTTCCATCCTGCTTTCTTGGCTTCAATATATCCTTCGAATATCCATTTTACCATTACGTGTACAAGACATTTCAACGCTCTTTTTCTTTTTCTTTTCTAATCGTATCACCCCGAGCAAGGCGGTAATGCCACTGATGTGCAGGGGGCTACATAAGTGTAAAAAGATTAATTAAAAGAGAGTGAAGAGGAAGACGAATCAGTTAGAAACGAAGCAACAGAAAGGAGCAATAGAAAGATGAGAATGCAGGTGTGATGACAGTTTCAAAGGTGGAGAGAAAGAAAAGGATATACGGGGTGGAGAAAGAACTAAGGTCAAGTGGTTAATAGATGAGTATTGGCCTTGCATTTAAGGTTGTAGCCGTTAGGAAAGCAAGAATATGGGAGAGAGTTCCACAGGCGGGAAGTGCGAGAGAGGAAGCTGCAGGAGTAGAATTGTCGTCTGCATTTGGCTAACCTAACTGTGAATGGGTGGGACCCAGTTGCCAATCTGGTTGTACGAGTAAACACCTGTTGAGGAGGCACCAGTGACTTAAGTTCTTTGGAGCAGAAGTCATGAAAGTATTTATAGAACAGACAAAGGGAGACCACATTTCGTCGGTGGAGAAGTGGCTGTAGTCGAGCCGCCAAGTCAGTACCTATCACATTACTGATCCTCCTTTGGAGCCTGTCGAGAACACTGAGATGAACGGCAGGGGCGCCTGATCATATATGGCAGCAGTATTCTATGCACGGACGAATGGTTAATGTTCTAGTGCGTTGCTAATCTTATTCATTTTTCTAGTTGTAGGGTAACTGTGTACTGTTGCAGGTTAACGGAATTTGGCTTTGTGGTAGATAGCCCACTATAAGTTAAAAATGATTTTAGAATCAAGAAAGGCAATTTGGGTAGGAAATAACATTTATATATACACATGTCAATTAATGTTTTACAATTAAGGCAATATTTGAATATAGGTCCAGCGGAGGTTAAACTGTTTATGGCCAATATAATGCTGAAAAAGATAATTAGTGTTAGGAATGTGAGGAGCGGAGGTATGTGAGTAATGTCTTTGAAGTAATCGCTCCTTAGGTCAGTAAGTAATTTTGAGGCAGGGAAGAAGTGATGAGAGGTGAAGAGAGGCGAACATAGTAGCCGCTCGATTTAAGTCAAGGGGTTATTAATTACATTCGTCTCTCTGGGTCTCTGTGTCAGTCTGTCTGTCTGGGTGCTTTTTGTCTCGACTTTTTATATCTGCTTTTTAGATCAAAAACAGCTCGTTTGGAATTTCACAATTGTATTTGATTCTGGGCTTCCCATTGGCTGGTAAATAAAATTCGCGTAGGCTCACGAAATGGAAATTTGATATTTGATTAATTTTTATTTTTCAACCGTAACATCTGCGCGAATACACCTGCGCCGAGACGACTTTTGTTCATTTGCTTTTTGGTCTTTTATAGAGCAAACATCCTGTCCCTCGCTTTTGCTCGGTATCACCGCAATGTCTTTATATTTTTTCTTTTTTCCTGAAAAACAATTAAGTCAGTTAAGTGCCTTACGTGATACACGATTGGGCGATCATGTCTCGAAACAGACATGATTGACTGGGCAGAAGATTATCCCGTAGTAGGTTGCCATTGCTTTCTGCGGTAGACTGGTTGCCAACCAAGGATATAGAACCCAATCTGTCCTGTTATTTAGCCCATAACTGGAAGGAATAGACGGATTAATACCTTTTCCAAGGGTATTTGCACGTAAGTGAATGCAATGAATTCAACTGGAATTCGAACTCGGCTCTCCGGTTTCTCGTTCCGAGTCGATATCCACTGCGCCACAACGCACACAACAATTGCGTTTCCTAAATGCTCCGCATATAGTATTCTCAAAATTATTCAGTAGAACCACACCTCTCTATGTTTATTGCTATATCACGTTGAAACACATAATTTAAGCAACGTCCAGTCTGGTTAGTACCTAGATGGGTGACCGCTTGGGAATACTAAGTGCTGTAAACTTGGATGCGCAGAAGATATAATGGATAATGGCACAGAATTGTTAATCGGAGTTGTAAATTTTATTGGGTTCATTATATTCCAGTACACATAGAAAAGTTAAAAATCCACCACTCCTCCCCCTGCTATGTATTAATTAGTAACATTTGTATCACTAAACCATAACTAAACACCCACTG
Source organism: Ascarosepion bandense (assembly GCA_037127315.1). Taxonomy (NCBI): domain Eukaryota; kingdom Metazoa; phylum Mollusca; class Cephalopoda; order Sepiida; family Sepiidae; genus Ascarosepion; species Ascarosepion bandense. The sequence continues at coordinate 9,529,892 of JBBBDQ010000266.1, forward strand.
CATCAATTTGATTAGATAATCAGAAAATTGCGACACAAATAATTCTATCTTTTTCTTATTCCTTTTAGCGGTAAAACGTGTTTTTGTAGACACCCATTTTTATTTACAAAAAAAAAGTGAATTTAACAAAAAAAGGCTTAAATAGGTAACTCAGTCTTTTCTTTGCTCTTGTTTTCAGCATGTTCTGAAAGCATTACATTTTTATAGGTTTACTTCCCTCAATATGGGTCTCATACACAGGGTGAGATGGGTAAATATTTGCCATTTTATAGTATGAATTTCACGCATGCGCGTTTTTGCTTCTTTATTTGTCGACTGCACAGCACAGTAGGGCCCGTTGGGCACTTTATCAATTGTCGTCTAAATGATAAAATTTCAATGTTGGTGAATAGTGTCATAATCCTTGCCTTCGGTTAATTTTTGATATTACAGTGAGTTTTGCTGATCCTGTCGCCCAACTGATGTGTGGTGTTCAGTTAAGCGAGAGGCCAACAAAACACTTTTTAACATAAAATATGAACTGAAGGCAAGTATTCACGAACTTAAACAAGAAGATTTTTTTTATAATCGTTTCACCCGAGCAAGGCACTTTACTGCCACTATTGCGCATGGGGTTACATAGAGGGGAAAGTGGTAAGAAATGATGGTTAGATATAGGAAATGTCAGAAGGAGGGTAATAGACGGGTAAGGATAGCGAGAATGAGGGTTGGGTAGATAGTGAGAGTGTTGGGAGAATAGATGCAAGTTAGTGTGATAGGAGGTGTCTGTTGACCTTACATTTAAACTCCTGGATATTGTAGCTGTCGGGAAAGCAGACATGTGGAAGGGAATTCCACAGGAGGGAAGCGCGAGAAAAGAAGCTGTTGGAGTAGAAATTACGATTACATCTTATCTGTTTTACTGTAAAAGGGTGGAACCTAGTTGCTAATCTAGTATTTCGTGTAAATTCGTACCTAGACGTTACCAATGATCTAAGCTCATCGAAGCAGAAGCCGTGAAAGTATTTATAGAAGAGGCACAGGGAAGCCACGTCACGCCGTTGAGAGAGTGGTTGCAGCCGGTCTGCCAAGTCAGTATCGATCACGTTACAGATTCTCTGTTGTATTTTCAAACATCGTCTGAAGGCCATGGTTGAAACCAATAGCGTTTTTATTGAATAAATTTAGCATTTAGTATTTCAAGATATTTTTGTGTAATTTTCGTTCGTGAATATATCTGTTAAAATAAGATGTCTGTGTTATTCTCATTTTTGCGTAACTTTGGCGACAATTCATTGATCGCACCCTGTATTTAAACTGTTTCATTTCATTGTATCACTTTCGTTGCAGACACTGATTATCTTAAAACTTTCACTCAGTGTCTTGAAGTCAAATTCAGTTTTTATTTTTAAAGGCATGAACCTATATCTCCTTGTCATCTATCCAATGACTAATTAGCTTACAATAATGTTTCATGACTGAAATGCTATAATAGTGGGCAGAGAAATGAATAATTGAGTAAACCTTTGGGAAAACGCATCTGTTTTGTCATTACCGGCGGAAATTATATTATCGCTATGAAAATACTACTATCTCAATAAGAGACAAATAAATAGACTATTTTCTGTCATTTTTAACATTATTGCATTTTTTCGTAATTTCCGATATTTTTATGCCAACGTAAGTAATTAGGATAATCTCATTAATAGCCTGATAATTGTTCCAAACTTATTAGAGCTCTTTTGGTCCAATTATTAGGTGAACGTACTATCCAAGTTCAGAAGTAGGTAAAATCTATGGCCGGGCCTCCTCGTCGGTAACGTTTTTTTTTTTTTAAGCAAAATACCGATTTTCTATTTTTATTTTCCATTTCGAATTCTATTTTCTCATAAAAAGGATTTATTTACTTTTATATTTCGTTAATTAAATTTTATTGCAATTTTTTTTTTAAAACATAATAATGAAATCTCAGAAGTCTTGCCCTAATGTTCGGAACCACGTGGCTCTGTTTCTTTGTTTTATCTTTGGGTATTTAAAAAATTTAATCAATGATTTCCCCAAATGAAGCGAGAATATAAAAAGAAACAGTATCATATTTCCAAGAACTGAAATTATAATTATTTAGTTTATACGTTCATCGTTATCATTGGTTTAAAGTCCTGGTGTGGTCAAAGAAAGCCCACTACACATATATGGGTTAAAATCCAGAGGTATTCACTCATGAAGAGCGTGTCATGGGCAAATACTGTAGTTCGTGCCACAAAGGATGTCCTCCAATTTGGACCCTCAAGCCTTGTCGGTAAATTCATTCGAAAATCCTTACCTAAAAAGAAACGTGGGATAACGATGGCAGTATTGTACGGCACGTAACAATGGCACTTGTTGATTAACCTGACATGTAAATGTTTAATTTCGATTATTTTAGATGAGTTTATCTCTCGCCATATTGCCTTAGCGATCTTGTGTAAATATCATGACCAACCTTTGTTTGTTTCTCTCTTGTTTTCTTTTTCAATGGCCAAAATGAAAAATGTCACTCGTATTATTCAATAATTTCATTATTAACGTGTGTATACATTTATGTCAGTCAGTTAAGTGCTATACGTGAAACACGTTTGGGCGATCATGTCTCGAAAGAGTAGGTTGCCATTGCTTTTTGCGGTAGAGTGGTTGCCAGCCAAGACTATAGAACCCAACCTGTCCTGTTATTTGACTCATAGCTAGAGTGGGAACAGATAAATTATATTTCTAAGTAATAATTAGTGAGGGATCAGTTTATTACTTCTTAACAATATAAAACTGATCCCCCACTATATGCCCAGTAGAAGCCTTAATCATGTTTCCAACTATTATATCTAGTCAGTCACTTAAGTGCCATGCGTGATACACGCTTGGGCGATCATGTCTCTTTCGATACATGACTGACTGGGCAGAAGATTATCCCACAGTAGGTTGCCATTGCTTTTATGGTAGCTTGGCTGCCAACCAAGGCTATAGAATCCAGTCTGTCTTATTATTTAACCCATAAGAGGAGGGGAGAGACGGATTAATGCCTTTAATATATATTTGTGCGTAAGTAAATTATAATTAGTAAGGAATTCAACTGGAATTTGAATTCGGTTCCGCGATTTGTTGTTCAGAGCCGATATCCACTGCACCACAACGCACATCACATTTATGTAGGAAAGAAGAAAGAAAATAAAGGAAAAGTTTCGTTTTGCTGAAAGCTTCGTGTTGGGATCACCTCTTTTGGATACAAGAATGTACTCGACTGATGCGTATATATTATCCTGCCTATACAGAGAACAGGAGTTGTAAAAAGCAGTTGGCATTTGCTTCTGCTGTTACGACAATGACACTGTCATCCCTCTGTCTTCTGGTAGAGGTCGCTCTCTGCCTCCCACCACAGAGCACTAACCCAGTCGTGGTTCCGCCGAAGGGTAGAATAACGACTCGGTAATAATAGACAGACATTTTTTGGCCCGGCTATATGGTCGGGAAGACCCACTATAAAATGACCTTGTGCCACATCTAACCTTGCGTGGGAAGGTTGGTAAATACAGTTGTAAAGAGTAGTTGTAGAGTTGTACAGTCGCTTAGTTATTCAGTATATTGGGGCACAGTAAGTTGGAGTTGTTTGGTTACAGATTCATTACCTGGACATACTTTTTCACTACAAGACTGTATATATTGACTACTAATAGTATTCCTAGTATTCCTGAATTGAATGACCCGTTTTCCAGTTTCTGTATTTTTGTTCAATATAACTTATATTGTCAATCTCCATGTCTGTTTTTGTTATTTATTATTTGTGTGGTTTCTAAACCAGAATCTCACAACATAAATCCGTGATTGAAATATGGAGAAGAAAAAGAAAGGAATATATTATATCTGCTATTTTAATCATTTTGCTGTTTGCTTATCATTGATAAAGCATACTTCAGGTGGATTAGTCTTGTCAAGCAGCGTTCTTGTGGATAATTCATGTGTGTAAGTGTATCAAAATTCTAGTTTGTCTATGTGTGAAACTTATGATAATGTATATTCGTCTATTTCTGTGGATGTAGTAAGCATTTTTATTTATTTTTCACGGTTGTCTAGTGTAATATATGGGAACGTTTTGTGTGATAATATGAAGAATTTATGTTATACTTGGTTATTGTAATGGAGAGGCATGTCCGAGATTCTTTAAGCATGCAATTGAGAATAGTTGATATCGTGAAGTGTTTGATGCATAAAAATGCTAAACTTTTCTTTAACTCTCTTTTTCTCCTTCATATATTATTCTCTGCTAAATCCTTCATAAAAGCGAAATATATTAGTTTTATAAACGTTTCTTGTTAGCTCCTATCACATTTCATTTCATATTTGATCCCGTTTCATATTCATATATTCATAAAGTGTATCTGTAACGGTGCAAAAGAATAAAAATAGGATTTTATACACACACAAACGCACTGACACACGCACGCACACACACACACACACACACACATATATATATATATATATATATATACATATATATATATATATAGAGAGAGAGAGAGGAACTAACCAATGTCTATATCCACTGGGCCATGTGTCCTTAAGTTCATGACTCTTAGAGTTGTGAGTTCAATACTAGGCTACAGCAGTGATTAACAAATAACTTGCAGGGTTAGAGGGAGATAATCCATCACTTCCCGCAAGGAATGCAGTGATCGTAATAAAGGGTTCGGTTCGAAATTCTTAGCACCTGAAGAAGCACGCAACTTATAACGGCCGAAAGGTCGTACAATTGGCAACAAAGATGAGGACAAGAGCCCAAATAATGTAAATACTGTAATTGCTACCTCATTTCAGAAATATCGACAAATAGTAGAGTCTTTGATTGTCTTAATTATTTTTCCTTTACAGTATTCTCTCATAAGATCTTTAGTTTTCGTTATTAATGTATCTAATTTCTTTCTTTTATTTTTTCCTTTACATTGAATCAATCAACGACATATCTGAAGTGCCGGATGTTAAACATTAAACTTTCCACTTCGGGTTTTTCATCTGTTATATTATGTTCTTTATAAAAGCCCAAAAATATCAAACTATGTATTTTGTCTGTGGTTTTAACAAGGTTACTTCTATGTTAATGCTTGAAACCGTCCATGCTATCAGCAATATTTTCTTACTTTGAGATTATTTGAATTATCTTAGTGTTGGTGTATCACTTCCGTTTACACACTATGGACTCTTCCCCTGCCTACAGAGAACGGGGTTGGAGAGTTGTGTTGAGTTGTTAGCCAGAGCACTTGAACCCCGCTCGTTGGCCAGTAAAAAACATAGACTTATTACCGGACTTACTTCTTTGTATATATTTGACTCCTAATAACAAGTATTCCTGAATCTACTAACCGTGTACAGGTTCTATATCTTTTGTTCAATATACTTACCTTTTTCCTCACATATCTTTTTTGTGTTATTATATTGTGTGATTTTCTAAACAAGAATCCAGAACACTTATTCTTTAGTAAACTCCCAGAATATCAAAGTATATATATTGTATATGGTTTTAACACGGTTAGTTCTATATTAATGTTTAAAACCGTCAATGTTATTAGCAATATTTTCTTAGTTTGAGATTATTTGAATTATTTTATTATTCTTCGGGTTTAATTATTTAATTTGTTCTTATTGTTTTCACTAGTATTTTCGTGTGAATATTTACAGGATCATGGCAATTGTTTAAAAAATGTCCATTGATTTTTTTGTGTAAATCGTAATTACTTTGAAGGTGTGGAAGATATGGACTAAATAAAAGGCAACGTATTGACAGAAGATAAAAATAAAGCGAGATAAAACATTAGTTTTGGAAGTCTGGAGAAATTTGGAAAAATACTGGTCATAGAAAACACCTTAATCAAAACATCTTCAATCGATAGAAAAAAAAAATAAAAGTACTATAAGAAAATCACTGTACTTGTTGACCAAGCTTCTGTTGAATAAATGTAAATGGCGCCGAGCAAATTAGTACAGTGGCTTTCATGACTGCTTTTATAACAATGGTCAATATAATCACGAAAATAATTGCCAGTTCTCGTCTGTTTTTTTTTTTCATTTATATTTCTTTTTCTTTCTTTTAACATTTACTTTCTTTTTCTTCGTTTTTCGTAATCTTTTTCTTTTTAATACTTTTTATTTATTTTCTGACTTCACCATTTCTTCTTCTGATTCGATTTTGTCTTTCTTTCTGATTTTTCCCGACCTTTTACTTATTTTTTCTCTTCTTGTTTGTCTGTAGAATCCTCACCCTTTCTTGCTTGTTCTTCTTCCATTTCGTTTCAACAATTCATTTTTGTATTTTCTTCCTAGTAAAAGCGAAAATATGATACTACAGAAGATTATTTATACGAGAAACGACGGAGTTTTAAAGAAGATGCAAGTAAAAATGTCAGCTACATAGAATCACTTCCAGTTAGTAGGTCTTCCAATTTGTCCCCCATTATGAAAGCCACAGACAGATCCTTAATGAAAGTGCTGCGAAACTGAACTAATATCATCGTTGCATTCAGGGCAATCAGTACACTATCGTGGCTTTCATAGCAATTAATTTAAAAGGTGGGTTTGTTTGGTTTTAAAAATGGATATAGAACTAACATTGTTAAAAACCATATATATATATATATATATATATATATATATAATTTGAGATTCTGGTGGGGTTGTAAAGAATAAGATAATTCAAATAATCTCAAACTAAGAAAATATTGCTAATAACATGGACGGTTTTAAACAGTAATATAGAAGTAACCTTGTTAAAATCATAGACAATATACATAGTTTGAGATTCTGGGGGTTTTGTAAAAAATAAGATAATTCAAATAATTTCAAACTAAGAAAATATTACTTAAAACATTGACGGTTTTAAACACTAATATAGAAGTAACATTGTTCAAACCATAGACAATATCTATAGTTTGATATTCTGGAGGTTTTGTAAAGAATAAGATAATTCAAATAATTTTAAACTAAGAAAATATTGCTAATAACATGGACGGTTTTAAACATTAATATAGAAGTAACCTTGATAAGACCATAGACAATATATATAGTTTGATATTTTGGGGGGGTTGTAAAGAATAAGTGTTGCGAATTCTTGTTTAGAAAAGCATAAAATATAATAATAACACAAAAAAGATATGAGAGGAAAAAAAAAGATAAGTGTATTGACAAAAGATATACAACCTGTTCACGGTTAGTAAATTCAGGAATACTTGTTAGTGGAAGTCAAATATATACAAAGAAGTAAGTCCGGTAATAAGACTATATTTCTTGCTGACCAACGAGCGGGGTTCAAGTGCTCTGGCTAACAACTCAACTCAACACAACTGTCCAACCCCGTTCTTTGTAGGCAGGATTATTTGTATACTATGGAAGAGTCCATAGAGTGTGTAAATAAAGGTGATACCCCAACAATAAGATAATTCAAATAAGCTCAAACTAAGAAAATATGACTAATAGCATGGACGGTTTTAAGCATTAATATAGAACTAACCTTGTTAAAATCATAGACAAAATACATAGTTTGATATTTTTGGGCTTTTATAAAGAACATAAAATAACGGATGAGAAAACTCGAAGTGGAAATTTTAATGTTTAACATCTTACACTTCAGATATGTCGTTGATTGATTCAATCAATTTTGAATTGCTAGATTTATTTCTCCTAAACTCGTTACTATCCACAGCTATAGCGCCTAGTCTGAGAGAAGAGAGTATCATATCTTTCCACGCTTGCTGGAGCGAAAACGAATGCACCAGGTTCGATTGGAATTTGAACACGGCAGGCCAAGGCATCTTTATTCATGCTATTGTACTTTCAGCATTCTATAACACGAACTCTGGCTGCGTCCATTGAACTACCTTGACATTTAGCAGATTCCGCCAACGTTGTGTTGTTGATCTCGGATTAGCCAAAACAGGACCGCTTATTACCATTTGACGAGGCTACTCTACACATGCGAATGATTGTTATATGATAAAAACCAGATTCAAGACCGCAACAACACAGTTATATAGAGAGAATAATTACAATATTACATGCAAGTTAAAATAAGTGGAGGAAAAAATATTAGTTGGCTGGTATTTCAGTAGTATATTCGTGTTGTATGATTTCTACGGGACGATCAGAATTTGAATTTGAATTTGCAATATTTCTCTCTCCCATTTTCTTCTATTTTTAGCGGCAGGCGAGTCTTCAGGGCAACCGTATTTTAAAATGTCTTTCCAACTTCTTCTTCTAAGGTACGAAAGCCGACTGATTAATTTCGTTTTGAATTCTGAATTTGTTAAGCAGGCATTACGCCCGGCATAGGAAAGAGGGATGTAAAGTTTTCATTTCTCTCCCTGTATAACTTTTACCAGCTGGAATTGAAAACAATTACATTTAACCATTTCGACTTTGAACAGTAAACACACTTCCTCGATTTTTCTGCATGCTCTTATCAACTGTCCTGGTAACCCAGTACACAGAAAATTGTCAAGGTCTCATTTCGGGCTAGAGTCACCTGTTGTTGACACAGAATAGGTACGGAAGAAAACACAACTCGGGTATTAGTGAAACAGCAACGAAAAACAAATACAAGAGTGTTACACGTCAGGCTGACTCCCAAAGGTAGACCGGGGAGACTCAACAAACTTAACTCCTCATTCAATAGTCAGATCTTGAGAGGCATCTTCTCCCGGTATTTATAATCATAAGAAGAGTTCCTGATGGTACAAAAGGCTAAGTCTTATAACATCACCCATCGTCAAAAACCCATCGTCAAAACCCATCGACAGATGGAATTACATTGATAGATTCACTTAAAAATAATTTTGTACTCCGTATATTTCGCGTCTGGGTTTTCCACTTGTTAACACTTCGGCTACTTTTAACCGACAAAAATGATTGTATTCGCTGATTTTACAGAAATCTTTTCTGACCTTAAAAATCACTTAAAATTAATACCAGCCATCGAAAAATAAGGTTCCAATTCATCCTTTTCTTATATTTTTATGTCATATATGTCAACATTGTGAATATCGTTTATTCATATTGTTACCTTTTTATATCTTCTTTTTTTTTTTCTTGTTTTATGCCTTGCGAAGTACGGCATGTGCGTTGTGGTGCAGTGGATATCGACCCGGAACAAGAGATCGGGGTGCCGAGTTCGAATTCCAGTTGAATTCCTTGCATTCATTTACGCACAAATACCCTTGGCAAAGGTATTAATCTGTTTCTTCCCTCCAGTTATGGGTTAAATAATAGGACAGATTGGGTTCTATAGCCTTGGCTGGCAACCAGTCTACCGCAGAAAGCAATGGCAACCTACTGCGTGATAATCTTCTGCCCAGTCAGTCATGTCTCTTTCGATGATAGCCCAAATCCTGTATCACGTATGACACTTAATTGACTGACTGAATATAATAGTTGGAAACATGATTAAGGCATCTACTGGGTATAAACTGGGTGACCTGTTTTCTATTGTTATGAAGTAATAAACTGATCCCCCACTAAATACTACTTAATAATATAATCTATCTCTTCCCTCTCTAGGTATGAGTCAAATAATAGGACAGATTGGGTTCTATAGCCTTGGCTGGCAACTAGTCTACCGAAGAAGGCAATGGCAACCTACTACGTGATAATTTTCTGCCCAGTCATTCATGTCTCTTTCAAAACATGATCACCCAAATCTTGTATCACGTATGGCCCTTAACTGACTGACTGAAGTACGACACTGAGATAAATAGCGAAAATAAAAAAATGACATGATTTATTTCCTATTTTCCTAATGGAAAAGCATCGACTTTTCAGAAAATAAGCATTTGAAAAATACCTTTATAATTTGGCACAAACACCGAACTGGTTGGAAATAATCAATTACCTCATTTATGAAGAATTTTATTCCTTCACGTGTTTTATTTCATTTCGCCATTTTTACAAGTTTCTTTGCGTTATTTTGTTTCTTTTTTCTTGAACCCGTTATTCTAAAAACTTTTATTCTTTGCCTCAGGTTTGGTTCTCTGTTCATCTTGTTTTTTTTTTCTTTTTTTTTTTCTGTTATCTTCTTCCTTCTCCTTGTTGAGATTCCATAAATCATATTTTCTTCTTCAACATTTCTTTTCTATCCATTTTTATATCCTTCGAAAATGATGTTGTTTACTGAGGTTATGAATTTTAACTACCCGTTCCTATGACGTCCAGATGAAGTTATATGTTTTTTTTAATGTTTATGAAAGGTTTGTGGGTTATATAAAAAAAATTGGATTTTAATAATTTTGTGGAGTAGTTTTCGCACTGAAGGTTATAATCGTGCTATGTCGGTTGCAATTGACTTAACGCACCCAAAATGTTAGGAACTTTGTAATCTTCTACTGTAAGCTGATTCCTTAGTATTCGGCTAACTGCCGACTAATATCAACTGCCTTAGTCCAACTATGTCCAAACTGAAACTAACCAATAGTTCTACTGAACTCCAATAGAACTCTAAAGAATTCTCTAGAACTTCTAAGAACTCCTAAGAACTTCTCAAGAACTTCTCGAGTTAATTTCCTGTTAAATCTTATCAATATAGGAAGGAGAGTCCATTACCTGAGGAAATAGGTGTGTTTCACCATAACAAATAATATGTAATATTTTTCTATTGAATATTGCATTAACCTTTTACGCAATAACAGTGTTTTTTCAAGATGCAAGTCCTACTATTTAACCCATGTGGGCAAATCACGTGTTCCTACCTTCACAAAGGCATTTGCGCATTAGTAAATGTAAGATGCCGGGAAGAGGTAAATTCATACGTTTCTGGGAGATATTAATGCGTAAACGTACAAAACTAACCTGACTGGATTTGGAACACGGCTCTCCGATTTGCACCTCCGAACGTTTATCCATTGTATCACTTACACATACAAGCTTACTGTCCCTGGTATTCCTAAGCGGTCATCCAAACACTGACTAGGGTCTATGTTGCTTAACTTTGATTCCCTTACAAAAACAGTTGTTTCAGTGGGATAGAGTCATAAGCCTGCAATACATTGGTTTTCATATGCCTATGTAATTTACTTCTTCTGTGTGCCTTGTCTTTTAAGGACGTAGGCGATCATGGCCTTCCACGTCTCCCTATCCCTGGTGACTCTTAGCACGCTTTCTCCTGTAACGTCTCGCAGCACCCGTTCTGACATCCAGCTGCTCAGGCCCTTCAAATATGTTATCCACTGATTTCCTCTGTCTCTTTTTTCCTCTATCTGGCCTGTTAGTATCAGATTCTCTAAGCCCTCCTTCCTCAGTGGATATTCCAAAAACTTCAGTTGTCCTTTCCTGATTCTCAATATTAATTTCCTTTTTATTTCCATTCTTTCCAACACCTCGTCATTGCTCACATGCTCGGTTCATGATATCCACAGCATCCTTCTGTAGAACCACATTTCAGATGCTTCATTTTTGTTTAACTCATAGCTGGAAAAAAGAGATGGATTCATACTTTTCCCAGGGGTAATTGTGTGTAAGTGAATGCAAGAAATTCAACTGGAATTCGTTCAGATCTGATATCCACTGCACCACAATGCACATCCTTACAGATCTTCTTCTTTTATGTGAAATGTCCTTTCAGGACGTAGGCGATCATGGCTTTCCAAAACTCACTATTCCTGGGGGCTCTTAGCACGCTTTCTCATGTTGCCACATGCAACCCTCGTTCCGTCATCAACCTGATCAGGTCCTTCAAATTTGTTATCCGTTGCTTTCCCCTGTATCTTTTTTCCTCTATCTTGCCTGTTAGTATCAGGTTCTCCAAGCCCTCTTTCCTCATTGCATGTCCCAAGAACTTCAGTTACTCTTCCTGGTACTGAATATGAATTTCCTTTTCGTTTCCATTTTTTCCAACACCTCGTCATTGCTCACATGCTCGGTCCACGATATCCGCATGTAATGACATAAAATAATTGCCAAGATAAGGGTCAACTGATTTTTAAGAATGATTTCATCTGTCAGCAGAACATCGATAAGTAATTTCTGTTTTTACATAGATCGTAAATAATGTGTATAGCAATAAAAGGTGAAATGGATAAATGACGAATTATGGGGTAAAAACTCTTTCGATGAAAATATTTCTTCGTTTTATTTATTCTTGAAATAATTCAATAACTGCTTTAAGTCAATCAGTTAAGTGCCATAGATGATGCACGATTTGGGCGATCATGTCTCGAAAGCGACATGACTGACTGGACAGAAGATTATCCCGCAGTTTACCATTACTTTCTGCGGTAGACTGGCTGGAAGCCAAGGCTATAAAAATGAAGCCCGATGGAGAAATGCTCAGCTATGCACGCCTGAAAAGTATCCACAACTCCCTTTTATTTGTCGGTGACGAATTTTGTGCCAGAATAAACCTCCGCACTTCATCTAATAAATACTCAAAGGATGAACATCTGGCAAATGTTGTGGTCACACTACTCATCGGAACCGCAGAAAATGCATCTCAAACGAATTTTTGATATAATGGGCCCGATGATACGGTTCGAACTCTGCTGAAATAGGCAAACTTCGTTCGATTACACTGAACTCTTCAATTGGTTCAAATCTTCATAATGTTTTACACCGTCCCAAAAGTGTATAAGGCGTTAAAATCACAAAAATCAAATGGTTAACTTATTGGCGTTAGATATAAATTTTAAAATGTCTTAATTGAAAATAAAGCTAAAAGCCGTAAAGGATTTCTGCCCGCAAACGAAAAGTGCGAGAGAAAAAACAATTGCAATATAACTCACTGTTGCGTTTTTCAATTTCAACAGTAAAGATGACGAGGTCATCAAGTCAGTCAGTCAGTTAAGTGCCATACTTGGGCGATCATGTCTCGAAAGAGACATGACTGACTGGGCAGAAGATTATCCCACAGTAAGTTGCCATTGCTTTCTGTGGTAGACTGGTTGCCAACCAAGGCTATAGAACCCAATCTGTCCTGCTATTTAACCCATAACTGGAAGAAAGAGACGGATTAATACCTGTCCCAAAGGTATTTGCGCGTAAGTGAATACAATGGATTCAACGGGAATTCGAACTCGGCTCCCCGGTTTCTCGTTCTGAGCCGATATCCACTGTACCACAACGCACATCGATATATGTATGTATGTATGTATGTATGTATGTATGTATGTATGTATGTATGTATGTATGTATGTATGTATGTATGTATGTATGTATGTATGTGTGTGTGTGATGAAAAATGATCTATCTATAATAATATTCACAGCTCTCTCTCTATATATATATATATCGAACACTGCTTTGAATTAATGTTTTGGACGTAGTAAAAATTCTTTCTTAGTTCTGTATTTACTCGGATATATTTTTCCAGCCCTTTTATTTTAATTCTTGCTTTGGGTTTGGCTCTAAGTAGGTATAATTGTAGTTCTTAGTCTCAGCCATGATACCATTTACTCAGAGGACATATTTACCCTTCAAATTTCAGTTTACGACGAAAAAACCAATTTGATATTGATAGCAGGAAATCAAAATTTCACTTATATCCATTCATTTTTCTTTCAGTCTACGGTTTCGCTTTAACTGGAAACAACTATTGCTTTTTAGTCTTTCGTGCCAACGTCCAAAGAGTCTGAGCTCCAGAACCATGGATTAGTTTTAAAGCTTTAATTACACCCGAGCAACGCCGGGCTATGCTGCTAGTCTATCTATATATGTCAGTCTATTAAAATCTATCTATCTACCTCTCTCTCTCTCTCTCTCTCTCTCTCTCTATATATATATATATATATATATATATATATATATATATGTCAATCTGTTTAAATCTATCTATCTATCTATCTATCTATCTATCTATGTCTTTTGACATCTATCTATCTATCTATCTATCTATCTATCTATCTATCTATCTATCTATGATTTTTGACATCTATCTATCTATGTTTTTTGACATCTATCTATCTATCTATCTATCTATCTATCTATGTTTTTTGACATCTATCTATCTATCTATCTATCTATCTATCTATCTATCTATCTATGTCTTTTGACATCTATCTATCTATCTATCTATCTATCTATCTATCTATCTATCTATGTCTTTTGATCTATCTATCTATCTATCTATCTATCTATCTATCTATCTATCTATCTATCTATGTCTTTTGACTATCTATCTATCTATCTATCTATCTATCTATGTCTTTTGACATCTATCTATCTAGCTAACGAACTTAACTACAATACCTCCTTGAACATTCACAACCGGATTCAGTTCCCAAAATTTAACAATATGAACTGTTATCAGATTTGAATTATAATAGTCATCTTGCGACATTCTCAATATCTAATTATCTAACTCTCTACTTCTTTATATATCGAAATATCTGTGTTTTTCTTTCTTTTTTATTTATATATGTAATTCACTTAACTTTTCTACCTCATTATCTGTCTTTATATATATATATATATATATATATATATATATATATATATATATGCGTTTTAATCAAGATATCCACATGTTTTATAAAATCTGACCTGTAAATTATATAATCACTTTTAACAGAAACAGGGCAAATGTGATTTCCCTCCAGTGTTCATGTTCTTGTATTGTTTAGTGTTTAAATTAAAACCAATTAAAATTAGGCTTCCTTGTATCAGCTCTTGAAAGCGATCTTTTTACTTTTCCTCTTTTGCATGTCGTAAAATGTCATTTAGTATCAATGCTGAAAGTTACGAAGCAAACAAGATACTAGATCTGAACGTATTCTCTTTAGAAATAAGTGAAATTAAAACCGGGAATTCAAGACTATTCAAGAATACTTTTTTTATTGCAGATTTCTTCAAAACCAATTCAGTTAAACGCATGGTTACCTTTTACAGGTGACTGAAGTTTATGATGTTATATCAACGCGTCTTTCAATGATTCACGTGTGCCATATGGATTTACACTAAAACAAAAACATGCACAAAATTATAATTCATTTACATCATTTGTTGGTCTTTTATTGTTAGAAAGGAAAACATCCAGAAAGAATCAGTATCATTTGTTGAGAAATTTTAATAACTCGGTACACTCTTAATATGCGTCTCACTTTGTTCAGAACAAATTTGGATATGGAATGAGAATGTTCCCGAAAAAACTAGAGGCATTAAAGATAACTGAATCGAAAGGCTGATAAAAAAACAGTTCAGGTAACATAAAACGGGTCGTCGCAGACAAACTCCGCGTAGCTCATATGAAAGTATTAAGGGATTTGAAAACAGATGCGACAACCATTATGTTTATGTGCCTCAAAATTGAATACAATTTTTTTAATAGACTACAGTGCTCTACTGCTTTAGTCTTCTTCCATATTAAACTAAACTTAGACAATAACTAGGTTTAAATAGTTATGTAGTAGTAAAAAATATTTGGTAGTAATTACGATTAAACTGAATTGATCCTCACTAGAATGCGTTTACTACTACGGCTTTTTGCCAGACTAAACTAAGATTAGTAAAGAATCATAGATTTACAGTTAATCATGAATAAATACCTTGTTGTGATAATATGGTTTGCTTGATTGTTTAAACTGGAGAGCTATGCTGGTGGGAGAATATCTTCTGGCGAGTGCAACCTTTCCTCACAGGTCAATGATTGGGTACAAGATACAACATTTAGCACCTATTGGGGCAAATATCAATGTCAAAAATCTGCATTGATAGGCACACATCAGCCGCCCAATACTTTGTTATCATGTGCAGTGTTCGGCAGCTACAATGTCATGGATCAACATTTTTAGTTCGATGAATTGGCAATAATATGTTTAAACTGAAACGAAGTAATTTTACAAAGGAAAATCACAAGCAATAAAAATTCGACTGTTTACAACAATATAAAGCGAAAAACATATTTGGGCAAAAGGAAGTGATTCCCTATTAATCATTCGTTACCAGGTCTGCAACCTAAGAGAGTGTCCCTGTTAATTTGCTGCAATTGGAAGTGCAATTTTCATTTAAAAATCAGTCCACAAAACCACATGGTGAAGTGAGGCGGATACAGTTCTTATTTCGACAACCCCAAGTCCCGATAAACGTCCAGAATTGGCCAACAATCAGGAAAACTCCAAAGCACATGTTTCATTGGCGCAACTTCAACCGATATAGCCATCTGGTTTCGGATTGTTACTTATTTTGATACTTGGGTAATTAAAAAGATGAAAAGAATGCGCGTAAGCCTGCAGAAACAGATACATTATCTCAACAAAAAGAAAGAGTTAATGGGAACCTGAAGCTACCTCAAATATGGTGAAATGTAATGGAACAATATGAAACATATGTAGCTAAATATATCTCTTTATCTGAGTAGTCATTAAGTTTGCTCTGTCACAACCACACACACGAATACGCATACACACACACACGCACAAACACACACATACACACACACTGCAACATTGTACAGTATAAATATATAAAAATAAATTTACAATAAATTATAAATGTTATAAAAGGTTTAGATGTGATATTAAAGATAGCTAACAGACCCTGACCGAAACCATTTCATATTTTGTAACGGAATCCGGTAATTAAGGGAGGAATATCTATATCTTTTCTCTCTTTAGATATATGAATTTAGTGCGGCGACCTTGAAGAAGAAGAACACGGATGATATTGGGTATTTTGAATGCAATGCTGACTGGTTTTATTGGTCGGTTAACCAAAACATGCTGATAAAGCGACAATAATTTAGCCAAACATTGTACACGCATGGTATTTATAAAGGTTTTCCTATTTTTTCATTATTTTTGCACACTGTCGGTTTCGATTCATATTTTTTAATTCATACATACATATGCAACTAAAGCCTTTAAGAACAGTATTCTGCAGTAACTAGGAGCTATAGGGTGCGTCAGATAGCAATGGTACAAGGCCACTTCTAAACATAGCCGATAATCCCCGCATTTAAATCAGGTTGTTGAAAAATAAGTGAAATTTTGTTCGCTGAAAATTAACATAAATTTGTAAGAAGAATGTTCGACGAGAATCACGTAATGAGTTAAGGGTATTAAGAAATGTTCGTAATTTGTAATTTGTTGGAAAGAGTTTATGCGTATGTATGCATGTATGGACGTTTGTTTGGTAGGAATGTCTTTGGATGGAGAAGATGAAGTAAAACGAATCAGCACACGAGAAAGAAGGAGAAAGCGGACGATGTGTGGTTCGTGGTTGAAGTTTGTCCCGTTACATTTTAGTTCTCTCTCGCTCGCTCTCTCTCTTGCTGCTCTCATGTCTAAATGACTTACGCTGATTGAAGTCATTTATGTATCCTTTACATTTTTCGTACTGGTTCACGATGTCTTTTTTAGTCTTGCAAATCGCTCCCATTGGTCAGAAAACCAAATTAACATCGACTCGCGAAATCCGGTTTTGACTTTTTCTGTAAGTACGAAGTCAATCCTTTTACTATGCGGCAAAACCACGATTTCACACGTCATTGTGACTTTTTGTAAAAGTGACGAATAAAATGAATTTTAATTCTTAATTTTCTATCTACCACAAACTTTACTTGTTTCACAAATCTACAATTTAAAAAAAGTTACATTAAAACGGATAATGGAGTTCGAGAATTCTTTTCGTTTTATGCAAAGAGTGGATCAGATTGCTACCTATTTAAAATGCAATATGATTGATTGGTCATTATGATATATATATATATATATATATATATATATATATATATATATATATATATATATATATAAAAGCATGTATTCTCTGATATATATATATGAAAGAAAAATGTAAATATTTTCTTATACTTGACATACGTTATATATTGACATATATAACATATTTTAAAGAACAAGTGCATATTTGTGTTGTGCGCGTGAAGACTGCTATATTGACCCACGTAAATATCACCGTATTTACCAAAAAAAAAAAAAAAAAAAGAAGAAGAAAATTTTAACCCACTCTAAATGGTTGACAAATGAAATCCTATCCGCTGGAGCAAGTTCTGGCATTCTTGAAAATATGGCTGTCATTGCAGTCAACTGGGAAAGCATACTGCCAAATTTAATTTGCTCTCGTTCTCGATTCCGTTTTACTGCTGTTCCACACGAATAGCAAGAAAAATGATGAAAGGAGCGTGAATTTGGGGAAAGTTGGAGTGCGAACGGCTGGGAAATATGGATGAGAAAATCTTTAAGTTTTAGGGAAATAAAATGTATGATATATATATAAAAAACATAAAATATATAATAAAGCAGAGTTAAATATAGATGGTTGGTTTTAAGAGAAAGGTAGAAACACTGGGAGAAAATATACGGAATATGTAAATATAGCAAAGGTGGGGGGGGGAAATGCTTCAAACTGCAAATGTGATTAGCAAATAAAAATAACTGTAAAACTGAAGAGAGGTAAGGTAGATATGAAGTGTCTGACACAAGGGGGCAGTGTCACAAAATAAACGGGAAAGTGGAGGTGGTAAATGCGAAAAAATACTGACATTAAAAAAGGCAAAGCGAAAGATGTCAAATGATTGAACGGAAAAAATTTAGAAATGAATAAAGAAGAAAAATATATTAGAAGAAGAATGAATGAAAAAAAGAGGAAAAGAAAAAGAGAAAGACGAAGGAAAGATTCGACTAAACAAAAAGGAAAAATGGAAAAATATAAACGTAAAGAAAGACTGGACAAAAAAATAAAAAACAATGCGACGATGAAGGAAAAAATTGAAAAAAATGAACCAGGAGAAAGATGAAGGAATGATTGGAGGAAAAAGAAGAAAAAAGAGGGACATTGAGAAAAATGAAGAAAATATCGGGCAAAAAGAAAGAAAACAGAAACGTGAAGAAAGATGAAGGAAAGACTGGACGAAAATACGAAAAATAGGAACAAGAAGAAATGCGAATTTCACATTGGATGAAAAAGAAAAAAAAAGGAAGAAAGAGAAAGAAGAAAGAGAGATTGGATGAAAAAAGAAACAATGCATAATGAGAAAAATGAAGGAAACATTGGCCGAAAAAGAAATAAAAGTTGAAGAAAAACGACCTAAAAAGACGAACAATGAGAATGAAATAATGAAAGTTTGACAAAAAGGGAAGAAAAAAAGAAGGACAAAGGAAACAAGTCGAAAGAAAAAAGGAACAAAAATAAAGAAAAAAAGGAAAACTGAAGGGAAAATAAAAAACGTAGAAAGAGAAAAACAAAGAAAGATTGGAGAAAAATGGAAGAAAAAAAAAAGACGGGCTGGAGGAAAAAAATTGATATTAAGAAAAGTTAGAATGAAACGCTAAAGAGAAAAATAGATTAAGAGATACAACAAAAATTTTAACGACAAGGTTGAATGAAAAATAGAATAGAAAAATAAGAGACAGTTCGATGGATAAAGAGAGAATCTAATGAAAAATTAAATGGTTAAAGGAGAAAAAGAAAACGATGAAAAATGCTGTAATAAAAATGATAGAAATAAAGAGATTAATAGGGAAAAGTCCTGGGCATGACGGTAAACTGCATCCGGCAGCATGGCCTCTGATTAAGAGGTTGTGAGGAGGATGAAACCACCTCTTAATTGCTGCATTATAAAAGTATAAAAATACACTTTTATAGAAATACTAGCAGTATAGCCCGGCGTTGCTTTAAAACTATTCCATGGTCCCGGAGCTCAGACCCTTTAAACGTTGGCACGAAAGACTAAAAAGTAATAGTTGTTTCCAGGTAAAGCGAAACCGTATACTGAAAGAAAATTGAATGGATGTAAGTGAAATTTTGATTTCCTGGTATCAATATCAAATAAGATTTTTCGTCGTAAACTGAATTTTGAAGGCTAAATAATTTCTCTGAGTAAATGGCTGAGACTCAAAACTACATTTATACATACTTAGAGCCAAACCCAAAGCAAAAACTAAAATAAAAGGGCTGAAAAAAATACAGATATTCAGGCAGATAAACAGACACACACACACAAACATCTTGCCTTTTATATATATATATATATTATCGATTTTATGCACTATTGTAAGAACTGCAACCTTGAAACTTCTGAATATCCTTTCTTATGTCTATGAGTGCATCAAATTTGATTAAAATCGGCCCACTCCTTCTATAACCCGATGTTTTCGATTATCAATTTTCGATATTTATCAGCGGTTCCTCGACACAAAACCTAGCTAAGAACACTCACAGACGCTTATAGTACAACTGTGTAAATTTTCAAGAAAATCGGTTCACCCGTTTCAGAGTCTATAGGTAACGGACACACACACACAGACACACACACACATACACACACAAAGTTCCATTTATAAATATGTTTAGATATAGACATAAAAATAAACTTTTCTAAAAATATACATTTCTGAAGGAAAAATATTACCAACAATACATTTTTGAATACAAAACTGGCACTTAACTGACTGAATGTGTAAGAATTAAAATGCCTTGAGAAAAGAGCGTGAAGAAGAGGCGGAAGAATGAGATGTTGGGAAATAATAAAAAGTGAAATGTGAGGGAAAATTAGGGAAGAATTCAAATAAGAGATATGAATGCTTAGTTCGATGTCCAGATAAAAAACAACAAAGAAAATAGCAGTGAAGTGAAGGAGAGACAAAGTGGTCGGAATTAAAGATAAAAAAGAATAACAAAATAAGAAGGAAAGAACTAAACTTTATGAAAGACGATAATAGACGAACAATAATAATAAAAAAAAATCTTAAAAGGATATGAAAGTGAACGCAGGAAAAAAATGAAAGAAAGAAAGTTAGTAAAAGATGAAATAGAAAGGGAATATTTCACTGAAAAAGAACGAAGGAAACAAAACAAAAATAAAAGAACGAAATTGAGATATAAAATAGAAAGGGAATATTTCATTCAAAGAGAACAAAGGAAACAAAACAAAAATAAAAGAACGAAATTGAGATATAAAATAGAAAGGGAATATTTCATTCAAAGAGAACGAAGGAAACAAAACAAAAATAAAAGAACGAAATTGAGATATAAAATAGAAAGGGAAGGTTTCATTTGAAGTGAACGAAAGAAAAAGATGGAAAAAGGAAAGAAAAAAACGAAGGTAAGATATAAATTGAGAAGGGCTCATTCAAAGAGAACGAATGAAAAGAAAGAAAAAAGAAAGAACGAAAGTGAGATTAAAAAGATAGAGAAAAAACTAATTAAAAGAAAACGAACGTGAGAGGTTAACAAAAGGGAAATGGCCTCATTCAAAAAGAATAAAAAAGAACAAAAGAATGAAGGAATAAAAGTGAGATATTGTTGTGGGATGTCCACTTTTTTCTATGATAATGGACTCGACTGGAGTATACATATACTCCTGCCATAGGGAGACACAGATTTACAGTACGAGTTATTGTAGAGATCCGTAAGATAACGAATTTACACAGAGAAACCGTGTCAGTAATCATAGTAGCTCTGAGCTCCACTCAGTCAGAATAGTATTACACGGATATACTAATTCCAGCACGGCTTCACTTCAAAGACTTATATATATATATATATATATATATATACGCATCGCTCATTCGATAATGAATTGGGCGTGTTTATACGCGCTAAAAGCCTGCCTTCTTCTGCCCGACGCTCGTGGCCTAGGGGTAGACTCTCCGACTGACGCCGATTCGGTCGGCTTTCAGTCCTAGGTTAGGAAGCGAACGGAGTCTAAGCCGTACTGATGAGCTGTAATACAGCGAAACAGATCTGTCTGCGGATATATATATATATATATATTTCTAATCGTATTCCTGGATTACTAACCTGCATTCCAGCTGTATATTTGCGTTTAATATAACCTATTTTCCTATCTCAAATATCTGTTTTGTGGTTCATCACCCGGAATCCACAACAGATATAAAATGAAAGATGTCCATTCATAGAGAACGAAGGAAAAGATAGAAAACGAAAGAAAAAAGAATAAAGTAAGAAAAACAAAAATGAGTGATAAAAAAAAGGATAAGAGCGCATTCAAAAAGAATGATGGAAATGAGAGAAGAAAACCGGAAGTGATAGGTATAAAAGAAACGTAGAAAAGTTGCTCATTCATATAGAAAGAAACGACAAAAAAAAAAAGAAAAAGAAAGAAAAAACGAAAATTAGAGGTAAAAAAAGCGAAACAGACAGAACTCGAATGAGAGAAATTAATGAAAAGAGAGAGATCGGGAGATGATGAGATGTTAAAATGAATGAAAAAGCGAATGTAAGTAATTGAATAAAACAAAGTGTGTAAAATAGAAAAAAGAAATAGAAAGAGTGTAAAAAGGAGAGAATGTGTATAAATAAATAAAAGAGTAAGATTGGAATGAACAGTATAAAATTTATTAGAAACATGAAACGTTAAGAAATAAAACGAGAGGAAAGAATCTACACGAAATAGAAAGTAAAAACGATGTGAGATAGAATATAAAATTTGAAGAAACACATGAAACAATGTGCAAAAGAAAGAAAGAAAGATATATATTTATTAAAGAAGGAAGAATATCTGCTGCCATATATGGTCAGGCGCCTCCGCTGTTCATCTCAGTGTTCTTGACAGGCTCCAAAGGAGAATCAGTAATGTGATAGATACCGACTAGACGGCTCGACTCCAGCCACTTCCCCACCGACGGAATGTGGTTTCCCTTTGTTCTATAAATATTTTCATGGCCTCTGCTCCAACAAACTTAAGTCACTGGTGCCCCTGCTACAGATGTTTACTCGTGTAACCAGACTGGCATCTGGGTCTCACCCATTCACAGATGGATCAACCAAATGCAGACGACAATTCTACTCCTGCAGCTTCTTTTCTTGCACTTCCTGCTCGTGGAACTCGCTTCCATATTCTTGCTTTCTTGACGGCTACAACGTCCAGGAATTTAAATGCAATGTCAATACTCATCTATTAACCACTTGACTCTAATTCTTTCTTCACCAACCTGTATATTCATTCCTTTCTCTCCACCTTTGCAATTGTCATCACACCTGTATTCTCATCCTCCTCTTCCTCCTTTATAACCGGTTTGTTTTTCTCTTCATTCTCTTCTATCTAATCTTTTTTACTCTTATGTAGCCCCCTGCACTTTAGTGGCGTTACCGCCTTGCTCGTGGTGATACGATTAAATAAAAAAACGTGGTCTTGAAACACAGTGTGCAATACAAGACAGACTTAAAAACTTAAATATAAGAAAGAAATAGACTAAGACAATTGTGAGAAATGTTTGATAAGGAGACAAACAAAAGAGATTATTAGAAAAAAAGTGAAATAAAAAGAGAGATATATAGAGATGGTGAGAAAGAGAAATAGAGAGACAAATAGATAGAGAGATATGATCAAATAGAGAAAGAATGTAAATGACCGAAAGTATATATATATATATATATATATATATATATATATATATATATATATATAATCATATCACCCCGAGCAAGGCGGTAACGCTACTGATGTGCAGGGGGCTACGTAAGAGTTAAAAGATTTGGAAAAGAGAAAGCCGGAAACCACATCCTAAACAGGGAACAAGGGATGAGCCTCTACACCTGTACAATAGACGTGGGTGGAGTGTGAACCGGTCGATAGTCTATCTACTCCAATTAGTCTATCTATATTCAAGGAGAGAAGAGACAAGTAAAATGAAATCAAATTAAAAGAAAAAGAGCAACAAACGGAGTGACCTAAAGAAATGGGAGATAAACGTCATAATAAAAGAGAGGAAGAAACAAGTGGAGTGAAAGTGAGATAAAGACAGAGTATTGAGAAAATAAAAGGGACGGTGTTGAAAAGAGACACAGAGAGTGGCGGGGGCGAGAGTGAAGCAGCCAAAGGCAAACGATGACTCAAACCATTTGCATTTATTTCTTTCTTTCCCAGTTTTTGATTTTTCGTTTTGACTCTGAATAATTTTGAGAGTATTACTTTTTTTTTTATTTATTTTCTGGTTTAAGCATTTCCCCAAGAACTTTCTTTTATTGGATTATCTAAAGTGAACCAATCCTATTTCCAAGGTTTATTTTTGTTAGATATTCTTTCTTATCTTTGTCCTCTGATCTGGCTTGCACATAGTGTGTGATATATACATGAGAATTCTGATATATATAAACAGATACTCACACAAACGCACATATATATATATATATATATATATATAATACGAGAAATAAAATGCGTGAAATTTACGAGAATTATAGTTTTTTTTTCAGGTTAGCAGAAGGTCTGCCAAAAACACTCAATAGATAACTCTTGAGTCGGTTAACCAGAACTTTTCTGAATTTATTATATATATATATATATATATATATATATATATATATATATATATATATATATATATATATATATATATATATATTTGGGCTGCAATCTCTCTTTTATGCAGGTTTCACTGACAAGATGTGATAGTTAAGTGTTTATGTAATTTTTCTTGTGATCTTATGGTTTTTTTTTACATAAAATTGTCCAAATAGCTAGGCTTACAGCCTATCACCTTGAATACACCGATTCTCGCTCGATAACCGCAGTTAAGCAACGTTGAGCCCGGTCAGTACTTAGATGGGTGACTGTTTGGGAATACCAGGTGCTGTAAGCGTATAGTAACGGATGTGCGTTGTGATGCAGTAGATATCGGCTCGGAACGAGAAATCAGGGGGCCGAGTTCGAATCTCCAGTTGAATACCCTACATTCACTTAAGCACTGGTACCCTTTGGAAAGGTATTAATCCGTTCCTTCCCTCCAGTTATGGTTTAAATAACAAGGGTAGGACTTAGGAACCCTGCCCTGAAAAACAAATTCCAATGAATCTTGATACTCGAAGAGAAAGATGTATTACTAGACACAAAAACTTATATAAACAACAATAAATTATTGAAAGAAAAAGGTATTACCAACAATAAATAAACAAAGTTTAGTTGGCAATAAACGACCCGCCCAAGTTGATTTGCCATAAAAACAACCAACCAATCAAATGTTTAGTTTATCCGAACGCTTTCGGCTATACTTTTAGCCATTTTCGAGGAAGAATGTTATTTTCGTGTAACAGAATGTAAGTCGTGTTATGTGTAACGTTGAGTAGTGGTATGTGTTATGTATCGAACACGGTAAGCATGTTGTTAGCGTGTTCGTAATTGATGTTAATGGGTGCAGGGTTTTTCCTTTCCATTAATAAGGCCTCCATTATTTTTAGTCTTTTTTTTTTTTTTTTTTGCATGTGGATGATCCTATGATATTTGTGTTGTGAACAAGTATATTCCACATAGTGTTTGTAGGTGTCCGTGTGTGTTTAAAATGAGATCGAATTGAACTTCGTTACTACCGTTACACGTAAATAACATTCATCCTTGCGTATATATAACACGCTAAAATTTGCTCCTCTCTCAGCCATCTGCCGATATCTTAGTGGTAGACTCTCTCATATCGGCCGAGTTTCGATCCTGGCTGAGAAACGTCGAAGGCATTTTTTAAGGACTCTATCTGGACAATAATATATTACCTCACTGTTCTGTTTTATTACAAGGTTAATTTCCTTAGAGCCACGAGGTTGTTTCTACAGTTCTCTCTGTCACAACTTTCTGTTTGACTGTTGAACGATCTTTTATAAAGTGTGAGTTGACTAAAATATAAGAATATTTTTCTTTATGCTTACGTCTGTATCGTTCCAAGGGTGACATTTCGAACAAAATATCTTTCTTTGATTTCTTTCGTTTTTAAACTTATTAAGCAACAAATCGTTTCAAAAGCGCATTAAATCGAAAAATCAGTAATCACAATTCTCTCATCTCTAAAATATTTGGTACTGATAATCGTCACTTAAATAAATATGTATTTGATTTTTCTAATGTCACGGTAGAAGAAATGAAACGATTTCTTCTTTTGAGACGAATAGGGTTTTGCATTCCTTCCTTTAGAAACGGTAAGAACTTTAGTTCTCGCTTGATCTTACATAAGCCTTTCTCTCCTGACAAGTTTTCCCTTCGTAAAACAAGATTATTCGAATTATTTTTTACTCGTACATTTTTGCTGATTGTGATTTTCTTACTTGGTGGAGTGTCCACTTCCATACAATAAAGTTGCTAAAGATAGCAATAATATTTATATTCAGTCAGTCAGTTAAGTTCCATACGTGATACATGCTTATGCGATTTTGTCTCAAAGAGACATGACTGTTTAGGTAAAATATTTTCGCGTAGTAGGTTGTCATTACCTTCTGTAGTAGGCTGGTTGCCAACCTAGGCAATAGATTCCAATCTGTCCTGCTATTTAACCCATAGCTGGGGAGAGAAGAGACTGATTATTAATTTTCCAAAGAGTAATTGATACATGCTTGTGCGATCATATCTCGAAGAGACATGGCTGACTGGGCAAAATATTTTCCTGTCGTAGGTTACCATTACTTTCTGGAGTAGGCTGATTGCCAACCTACTTAATATAACCCAATCTGTCTTGCTATTTAATCCATAGCTGGAGGGAGAAGAGACGGATTATTACCTTTCCTAAAAGTATTTGTGCGTTCAACGAATTCAACCGGAATTCGAACTCGGCTCTCCGACTTCTCGTTCAGGGCCGATAGCCAATGCACCACAACGAACGTCCCCGATATTTGTATTACTAAACCTCAATAAGGTTCGGATAGTTATTTTGAATAATCATGACTACATTAATAAAATCGAAGTCCTTTTATATTATTTTTTGAAATTTTGGAAAAATGATCTTGCAAATTCCTGTGTCAATACCAGCCAAATAGAGACGAGAGTACAGTGATCTCTGTATACAAGAAAAATCTCGTTTCAAAGATGGTATAGAATTGTATTAGGCCCTTGGAATTACAACGCTTTTGTGCGTATGGCATAACCAATATGAATAAAGATTATGTGTCCTTTAGATCTGTCTATATTTGGCTCCAAACAGCAAGAAATAGCTAAATTGTTGACTGAATTACTTTAGCCATTCCTTGATCTTTATCCTTCTTATTGTATTTATGACTCCTTTTGGTTTTGTAATTTGATTAGAGACTGATTTGGGTTCTGAAAACAAGCTTATGGTGTACTTTGATACTGTTAGTTTGTATATAAATGTCCCCCTTCGGAACACCTTAAAAATCGGTAGTGACGCTTTACAGTGGTCACCTGGGTCTTGCTTTAATTTCAGAAAGTTTATGGGTACATTTAGAGAAGGGGTTGAATTTATCTTTACTAATACCATGTATGCCCAAGTTGATGGGTTTCCATGTGCAATCCCCTAAGTCCAGTATTAAGTAATATTTTTTTTGGTTATCATTATTCGAAAAATACCTTAAGCTCCACGTACACTACCGGCCATAATTATTAGGCCACCCCAGTTTTTTTAAAAAATAAAAATAATGTATTTTACACTAATTTGATATTTATTGCCAAATGAAAATAGAATTTTTCTTTTGTTATTATTATTTTGCAAAATTTTACAAGGCAAGGAAGCAAAGATGAACTCGTCCGAATCGCCCTAAATTTTCTCCATTCTTTCATTGAGTAAACTGCAATATAGGTAATTATTAAATATTTATAAATTAATTTAATGCACATATTATTGTGCAGCATTAATAAAAGAACCATTCCATTTTCATTTAAAATTATTCACCTGGCATTAAATACTAAATAACAATATGAAATACATCATTTTTTAAAACACTTGGGTGGCCTAATAATTATGGCCGGTAGTGTACATCTACTACTAAGAAGGCTGGTCACTCTGTCGGGCCAAGAAGAATTTTTATGCCAGAATAAATATTGCACATTTTTAAATTTACCGTTCATCTGTGCATTGAATCAGTCAGCAGTTAAACGACATACAGGTTATACGGTTGGGCGATCATGTCTCGAAAGAAACATGACTGACTAGGCAGAAGATTTTCCCGCAGCAAGTTGCCATTACATTCTGCGGTAGACTGCTTGCCAACCAAAGGTATAGAATCAAACCTGTTCTACTATTTAACGCATAGATGGAGGGAGAAGCGACGTATTTGTACTTTTCCTAAGGGTAATTGCGCGTATGAGAATGCAACGAATTCATCTTGAATTCGAACTCGGCTCTCCGATTTCTCGTTCCGAGCCGATATCTGCTGCACCACAAGGCACAACCGTGCATTGAATACTGTTGTCATTTCTGGTCTAGTTATCTAGTAATTCATATAGTGATTCTCACAATATCCAGCGAGGATCTGCAATGTAATCAGTCTCAATATGGTTGCTAGATATCATTCATTTTCCCACCGACAGAATGTGGCTTTCCTTTTTCTACAAATATTTTCAAGGTTTTTGCTCTAAGGAGCTTCTTTCACTGACCCCACGAATTTACGCGTGCTACTAGAATGGCAACTAGGTCCCACCCTTTTACTGTGGAAATATTCAACTGTAACCATCACTTCTACTCCCTCAGTTTCTTTTCTCGCACTTCCTGCCTGTGGAACTCCCTTCCATAAACTTCCTTCCTTGATAGCTACAACCTCCAAAAGTTTAAGTGCAACGTCAGTTATCATCATCTATTTTCTTGATTCTCAACATTATTGGATTTTTATTCTACATCTCTGCTACCCTGATCCCTCTTATTTTTTTATTTTTTTATTGTTCTCTCACTGTAACCCCTTGAGCACCAGTGGTCGTATTGCCTTGCTTGGGGTGAAACGATGATAATTGTATATATTCATATTTTTTGTAGTTTTAATGTGTGTTTTTTTTTTACTTTATTTGACCGCCTAAGTCGCTATCGAATCTCGGTGTTATTAATACTGAAAGGCAAGTTTGTTTTGTATAACTTTCTAGAAGAGATATATCCTATAAAATAGACAGTAATTCTTTCTCATGGGCATCACAAAATTTTATCTGAAATTCTTGTTATGATAATAATGCAATTTTTTTTCATTTCTGCTAATGCTTTATTGCTTCAAATTTATAAATGAAACAATGCAGTAAAACCACACACACACACACACACACACATACACACACACACATACATACATACATACATACATACATATATATATATATATATATATATATATATATATATATATATTATTTAATTACTTAGTTTCTGGCCACAATAAAGTTAGACCTGTGCACATTTGTATTAAAAAGTGTTCAATACAATTATATTGTAGAACTTTTGAATATTTTCTATTTGTAAACGAGGTTTCTACGATGAGTGGTGTCTTCAGGCGATTTGCAAAAACTATTTTTATTGCAAATTGCCTAAAGACACCACTTATGGAAAAAAATATTTTATGAAAATATTTTGATATTCTACAATTTCATAGGTAATACGTATTTTGCGGCTGACCTTGCTGCTCGTCAGACCCAAAATCTTGGGTCTGACGAGCAGCAAATTCAGTCGCGAAATACGTATTATCCATGAAATTGTAGAATATGTAAATTTTTAAAAAAATTATATTACGCTGTTAAATAAATAAATTTAACATTGAGTTCTTTTGGGTTCGTCTCTATCGGAATTTACCTAATATACCAAGTATTCTACATTATATATATATATATATATATATATATATATATATATATATATATATATTGTCATCCGCAGACAGACCTGTTTCGCTGTATCACAGCTCATCAGTACGGGTAGACTCCGATTGCTACACAACCCAGGCTCTAATCCCGACTGATTTGGCGTCAGTCGGAGACTCTACTCCTGGGCCACGGGGCGTTATATGTATATATTAATCATTTCACCCTAAGCAATGTAGGACCGGTACTGTGCGCAGGGGGAGACAATGAGTGAAAAGTCTGGGTTCAGTGGTTATTGAAGAAAGGATAAATGATGAACTGAATTCAAGAAGATAAAAGTTGGTAATTGACATTGCATTTACATTTTTGGAGAAGCAAGTAAAAGGATTTCAGTTCTAAGGCAGGAAGTTTGAGAAAAAAAAACTATTGGAGTAGAAATGGCGGGTACATTTAACTATTTCATTGGTAAAAAGGTGGAACCTAGGTGCTAATCTGGTTACATGCTTAAATTCAAGTAGACAAATTCCTGTTAACTCTTAATATAGGAGGGACGGTCCATTATATGAGGAATAGGTGTGTTTCCACATAACGCTATCTATCTATCTATCTATTTCTGTTCATTATCTATCTATCTATCTAATAATGACTGGCCTCATTCGAGAATACCCTTCTACCAGAGTGTCAATTAGTCATCATTGCAGAAGCTTATATATATATATATATATATATATATATATATATATATATATATATATATATATAACGGTCATGTCACGTTGGATACACCGGTTCCCGCTCGATCACCGAAGTTGAGCCTGGTCAGTACTTAGGTGGGTGACCACTTGGGAATACCAGGTGCTGTTAGCATTCACGGATGTCGGCTTGGAGGGGGAAGTCGGTGAGCCGAGTTCCAATTTCAGTCGAGCACGCTGCATTCACTTGCGCACTGGTACCCTTGGGAAAGGTAATCCGTTCGTTCCCTCCAATTATGGGTTAAATAATTGAGGTCTGCTGTTCGTGCGATCTGTGGCAGTCATCTGCACCAATTGTTTATTATCAGAAGTGTGGATGATTCTACACAATGCCTTCACCACTATAAACAAATCTCTGTGTGGTTGTCTTGCTGGAAAAGGTTGGACCCTCATACGTTGAACGCGACGGGAGAATCCATTATATATATATACATCTCAGTGTTCTTAACAGGCTCCAAAGGAGAGTCAGTAATGTGATAGGTACCGACTTGGCGGCTCTACTACAGCCGCTTTCTCACCCACGGGATATGGCTTCCCTCTGTTCTATAAATATTTTCATGGCTTCTGCTCCGACGAACTTAAGTCACTGGTGCCCCTGCAAAAGAGATTTACTCGTACAACCAGACTGGCAATTGGGTCCCACCCATTCATAGTTAGATCAACCAAATGCAGACGACAATTCCATTCCAACAGCTTCTTTTCTCGCATTTCCCGTCTGTGGAACTTGCTTCAATATTCTTGCTTTCCTGAGGGCTACAACTTCCAACAATGCCCATCTCTTAACCACTTGACTCTAGTTCTTTCTACATAACCCTGTATATCTTTTCCTTTCTCTCTACCTTTGAAACTGTCATCACACCTGTATTGCCATCCTTCTCTTACTCTTTTCTCTGACACTCTCTGTAACTGGTTTGTCTCCCTTTACTCTCCTCCTATCTAATCTTTTACTCTTATGTAGCACCCTGCGCATCAGTGGCGTTACCTCTTTGCTTGGAGTGAAACGATTAATATATATATATATGCACACGCTCTCACACCCTAATTGAAGACTGGAAGAATGGTAGACTTTGAAAAATAGCAGCTACTCTAGCAACTACGCATCGTTCATTCAGTAATGAATTAGAACACTCTCAGCTATTGGCCGTGTATAATGATAATATATGCACTAGAAAGTCTGCCTTCTTCTATCGAGCGCCCATAGCTTAGAGGAAGAATTACCGATTGACGCCAATTCGGTCGGGTTTCAATGCTGGGTTAAAAGCAATCAGAATCTAACCGTACTGATGAACTGTGATAGAGCGAAACAGATCTGTCTGCGAATGACTACGGATTGTCAGGGAAAAGGCTGACGATTTTTCGTGTGTTTTTGCTCTACTATTGTATTTTAGTACTTTCGTTCCGCTGGTTTCTTTTTTTTCTCTCCCCATTTATCCGACGACTTAGTACGCCGGATTGTAACGGATTTAGGTTCTGTTTGTTAATGGTTTTTTCGAGAGTTTATATTGGCATAAATTGACGGATTTCATTCTTACAGAGTCTAAGTAGTTATTATTATATATATATATTATGTTTTAGAACATGTACATAATTTCTTCTATATATGTCCTCTTCTCTACAATCATATGGTTGTTTCAGTGTTTGGACTCAAACACATCATCGGGAGAAGTAAAGAGTAAGAGTTTGGAATCATTCTCTGTTTATATTTGGTTCGTTGTTTTCGTGGGGGTTGGTTGGGGTTATTGATAATTAAGTGAAAGTGTCTTTCGTTTGGACCCTGAGATCTTTGAAGAACCTTGTGTGTAAGTGTGAAATTGTTGATTAATGGTATTATCTGTTGGAATGTACGTCGGTTATATCTTTTGGTTAGAATTTCTAAGAGAGCGACGTGTCGTTAGTTTTATGGTTGGCTAAGAGTGCCGCGTGTGGTCAGTTTTATGGTTGGCTATCGTTTAATGGAAATATGTCTGTTGTTAGCGGATCTAATTCATGTATTTACTTTGATACTGTGGCTAGGTTTTCAATTTGGGGTTTCTTAGATAGACGTGATAGGGGTGGGGTCTTTTTTCTTTTCAATTTTTGATTTTTTCGGTATGGAATATTTTTTAATTTTATAGGTTTTATTTAATATATTTTTTATTTTATATTCCAGTTTAGAGTATTATTGTATTTATGCGAAGTTATTTCAAGAAATCTAAACTTGTATTTTTTAGGAAGTAAATGCAAATTAGCTTTTTATGAGTTTTTTATATAAAGTTGAATGTTTAATCTTAATTTCAAGTTTAGAGGATCGTTTTTTTTTATTTTTTTATATTCTTTTTTCTATACATTATCGTTTGGAATCCTATTTATTTCTTTTAATTTTTTATATATTTTATTTATTTAGATATTTTTGCCGGTATTAGATCTTACTTTAAGGATTTATTAGATCGATTTTTCCTATAGCATTTTTTATCTTTTATCTTTTATAATAAGAATATCTAATCAAATTCTTAGTATTTCTTAGCATGATTGTAGGGTTAGGTCCCTAATGTGCTTGCAGTTTACTGTGGTTTTGTGTCTCTGATTTAAGAGCTTGTTACTCTTTATAGATTTAAGGATCTCTATTTTTTCTTGAAGGCAAAGAAAGCATGGATCTTTTATATATTTTGCTGTTCTTGCTTTTTTGAGAATTTTCTATTTAACCTTAGGTGTTATATTTTCGTCTTTTAATTTGCAAAATGTTTGGAGAGAGGCGTCATGTTTTGTTTTTCTTTGTTATTGAAGAATGAGAGGTGATTGTAAAAGCGCTTTTTAAATACGTTCATGCTATTCCCAATATATATTTTTCATCTTTACGATTTTCTAAGGATGAAATCGGAAAACACATATATATCAGAGATTTCGTCAAACATTTATAGGCCATGGGGCATTGGTTGGGGTTTCTACAGTTACAGAGGTTGTTATCATGGGACGGACTTGTATTAGTGTTGGATTTATTTTTGCTGTGTATTTTTAATATTTTAGTGTTATGCATTTTGATTATTTTTTCTAGATTATTGGAACAGCTATAGCTTAATTTTATGGTATTTTTATTAAAGATTTTGCTCAGAGGGCTATTTTTTGGGAAAGTGCTTCTCTACTAATTTAAGAAATTTATGTCCCAGCTTGAAATTAACTGATTGGTTGAATGGATGCTTAATCATTTTAACATATATATATTAAACAAAGACAAGTGCACCAGAGCAAGCTTCTGCAATGGTGATTAATCATCTTTGTTTAACATACATACATACATATATATATATATATATATATATATATATATATATATATATATTAAACAAAGACAAGTGCACCAGAGCAAGCTTCTGCAATGGTGATTAATCATCTTTGTTTAACATATATATATATTTTTTTTTTTTAATCATTTCACCCCGAGCAAGGCGGAAACGCCACTGATGTGCAGGGGGTTACATAAATGTAAAAAGATTAATTAGAAAAGAGTGAGGAGTACAAACTAGTTAGAAAGGAACAATAGAAAGCTGAGAAAGCAGGTGCGATGACAGATACATGGGTGGAGAGAAAGGGAAGGTTATACAGGGGAGGGGAGAGAGCTAGAGGCCAGTGGTTAGTAGATGAGTATTGACTTTGCATTTAAATTTCTGGAGGTTGTAGCCGTCAGGAAAGCAAGAATACGGGAGTGAGTTCCACAGGCGGGAAATGCGAGAGAGGAAGCTGCAGGAGTAGAATTGTCGTCTGTATTTGGCTAACCTGACTGTGAATGGGTGGGACCCAGTTGCCAGTCTGGTTGCACGAGTAAACACCTGTTGAGGAGGCATCATATATATATATATATATATATATATATATTAAACAAAGACAAGTGCGCCAGAGCAAGCTTCTGCAATGGTGATTAATCATCTTTGTTTAATATATATATATATATATATATATATATTAAACAAAGACAAGTGCGCCAGAGCAAGCTTCTGCAATGATGATTAATTGACACTCTGGTAGATGGGTATTCTCGAATGAGGCCAGTCATTATTAGATAGATAGATAGATAGATAGATAGATAGATAGATAGATAGATAGATAGATAGATAGTTATCGTTATGGGGAAACACACCTAATCCTCAGATAAGGGACCCTCCCTCCTATATTAAGAGTTAACCGGAAGTTAACGGGAGAAGTTCTTCAGAATTCTAGGGAAGTTAGTAGTAGTTCTAGAGAGTTCTTTAGAGTTCTATTGGAGTTCAGTAGAACTCTTAGGCAGTTGATATTAGTTGGCAGTTAGCCTAATACTAAGAAGTCAGCTTTCAGTGGAAGATTACCAAGATCCTAATATTTAGGGTGCGTTAAGTCAATTAGCAACCGACATAGCACGATTATAAACTTAAGTGCAAAAACTACTCCACAACTGATAGATAGATAGATAGATAGATAGATATTGATCAGACTGAGATAGATAGATAGATAGATAGATAGATAGATAGATAGATAGATAGATAGATAGATAGATAGATAGATTAAAAATAATATATGCATATCAATCGGTCAATGCTAATTCTTTTTTGTTACGTAAATATTTTATATCTGCCACATACCTTGTACTCGGTCAAGTTCTCCAAGAAGCGTAAAGATAGTAATTTCAATTTCATCTCGTTTAGTTACTTTCCATCGACTTATAAAGATAGTTCTAATGAGCCCGCTCGGACGAAATATTCCGTTCCGGCTGCTGGTAGATATTTCTGATTTTGCTATCACCCCTGTGGGGTTTAACAAATTTGTACCAAATTTTGGCACAACTTCTACTCGCAAAGATGGATGCTCAATCATTTTAATATATGTAGTTATGCATCATATTTTTCATTCGATGTATAATTATTTAAATTAATAAAAGAATGACCGTCATCTGAATCTTTTTAATACGAAATCTGAACTTTTCTACCAGCGGAAGCAATAGAAAATCTTTGCAATAAGATCTTTAAAAATGAGAGAGTTTAAAGGTATAGATAAATAATTAGGCAAAATATTAAGAAAATATTTTGTTTTCTTGATTTTGCCACCGAAACATTCGTCAGCCCAAATAGAGATACATAATGAATTAGGATCAAAATGAGATAGATAGATAGATAGATAGATAGATAGATAGATAGATAGATAGATAGATAGATAGATAATGACGAGACTGAGATAGATAGAAAAATAGATAGATAGATAGATAGATAGATAGATAGATAGATAATGACGAGACTGAGATAGATAGATAGATAGACAGAAAATTATCAAAAGAAAGTTTCAAGCTAACACACACACACACACACACACACACACACACACACATATATATATATATATATATATCTATATATATATATAATATTAATTCTAGCAACAACAATACCAATAGTAACCGAACTAACTCTGCCAAAACTAGTATTAATCAAGCTATAATTTAAATCGTCTTGTATAACCCACCGAGAACGATCTCGGAGGATAAAGAAGGGGAAGTAAAAAAAAAAAACAAACGAAGTACATGAACAAAAAGTCAAGCACTCGTAAGAAAGAAAAAACCCAAGACTAAAGCTCTAGCACTAAAGAGCTCAATACGAAAGTAGAGCATACGTTGTGTGTATATATATATATATATATATACACTATGCTATGCTATGCTATCCTATGCTATGCTCTCATTACGATTGAGCTCTCTAGAATAGAAAATTTAAAAAATCGTTTCCCCTTCTGCGATATAAGCATTATTCTTCAGAAATGAATTGTGTTTCTTCGGTGATTGTCGTATGTATACACTGCTTATATACAATACGTTCAAATTTCAGTTCCTCGATTCCATGCGCCGATGGATAAGGGAGTAGCGACTCCGACTGATACTAAATCTGTCGAGTTTCGATCCCGGCTAGAAGCAAGTGGATGTGTCTAGTCACACTGATGAGCTTCGAAACAGGCTTGTATTTGCTTTTTTATTTTTATATATATATATATATATATATATATATATATATATATATATATATATATATATATATATATATATATATATATATATATATATATATATATATATATATTGTACTATAAGCATCTGCGAGTGTTCTTAGCTAGGTTCTGTGTCGAGGTACCCCCGATAAATATCGAAAACCGATAATCGAAAACATCGGGTTATAGAAGGAGTGGTCCGATTTTAATCAAATTGGATACACTCATTGACAAAGACATAAGAAACGATATTCAGAAGTTTCAAGGTTGCAGTTCTTGCAATTGTGCAGAAAATCGATAATATATATATATATATATATATATATAAGGCAAGGTGTTTGTGTGTATGTGTCTGTTTATCTGTCTGTATGTCCTTCATAGAAATCCACAATTTTTATCCAATTCTCACCAAACTTCACACAAATATTCTTTAGGTTGTGTCAGAGCTCCTGGACTACGGATTAGTTTTAAAGCTTTCATTACACCCGAGCAACGCCGGGCTATATGCTAGTCATATATATCAACGTATATCTGTCATACAAAGAGATTTTGTATAAAATATTTCATGTTATGCTGCAGAAAGATCAGTACGCTGACGATTACTGAGGCTACTGTTATCACCAATTCACACATTTTATATCTCCAGGTCTATAGTATTCCATTCATTCAAGTTGTTGACAATGTCAGAACCTATCAGTTGTTAATTTTATTTCCTTAATTATAATTGGTTTTAATTATTAAGATATATGAGTAAGCTAGTTTCCGATTTGATTACAAATCATTAATAAATTGATAATTAAATATCTTCCTTTAAAGGGACATGCCACTTTGCTGTTGGCGGTCAGACAAATAGTTGACTTTATCTGAGACGAACGAAAATTTAAGAGAGTCAACGACCCAAGCATAAATCCTTTAACCTTTATAATTCAAATGCGATACTGCAATCGTTGTGTTGCAGTACATGCTACTACACTTGCACGAATAAGTAATAATAATAATAATAATAATAATAATAATAATAATAATAGTTGGGTAATATTTACATTGGGCAATGTGCAAACATTATGGAAAAGCTGTAAACAAACAATGGTATGAACATCACCTAGCACCGGTTACAGAAATAGAAGATGTAACCATTCTATGGGATTACACCATCTACACAGACAGAAAAATTGAAGCAAACAGGCCATACATTATTGTTAAAAACCAGAAGGAGAAAACTTGTCTATTAATTGATATGGCTTGTCCAGCGGATTGTAACATAGCAATCAAGGAATTTGAAAAACTGTCAAAATATAAAGACCTGGAAATTGAAATAGAAAAAATGTGGAAATTGAAAACAAGAGTTGTGCCAGTGATAGTAGGTGCACTTGGAATGATAAAAAATGGAACAAAACAACACATTGAAAGAATCCCTGGAAACCCCAGCTTAAGAGATATACAAAAAATTGTCTTATTAAGTACAGCCCACACACTAAGGAAAACTTTATCTATGTAATGCTAGGGATGATAGGGAAGATAGAAAAAACATGAAATGGAGTCATAACAACACGCCACGACCTGCCTTAGGTCTCCCCGCAGACTTGGTTGGTAGTGAGACCAAAGCAGAAATCGAAATATGATGAAGAAATGACATAATAATAATTTGACTCTCCATAAATGGACTAAGTGACACTAAGTTTTCTCTAATACCGTATATTATGATCACTGTTTTTCATTTCAACATTCGTTCATATAATCTCAGCTAAAATCGACTTTTGCGATCGTTTCTTTGTTTCTACGATATATAGGGAATCATGTTCGTCTATATTTGCCTGTCCACTTTAGGTCTTTTAATAAGTTTTGTCATTTTCTTATTCATCCCAAAACCTTTTCTTTCATATATCCCCTCACACACATCAAGTATGTTACGTACTGTTTCCTGCTCACCCATTTCCCCTCAAATTCTTTAGTATCCAATTTTCTAAGACGTTCTTTCCCAATACATACCTCAGAAGCCTCAACCCTCACTTTCTGATTTTAATTACAAGTTGCCTTTTTGCATAAACAAAACTTTCTTAGAAAGGATCTGGTAAAAGAAATGCGTACAATTAAAACTCTGAGGCTGTATGATGCTGGGGTTATCCTTGGACCGCCATTAGGACCTTCCGTTTTCTCTTCTATTTAATCGATTTTACATTTTTACATTTGTAAATATTATTGGCTAACATCCACCTTTTTAGAAAAAGCTCTCATTCCGTTTACCACACATGGGAAGATTCGTATTGAAATGGAACCTAGAGAATTAAAAATAAATCAATGTGCAAGTAATGTAGGCAGACAACCTGGTTGCTAACCACCTGATGAAACATTTTTTTTTCAATGTCGAAAAAAATTGTACAGTTTTGTAGTAGTTTTTCACATCTTCTAACATAATAGTTAATAATAAATATTCATTAAACTAATTTTACATTGAGCACTGTTTTAAATTTATGTTTCGAACTTTACTATTTGTTTCTTCGTTCTTATTCATTCATATAGATAGATAGATAGATAGATAGATAGATAGATAGATAGATAGATAGATTACCGTCATTATTAACTAGTTGATGAGACATTGTACATTCAATGTCGAAACAAAATCTTCAATTTTTAGGTAGATTTTTGGAGAATATCATCAAAGATGAAGGAAAAACTTGAAGCAACTGAAATGTAGTTCTACAGAAGGAAGCTGCGAATATCATGGATCGAGCATGTGAGCAATGATGAGGTCTTGGAAATGATGGTAACAAAAAAAGAAATTAATACTGACCCTCAGGAAGAGACAGCTGAAGTTCCTGGGACATGCAATGAGGAAAGAGGGCTTGGATAACCTGATACTAACAGGCCAGATAGAAGGAAAAAGAGATAGATGAAAGCAACGCATAACACATTTGAAGGACCGAATCAGGTGGATGATGGAACGAGGATTGCATGGTGAAACAGGAGAAGGCGTGCTAAGAGCCTCCAGGGAT
The DNA here is from genome assembly GCA_037127315.1 of Ascarosepion bandense. Classification (NCBI taxonomy): domain Eukaryota; kingdom Metazoa; phylum Mollusca; class Cephalopoda; order Sepiida; family Sepiidae; genus Ascarosepion; species Ascarosepion bandense. The sequence goes on from JBBBDQ010000266.1 coordinate 9,569,056, forward strand.
AGGGAGACGGGGAAAGCCATGATCGCCTACATCCTGAAAGGAAAATGGCACATAGAAGAAGAAGTAGTTTGTACATGTTCTAAAGTATAATTTATAATAAATATTCAGTTTTCTATTTTTATACTGAGCACTGTTTTAAATTAATGTTTTGAACAGAATTTACATATTTCGATGTACCCCAGTAATTTTAATAAAGGGTCCGGATCAAAATTTCTAGCACCTGAAGAAGGCTGGAGCGTACAACGGCCAAAACCTACAAATGGCAACAAAGATGAGGACAGTAGTTCGAATAATGTAAATAATATAAAGACTACTACCTCATCTCAGAAATATAGACAAATGCTAATGTTTTGAATGTTGAAAATATTTTCTACTTTCCTTATTCATTTGGGTATATAATATATATTTATATATAACACTTAATGAGTCAGCTTTCCCTGACGATTCGTTTAGGTGAAACCTAGTTAGGTTCGTCTGGTTCATTAGGTGTTATCTATTTATTTCGCTCTACCTCTGTATTGAGCGCTTTTTGTTAGCTGATTACTCGTATCGGGGTTTTTTCTTTGGGCTTCGTGCTGATCTCGGTCCGAATGCTTTTGACTGACGTTCAAGTATTAAGCTTTTTCTTTTTTTTAAAACCATTTTTTCCTTCCGTCGAATGATTTCGAGGAAGGTTTTCGACACGAGTATAATTATAATCTCTTGTATATATTATAGCGGGTATCTCTTCTCTTATTTCATTTGTAGTCAAGGGTAGTAGGATTCCGTAGCATGTTAACGGAATTTGGCCTTGTGGGAAGATAGCCCACTATAATTCATAAATTCAAGAAAGACAATTTTTGAGTGTAAAATAACATTGATACATATATACATTTCAATTCATGTTTTACAAAATAAGTAATGCTTGAAATAAAAGTTCAACAGAGGTAAAAGAGTTCATGGAAGGAATGATGTTCTGAAAGAAAAGAAATGTTCATTTTCAAGTTGCCGTTTCTAAGGTCAATGAGTCAGTGAGTTGGTTTGTGTGGAATGTCTTAGAAAGGGTCAGTTAGTACTTTGAGAACAGGTGCGGAAGAAGAAGGAAGAAGAAGGCGAGCATAGTAGCAGCTTGACATAGGTCAAGGAAGAAACTAATTACTATCTTCTCTTCTGTCTGTGCCTGTCTGTCTGGGTGCCTTTTGTCACGGCTTTTATAACAGCATTTTGGATCAACTGGCTCAACTTTCGAATTTCATTCTTGTATTTGGTTTCGGGCTTCTCATTGGCTGATAAATAAAATTGGTAATTTGATCTGTGATTAATTTTTATTTTTCAACCGGAACATCTGCGCGAACTCGGATGCGCACGACGATTTTTATTCATTTGAATTTTAGTTGTGAGAGAGCACACATCCGGTTCATCGCTTTTGTTCGGTCGGTATCACCACAATATATATATATATATATATATGTGTGTGTGTGTGTGTGTGTGTGTGTGTGTGTGTGTGTGTGTGTGTGTGTGCGCGCGCGCGCGTGTGTGTGTGTGTGTGTGTTTTCTTTCAGCGAGTACTTTGACGCATGTTCGAGTACTTAGTTTGTTTCTTTTTTATTTCCATTTTTCTTCGTTTATACTCGCTGGGTTTTCGAGACGGGTTTAAAAATAAAGTAATTATTAATATTACTATTGTTATATATATATATATATATATATATATATATATATATATATATATATATATCCGAGTGAGTATAGAATGAGGAGAGAAGAAAGAAATTTTTTTCCATCCAAAACATTAATTTAAAACAGTGCTCGATATATGGTGTATAGAGCAGTGAATATTTATTATAAATTATGTACATGTTCTAAAACATAATATATATATATATATATATATATATATATATATATATATATTCGTTCTTCTGTCGACCTCCTTGCATTTTTCAAAATTATCAACATCTTTGTATTTTGTTTTTCAAAATATTAGCTTTATTTCTCATCATACTGTTTTCTAAAGCTACTACAACCGCATCTAAAATTTACTTAATCGTTCTTCTAGTTTTTACAACTCTCAAGGTTGAGTTTTTTTTCTAGTATAACTTTATCCCCTTTATTCTTTAAATTTCAGAATATTATACATTTAATTGTTAATGTCTTTATATCATCTATTTATATGAGTAAACAGAATTTGGCGAATTTAAAGCCTTAAATTTTACTTGTCGAGACAGTTCTCAATTTTCTAAAACTTTCGCTTCAGATGTGGTTTAATGTTTTGATTTTCATTCACAAATCTAGCTTCAGTTGTATTATATACCCTCCTCTTTTTAAAATTTGGTTTTTATACAATTGGTTTTTTTTTTCAGTAACTTAGCTATCAATTTGGGGATGCGCATATATCATGTGCGTTGCGGTCAACTGGGTAACGGCCGGCTATGAGAAATTGGTGGAGCCTGGCCCAAATTCCAGTCGGTATCGTTTCACTCACATACACGTAAATAACCTTAGAATATATATGAATTCATCTCTTCTTCCTAGTGTGTGATAAAAAAATTGAGTCATAAAGCCTTGCTTGGCAACCAGTCTATTCAGAAAGAAGCGACAGTATGGGAATAAAAAAAAACATTATTTACATTATTCAGACTATTGTCCTCAGCTTTGTTGCCATTTGTACGACTTTTCGGCCGTTGTACGTTCCGGCCTTCTTCAGATGCTAGGAATTTTGAATCGAACTCTTTATTACAAATATAGACAAAAAAGAAAGAGACATGATCGCTCAAGCGTATGACCTTTAACTGAATAATATAATACGTTTGTAATATCTATATGTATGTATGTATGTATGTATGTATGTATGTAACTATTTAAAATATAACCAAAATATATTTGTAAAATGATAATATGAATAAAGACAAAAGATAAACGTATCTTAGCTGACGCCTTTCGTCCTCTGAGTGAATTTATATTGATAAAGATAGGTAGACAGATGTAAAATCTCAGATAGAATATATCTGTAAAAAGACAACATGAATAAAGACAAAAGAAAAACTTATCATAAACATCGAGTTGTATCTTCTGCTGGACTTTATTCAAGCAAGTAAAATAATTTTATTTCTGAAACAAGTATTTATTAAATAATTTATTTTTAATTTAAGAGACGCTTATAGATGTGAGATTTTTGGTACATATATATATACAATATTTATTTCTGATTATTATACAGAAATTATGGCAACAGGCCGAATTGGTGGGGGAAGCAAAAACTTGTGATGGTCATCAGTAATCTATCCTATACCTTGCTAAACACTATCACGAGCCAATCACACATTACAATTTACACATTCAGCACAAGAACCCATCAATCACCGCCGAATCCTTCACACAACAAAATACCACATATTTACGAGGGGCACATAAAAAGTGGGAAAAGCCCATGACAATAAATTTTTATTTATATACAATATAATATATAATTTAAAACAATTGGTTCATATATATACAATATTTATTTCTGATTTTTATGCAGAAATTGTAGCACAATGCCGAATTGGGTGGAGGGGCAAAACTTGTGATGGTCTTTCGTAATCCATCCTATATCTAGCTAAACACTATTACGACCCAATCACACATTACAATTTACACATTCACCACAAGAACACATCAATCACCTCCCAACCCTTCACACACCACAATACCTCATATTTACGAGGGGCACCTAAAAATGGGGAAAAGCCCATGACAATAAAAATTTATTTATATACAATATAATACATACTTTAAGACATTTAGTATATATATATATATACTGTGCTGACACTTATGAGCCAACCCATTTCATAGTTCACCAATAGAAAGCTTAATCAATCAGGAAGCTCAAAATATTCAATGCTACGTGTTCAAAACGCGGCTATATTGGAGATCAAATCTGATTCAAGAGAGTGTCTGATTCGGGAGTGATAATCTTTGACGTTGCTACATTGAACAGATTACGTGCTGCGAGGATACTCTCTATCCATAAAATATGATGGACATGGTCAACAGATATGAAGAGGATAGATTACCGTTAATCCCGTACTTTGTTACCATCATGGACTGTTGTTACTATATAATATGCATTCGGGAGATGGATTCTCTGTTATAATCAATACATGAAATGAGATTGCGCTTTATCTATTTATTTATGGCGAATTTTAGCTTCATCAGTTATGGGCCCAGAAAGCTTCCACAGCGCTTTCCCTTATTATTTATGCCATATTTTACCATCATTGGTTATGGGCCAGGCACACTTCTACTGCGCTTTCCCTTTTTATTTATGGCCAATTTTAACATCATAGGTTATGGGCCCAGCACGCGTTCATTGCGCATTCCATTTTTATTTATGGCGAATTTCATCACTGCGCTTATTTCTTTATTTATGGCGAATTTTATCATCATTCGGTATGGGCACAGCACGATTCCAATGGGTTTTATCTATTTAATTATATCGAATTTTATCATTTGTTATGGGCCCAGCACGCTTCCATTGCGCTTTCCCTTTTTATTTAAGGCGAATTTTAGGATCATTGGTTATGGGCCTACCTCGCCTTAATTGCGCTTTCCCTTTTTATTCATGCAGAATTTTACCATCATTGGTTATGGGCCCACCACGTTTCCACTGCGCGTTCCTTTATTATTTATGGTAAATTTTACCATCATTGGTTATAGGCGCAGCACGCTTCCATTGCGCTTTCCCTTTTTATTCATGCAGAATTTTACCATCATTGGTTATGGGCCCACTACGCTTCCACTGCGCTTTCCCTTTTTATTTACAGCGAATTTTAGGATCATTGGTTATGGGCCTAGCACGCTTTAATTGCGCTTTCCCTTTTTATTCATGCAGAATTTTACCATCATTGGTTATGGGCCCAGCACGCTTCCACTGCGCGTTCCTTTATTATTTATGGTAAATTTTACCAGCATTGGTTATAGGCCCAGCACGCTTCCATTGCGCTTTCCATTTTTATTCATGCAGAATTTTACCATCATTGGTTATGGGCACACTACGCTTCAGTGTGCTTTCCCTTTTTATTTATGGCGAATTTTAGGATCATTGGTTATGGGCCTATCTCGCCTTCATTGCGCTTTCCCTTTTTATTCAAGCAGAATTTTACCATCATTGGTTATGGGCCCAGCACGCTTCCACTGCGCGTTCCCTTTTTATTCATGCAGAATTTTACCATCATTGGTTATGGGCACACTACGCTTCAGTGCGCTTTCCCTTTTTATTTATGGCGAATTTTCACATCATTTATCATGAGCCCAGCACGCTTGGACTGCGCTTTGTCGATTTATTTATGTCGAATTTTACCATCCTTGTTCATGGGCCTAGCACGCTTCTACTGCGCTTTCTCTCTTTATTAATGGCGAATTTTACCCTCATTTCCTAGGGGCCCAGTACGCTTACACTGCGCTTTACCTATTTATTTATGGCGAATTTTACCATCATTGGTTATGGGTCCAGCATATTTAGGTCGGTGGTTATTTAAAATACACTTTTTAATTATAAAATAATAAAACTGTCCACTCAAATATGAGTATCAATTAAAAATAATGTTCCAACAAATAAATTTAAATAAGTGTGTACGTTAATGAAAATTTCGTACATTTCCGCATAAGTTCGTAATAAATTTATGAATTCAAGAGTTTTCTTTAATTTTATAACCTTTTTATACTCATGGATGTTGGGTTTGGAGAGGGATAATTGTTTCACGAGTGGAAATAGTTGAAAAAAATCAGGGCGTAGATTTATATTTTATAAGATTCGATAGCGACACTCTCAAGAAGTTTTCGTCTAATCAATTATTTTCTCTTTTAATAATTGTGGAGTTATTTAGATCATAGTTTCGATTGAATTTATTTCTATGTATAATTTATGAATTTGATAAATTTATATCTATAACTTATTCTCTCATGTTCAAAATATATTGTTTTTAAATTTCTGCAAGTTTCGCCAATGTATTGTGAAGAGCAAATTTCATAGTTTATTTTATATATAACGACTAGAGAATTATTATTGTTATGGATATTTTGTTTCTGCTCATATTCGTAATACTTTTGAATGTCGCTATAATTCGTAATATCATTTTCGGGCAATCTGTTGGCAAATTTTAGACCGAAGCAAGGAGCTTTTAACCATGATGGATACGGGGTTTGTCAATATCAACTTGTTTGTTACGAGCGGATTAATATCAATGAAGCGGCTTATCTTGTCAACTTTTCTGTACTTGGTCCATTGATTTCGCTTTCTTTTTTACGGTCTTTGTCCATTGAGTAAGTTTATTATGATTTAATGACAGTTCTTCATCCACAAAAAATTATCTTTTAAATATCTTAGCTTCTTTTATGACTCAATACAATTTTTTAGTTCTTTGACAAACCATCTTCTAATCTCGTGTAGCTTCCGAGTATCTTTGAAGAACGATTGTTGTTCTTTTGTAAGGCAGTTCTAATTGAAATAATCCTCCACCTCCTTCGAATTCTGACACTTACAGAAAATGGACGTTGGGATAGTGCACGTGAGAAGCTTTCTCATTTTGACATGCATTTTGAGTGGGGGTATCTATTCTTTTCCGTTTGTTGTGGTGAATTCATCCTGGTGAAGGGTAGTTGTGTATTGTTGAAGATTAACGGAATTTGGCCTTGTTGTAGATAGCCCACTATAAGTCATAAAATGATTACAAATCAAGAAAGGCAATTTGAGTAGAAAAAATAACATTTGATATATACACATATCAATTAATGTTTTTTCTGTTATTAGTGGAGAGTTCGTTCTAGTGAAGGGTAGTTGTATACTGTTGCAGGTTAACGGAATTTGGCCTCGTTGTAGATAGCCCACTATAAGTCATAAAATGATTACAAATCAAGAAAGGCAATTTGAGTAGAAAAATAACATTTTATATATACACATATCAATTAATGTTTTTCTGTTAGTAGTGGAGAGTCCGTTCTAGTGAAGGGTAGTTGTATACTTGTTGCAGGTTAACGGAATTTGATTACAAATCAAGAAAGGCAATTTGAGTAGAAAAAATAACATTTTATATATACACATATCAATTAATGTTTTACTGTTAGTAGTGGAGAGTCCGTTCTAGTGAAGGGTAGTTGTATACTGTTGCAGGTTAACGGAATTTGTTCGTGTTGTAGATAGCCCACTATAAGTCATAAAATGATTATAAAATCAAGAAAAGATAATTGAATTGAAAATAAAATTTTATATATAAAACATATCAATTAATGTTTTTCTGTTAGTAGTGGAGAGTCCATTCTAGTGAAGGGTAGTTGTATACTGTTGCAGGTTAACGGAATTTGGCCTTGTTGTAGATTGCCCACTATAAGTCATAAAATGATTACAAATCAAGAAAGGCAATTTGAGTAGAAAAATAACATTTTATATATACACATATCAATTAATGTTTTTCTGTTAGTAGTGGAGAGTCCATTCTAGTGAAGGGTAGTTGTATACTGTTGCAGGTTAACGGAATTTGGCCTTGTTGTAGATTGCCCACTATAAGTCATAAAATGATTACAAATCAAGAAAGGCAATTTGAGTAGAAAAATAACATTTTATATATACACATATCAATTAATGTTTTTCTGTTAGTAGTGGAGAGTCCATTCTAGTGAAGGGTATTTGTATACTGTTGCAGGTTAACGGAATTTGGCCTTGTTGTAGATTGCCCACTATAAGTCATAAAATGATTACAAATCAAGAAAGGCAATTTGAGTAGAAAAATAACATTTTATATATACACATATCAATTAATGTTTTTCTGTTAGTAGTGGAGAGTCCATTCTAGTGAAGGGTAGTTGTATACTGTTGCAGGTTAACGGAATTTGGCCTTGTTGTAGATTGCCCACTATAAGTCATAAAATGATTACAAATCAAGAAAGGCAATTTGAGTAGAAAAATAACATTTTATATATACACATATCAATTAATGTTTTTCTGTTAGTAGTGGAGAGTCCATTCTAGTGAAGGGTAGTTGTATACTGTTGCAGGTTAACGGAATTTGGCCTTGTTGTAGATTGCCCACTATAAGTCATAAAATGATTACAAATCAAGAAAGGCAATTTGAGTAGAAAAATAACATTTTATATATACACATATCAATTAATGTTTTTCTGTTAGTAGTGGAGAGTCCGTTCTAGTGAAGGGTAGTTGTATACTTGTTGCAGGTTAACGGAATTTGATTACAAATCAAGAAAGGCAATTTGAGTAGAAAAAATAACATTTTATATATACACATATCAATTAATGTTTTACTGTTAGTAGTGGAGGGAGTCCGTTCTAGTGAAGGGTAGTTGTATACTGTTGCAGGTTAACGGAATTTGTTCCGTGTTGGGTAGATAGCCCAACCTTATAAGTCCCATAAAATGATTATAAAATCAAGAAAAGATAATTGAAAAATTGAAAATAAAATTTTATATATAAAACATATCAATTAATGTTTTTCTGTTAGTAGTGGAGAGTCCATTCTAGTGAAGGGTAGTTGTATACTGTTGCAGGTTAACGGAATTTGGCCTTGTTGTAGATTGCCCACTATAAGTCATAAAATGATTACAAATCAAGAAAGGCAATTTGAGTAGAAAAATAACATTTTATATATACACATATCAATTAATGTTTTTCTGTTAGTAGTGGAGAGTCCATTCTAGTGAAGGGTAGTTGTATACTGTTGCAGGTTAACGGAATTTGGCCTTGTTGTAGATTGCCCACTATAAGTCATAAAATGATTACAAATCAAGAAAGGCAATTTGAGTAGAAAAATAACATTTTATATATACACATATCAATTAATGTTTTTCTGTTAGTAGTGGAGAGTCCATTCTAGTGAAGGGTAGTTGTATACTGTTGCAGGTTAACGGAATTTGGCCTTGTTGTAGATTGCCCACTATAAGTCATAAAATGATTACAAATCAAGAAAGGCAATTTGAGTAGAAAAATAACATTTTATATATACACATATCAATTAATGTTTTTCTGTTAGTAGTGGAGAGTCCATTCTAGTGAAGGGTAGTTGTATACTGTTGCAGGTTAACGGAATTTGGCCTTGTTGTAGATTGCCCACTATAAGTCATAAAATGATTACAAATCAAGAAAGGCAATTTGAGTAGAAAAATAACATTTTATATATACACATATCAATTAATGTTTTTCTGTTAGTAGTGGAGAGTCCGTTCTAGTGAAGGGTAGTTGTATACTTGTTGCAGGTTAACGGAATTTGATTACAAATCAAGAAAGGCAATTTGAGTAGAAAAAATAACATTTTATATATACACATATCAATTAATGTTTTACTGTTAGTAGTGGAGAGTCCGTTCTAGTGAAGGGTAGTTGTATACTGTTGCAGGTTAACGGAATTTGTTCGTGTTGTAGATAGCCCACTATAAGTCATAAAATGATTATAAAATCAAGAAAAGATAATTGAATTGAAAATAAAATTTTATATATAAAACATATCAATTAATGTTTTTCTGTTAGTAGTGGAGAGTCCATTCTAGTGAAGGGTAGTTGTATACTGTTGCAGGTTAACGGAATTTGGCCTTGTTGTAGATTGCCCACTATAAGTCATAAAATGATTACAAATCAAGAAAGGCAATTTGAGTAGAAAAATAACATTTTATATATACACATATCAATTAATGTTTTTCTGTTAGTAGTGGAGAGTCCATTCTAGTGAAGGGTAGTTGTATACTGTTGCAGGTTAACGGAATTTGGCCTTGTTGTAGATTGCCCACTATAAGTCATAAAATGATTACAAATCAAGAAAGGCAATTTGAGTAGAAAAATAACATTTTATATATACACATATCAATTAATGTTTTTCTGTTAGTAGTGGAGAGTCCGTTCTAGTGAAGGGTAGTTGTATACTGTTGCAGGTTAACGGAATTTGGCCTTGTTGTAGATAACCCACTATAAGTCATAAAATGATTACAAATCAAGAAAGGCAATTTGAGTAGAAAAATAACATTTTATATATACTCATATCAATTAATGTTTTTCTATTAGTAGTGGAGAGTCCGTTCTAGAGAAGGGTAGTTGTATACTTGTTGCAGGTTAACGGAATTTGGCCTTGTTGTAGATTGCCCACTATAAGTCATAAAATGATTACAAATCAAGAAAGGCAATTTGAGTAGAAAAATAACATTTTATATATACACATATCAATTAATGTTTTTCTGTTAGTAGTGGAGAGTCCGTTCTAGAGAAGGGTAGTTGTATACTTGTTGCAGGTTAACGGAATTTGGCCTTGTTGTAGATTGCCCACTATAAGTCATAAAATGATTACAAATCAAGAAAGGCAATTTGAGTAGAAAAATAATATTTTATATATACACATATCAATTAATGTTTTTCTGTTAGTAGTGGAGAGTCCGTTCTAGAGAAGGGTAGTTGTATACTTGTTGCAGGTTAACGGAATTTGGCCTTGTTGTAGATAACCCACTATAAGTCATAAAATGATTACAAATCAAGAAAGGCAATTTGAGTAGAAAAATAACATTTTATATATACACATATCAATTAATGTTTTTCTGTTAGTAGTGGAGAGTCCGTTCTAGAGAAGGGTAGTTGTATAATGTTGCAGGTTAACGGAATTTGGCCTTTTGGTAGATAGCCCACTATAAGTCATAAAATGATTACAAATCAAGAAAGGCAATTTGAGTAGAAAAATAACATTTTATATATACACATATCAATTAATGTTTTTCTGTTAGTAGTGGAGAGTCCGTTCTAGTGAAGGGTAGTTGTATACTGTTGCAGGTTAACGGAATTTGGCCTTGTTGTAGATAGCCCACTATAAGTCATAAAATGATTACAAATCAAGAAAGGCAATTTGAGTAGAAAAAATAACATTTTATATATACACATATCAATTAATGTTTTTCTGTTAGTAGTGGAGAGTCCGTTCTAGAGAAGGGTAGTTGTATACTGTTGCAGGTTAACGGAAATTGGCCTTGTTGTAGATAGCCCACTATAAGTCATAAAATGATTATAAAATCAAGAAAAGTTAATTGAATTGAAAATAACATTTTATATATAAAACATATCAATTAATGTTTTTCTGTTAGTAGTGGGGAGTCCGTTCTAGAGAAGGGTAGTTGTATACTGTTGCAGGTTAACGGAATTTGGCCTTGTTGTAGATAGCCCACTATAAGTCATAAAATGATTACAAATCAAGAAAGGCAATTTGAGTAGAAAAATAACATTTTATATATACACATATCAATTAATGTTTTTACAATTGAAGTAATCTTTAAGTATAGGTCCATCGGAGGTTAAAATGTTCATGGCAATATAATGCTGAAAGAGAATTAATGCTTTGAAATTTGGGAGAGTGTAAGTAAGGAATGTCTTTGATGTAGTCGCTCCTTAGGTCAGTAAGTAGTTTTTTGAGACAGGGGATAAGAAAAAGCGAGGTAAAAGGAGGCGAGCATAGTAGATAGTAGATTTAGGTCAAGGGGATATTTATTACACTCCTCTCTCTCTCTCTCTCTCTCTCTCTCTCTCTTTCTCCCTCTCTCTCTCTCGTCAGTACATGTGTGTCGGGCGTCGGTCTGTCTGTTTTTTATATTTTCTCTTTGGATCGAAGCAGATCATTTGTGATTTCACACTTGTATTTGGTTCTGGGCTTCCCATTGGCTGATAAATAAAATTCGCGTAGGCTCGCGAACTCTAAATTTAATATTTAATTAATTTTTATTTTTCAACCGGAACATCTGCGCGTTGCCGGCGACGCACGGACGACTTTTGGTCATTTGCTTTTTGGTCGTGAAAGCGCTAACATCCGGTCCATCGCTTTTGCTCGGTATCACCACACATTCACTTCATGTCTGCTATGGTCTAGTTAAAGATGTTGAAACTGTGTAGCATCACTGAGATAGCCAAGGGGTTTATGGTTGATTTTCACTTTTGTATAGTCAATTCTGTATTTAAAACAAGACGCACACGCTTGTAGTATCCTTTTTGTATATTCTCCTTCATTTGGGTTTGTCCTATACCATCTCATTCTCTGACTTGTAAACATTTATAGGCTTCTTTTTGTTCTAGTTCCCTATTCTATCTGACAAAATATGAATCTGGAATTCTGTCTTTTTTAAAGCAACTTTCGTACATTAATCAAATCCGAAAGTCATACTTACTTCATCTCTGATTTTTATTATTACTGTCATTTAATTTCTGTTGTATACACATTTCCTTCCGGATCCCAACCAGAGACCTAAGGTAAAAAATAACTTCATGAATTTTTCCACTGATCATTTTTGTTAAAAATCAAAGCCTGAGATCAAACATTTTAGAAATATGACACTCTTCGTAATGTGTAAACTGTACTTGTGAGTACAATTCTTTTGTATTTCTCAAAGGCATAGGTTACCAGGAATTCACTGAGTCTATCGGAACTTTTTCCAATCAAACCGAGGGCCCGAACGACAACTGGAATTATTGATGTCCTTATGTACCACATTTTTGAGATTTCTATTTCAAGATCCATGTAACTTTTGAAGACGTTCAAAATTTGTACATTTCAATCTGCAGTGACTTCCATGTTAATAAGAACGTATTCTCTTTTCGATCACGATGTCTGGCCGATTAGCTTTGATTGTTCTGTCAGTGTTCATTGTAAAGTCCCACAAAATTGTCTTTTCTCTGTAACCGGATCTGGTTGATGTTCATACCATTTATTTACAGTTTATTTCTCGCATATTTTCCCGGGCAGATATTAGCCGAGTTTTATTATTATTATTAAAATTATCATTGTTGTACAATATGCGTCATATTTAGTCAATGAAGAATATCAAATGGACCTAAGTTGATAATTGACTAATAAATCGAAAACCAGTTGAATCCACGTGGCCCCGGAGCTGGTTTTGAACCAATGACCTCGGATTTGGGACCTAACGTTCCGCCTCCAAGTGTCATAGTTCTTATTTCTGCGCCATAATCCGATTATCAGTATCGTTAATTGAAATGAGTTAATGGCCGACCATCCTGCTATGGCTATTGAAAGCGTGATTGATGTGAATCAAATTAAGACCAGGGTTTCTTTGAAGATACCGTTGTGGCTTCTGTAACATGAGTAAAAGACACATGTAAGGAAAGAGGAAGAGAGATAGCGAGAGGCATGTAATATTATTGAGAGGGTGTTGAGAGATTTTAGAAATATAGGGAAAAGGAGACATTATAGAATAACGGTTTGATGAAAGAAGAAAGAGAGAATTAGAAAGGAGAAGAGAGGGGAATGAGGAAAAGTAAGAGAGGATTAGAAAGAAGAAGTAAGAGAGTGGAATGAGGAGAAGTAAGAGTGAATTAGGAAAGATGGGAAATAAAAAGGGGAGTTACAGAAGAAAAGAGAGGCGTGTTAAAGAGTGAAAGGATGAGAAGTAAAAAGGGGAGTTACAGAAGAAAAGAGAGGCGTGTTAAAGGGTGAAAGATGGAAAGAGAGGGGAAAGGAATCAATGAGGGACGAATACAGGAAAGAAAGAAAATACAAAGATTATGACGATTTTCTAAGCACAGCTTAGAAGTGGCACAAGGCCAAATGTACGGGGCACCCAAGAGAAAGGGTATGAAAAAAAAGAAAGTGAAGGAAAGAAAAAAAGCAGAAATGAATAAATGAATAAATAAAGAAAAAAACAAAGTAAAGAGCATAATAAGGAAAGAAAAGACTAAGAAAACAGCATGAATAAAAAAAGAGCAAAAGAAAGAAAGAAAAAATAAAGAAAGAGTTAATAAACTAAGAAAATAAAACGGGAATGAAAGAAATGAGAAAGGTGAAGGAAAGAGAAAAAAGAAGGAAAAAACATAAAGTAATGAAAGAAAAAACGGAAGGAAAGAAGCGAGTAAGAGAAATAAAGAAAACAGAGAGGAAAAGAAAAAAAATTGAAGTAGAAAGAAAGAAAGAAGAAAGTGAAGAGAAGAAAAAAGAAAGGGGCAGAAAGAACTGAGAAAGGGAAGAAAAGAGAGAAAGCAAAGAAAGTAGGAAGAAATGTTGCCAGTTAAAAATATTGTTTCTGTTCAACTTTAAAACTAATCCATGGTCCTGGAGCTCAGCCTCAGCCTAAAGAATATTTGTCTGAAGTTTGGTGAGAATCGGATAAAAATTGTGAATTTGTATAAAGGACATACAGACAGATAAACAGACACACACACACACACACACACACACACACACACAAACATCTTGCATTTATATATATATATATATATATATATATATATATATATATTATCGATTTTCTGCACTACTGTAAGAACAGCAACCTTGAAACTTCTGAATATCGTTTCTTATGTCTTTGTCTATGAATGTATCAAATTTGATTAAAATCGGACCACTCCTTCTAAAACCCGATATTTTCGACTATCGATTTTCGATATTTATCGGGGGTAGCTCGACACAACACCTATCTAAGAACACTCGCAGACGCTTATAGTACAGCTGTGTAAATTTTCAAGAAAATTGGTTAAGCGGTTTCGGAGTCTATAGATAATGGACACACACACACACACACACACAGACAAAGTTCCATTTATAAATAAGTTTAGATAATCAAGAAATCGTAAGCAAAAATTGAGTAAAGGAAAGACAGAAAATGGACAGTGAAATTAAAAAATGAAAAGAAACGAGTTTGAGAAAGAAAACAGAAGAAAGAAAGCGAAAAAGGAAAGAGAGAGAAAGAAAAGAAAAAGATAGTGAAAGCAAAAATGAAAAGAAAAGAGTCTGAGAAAGTAAAGTAAGAAATAAAACAAGAGAGAATGAGAAAAGAAAAGAATAGTGAGCGAAAAGGTGTGATGAATAGAGTGAGAGAATGGAAAGAGAGCAAGGAAATAAATGAGAGTTAAGAAGAAAAAGATAGTGAGGAGAATAAGTGAGAAGAAAAGAGTGAAATAAAAAAAGAAAAGAGGACAAGGAATGTAGTGAGAGTAAATAAAGGAAAGAATAGTGAAAAGACAGAAAGAGAAGAAGATAGTGAAGGGAAGAAAAGAGAACAAGGAAAGACAAGAGAGTGATAAAGTAAAAGAATAGCAAAAGGAAAGAGTGAGAAGAAATCTGTGTGGGGGAGAAAAGAGAGCTTAAAAAGAAAAGAGAGTAAAGAATGAAAATCATTGTGAAACAAAAGAGCGAGAAGAAATTAGTGAGAGAAAGAAAAGAAAAAAGTAAAGAAAGAAAAGTGTACTGAAAGAAGTGCGTGAGAAGAAAGAAAAGAAAATATATGGCAATGGCAAACTAACGCTTGTTGCAATATAAACCACTCGTCAGAGTGTAAAAGCATGTATAGTCTTTAAAAACTCTTTAAACATTCATATTTTCTGTCCCGAAAAGTTGCAGAATACTTTTATTTACATGTGCAAACTCGGCTCAGAACGATAAATCGGCGAGCCGAGTTTGAATTCCAGTTGAATTACTTGCATTCACTTGCGTACAAATACCCTTGGGAAAGGTATTAATTCATCTCTTCCCTCCAGTTATGGGTTAAATAATAGAACAGATTACGTTCTATAGCCTTGATTGGTAACCAGTCTACCGCAGAAAGCAATGGTAATCTACTACGGGATAATCATCTGCACTCCTGTTATTTAACCCATAGCTGAAAGGAAGAGATGGATTAATGCCTTTCCCGAGGGTATTTGTGTGTAAGGGAATGCAACAAATTCAACAGTAATTTGAACTCGGTTCTTCGATTTCTTGTTCTGAGCCGATATCCACTGCACCACAACGTACATACGACATCAGTTATTTTAACAAACTAAAAATAATATAAAAGTAAATTTATTTCAATATGAGGAACGGAAAAAAATGTTTGTTGTCTTTTAATCAAAGATATTTAGAAAAATCAAAGCTGCATCAAACTTATAGAGAACTAGCAGTATAGCCCAGCGTTGCTCGGGTGTAATGAAAGCTTTAAAACTAATCCATGGTCCTGGAGCTCAGACTCTTTGGACGTTGGTACGAAAGACTAAAAAGCAATAGTTGTTTCCAGTTAAAGCGAAACCGTAGACTGAAAGAAAAATCAATGGATGTAAGTCAAATTTTGATTTCTTGGTATCGATATCAAATAAGTTTTTTTCGTTGTAAACTGAATTTTGAAGGCTAAATAACTCCTCTGAGCAAATGGTATCATAACTGAGACTAAGAAATACATTTACATCTACTTGGAGCCAAACCCGAAGCAAAAATTCAAAAAGGGCTGAAAAGATACAGACATGCAGGCAGATAAACAGACATACACACAAACATCTTGCCTTATATATATATATATATTATCGATTTTCTGCACTATTGTAAGAACTGCAAACTTGAAACTACTGAATATCGTTTTTTATGTCTTTGTCTATGAATGTATCAAATTTGATTAAAATCGGACCACTCCTTCTAAAACCTGACTTTTCGATTATCGATATTTATCGGGATTGCCTCGACACAAAACCTAGCTAAGAACACTTGCAGACGTTTATAGTACAACTGTGTAAATTTTCAAGAAAATCGGTTCAGCCGTTTCGGAGTCTATCGGTAACGGATACACACACACACACACACACACACACACGCACGCACAACATTTCATTTATAAATAAGTTTAGATGTCAATATATTTCGGTTGAAGCTTTCATTATCCAATTCTTCATCATCCTTATTCACTATCTCTTTATTTTGTGAGTTGCTGCCCCTCTAACCATTGCAGTTAGGTCCATTTTTCTGACATGAGTCTAATGTAGTAACATATTGTTTTCTAGATTTGATTTTACAACGACCATATTCAAAAGGCAACCTTGTATTATATCTCGATGATCCTTTAATATAACAATGATTTATTTCTCTACCATTCAACTGTATTCTCAGCTATCTAATATCTCTGTATCAAAATATTTTCATTGACATACATGCTAACGTACTCTGAACGAATTATATATAACAGCATAGATTGTGGTAATCTCTCCAATGGGGAAAATGATTAACATGGTGCTGCATTTTATTTTATCAACAAACCCTAAGCAATGTGACGAAAACACTAAGACGCAAGGGGTTACGGGGAGTGAAAGAAAGTGAAAATACTTCAGAACAAACTAGAAAAACCAACATAAACACAGAACAAGAACTAAACCTGTTCAAAACGTTACGTACAATTCGTAAAAATTGACAGTAAAAGAGGCTAAGATATGGTATAAATTTTAAAGAACAAGGGAAATTATATATTTGTGCTAATCTTCATGACATAAATTTACCAATCCAAACATTATATTCCTGGTCGAAACACTCAACTCTCAATCTAATCGAAAATGAAAGATGCACTGATCTTTTTATTTAAGTTGGTTGGTTGGTTGTTTTGTTTTTATGGCATATCGACCTCGGCGGGTCATTTATTAACAACTACATTTTTATTTATTTATTGCTGTAATACCTTTTTCTTTCAATAATTTATTGTTTTTTTATATAAGTTTTGTATCTAGTAATACTTTTTCTTTTCAAGCATCAAGATTCATTGGGATTTGTTTTTGTTTAAGGGCAGGGTCCCCAAATCCTACCCTGTTATTTAACCCATAACTGAAAGGAAGGGACCTTTCCTAAGGCTAGCAGTGCTTAAGTGAATGCAGAGTATTAAACTGGAATTCGAACTCGGCTCACCGATTTCTCCTTCCGAGCCAATATCCCTTGCACCACAACGCACATCCGTCACGAAACGCTTACAGCACTTGGTATTCCCAAACGGTCACCCATCTAAGTACTGACCAGGCTCAATGTTGCTTAACTTCGGTGATTGAGCGAGAACCGTTGTATTCAACGTGATATGGCCGTAAGACTCTTTCATTTAAGTTTGATAGATCTTCTCATTTATTTAGTAGTGAGTATCTATTGTTATACCTATTTCTACTGAGTCTGAATCCCAGCCCAAGGATTGAACTCTAGACCATCAGATTCTCTGACCAACAATTTAACCATCTAAGCTATGATTAGAATGAGATAAGATATCCGTAAATACAGACAGTTGAACATTTTGCGACAATAGATTAAATAAAAGAATCAGTTTGAACTTCTCTAAAGTTTAGGCATATTAGGAGACATTTAATAAGGCTGAACTCTGTGTCAGTTGAAACGTTATAATAAAAACTAAGATGAAAACAATTAAAATAATGTAAATTATCTACTTTCACTTGGATAACTTGATGCGAACTTACGGATATCTTTCAATGAAAGAAAATCCATTCATTATATAGTCATAGAAATCTAAATCTAAACTTATTTATAAATGGAACTTTGTGTGTGTGTATGTGTGTGTGTCTCTGTGTGTGTGTCCGTTACCTATAGACTCCGAAACGGCTGAACAGATTTTCTGGAAAATTTGCACAGTTGTACTATAAACGTCTGCAAGTGTTCTTAGCTAGGTTTTGTGTCGAGGTACCCCCGATAAATATCGAAAATTGATAATCGAAAAAATCGGGTTATAGAAGGAGTGGTCCGATTTTAATCAAATTTGATACACTCATAGACAAAGACATAAGAAATAATATTCAGAAGTTTCAATATATATATATATATATATATATATATATATATATATATATAAAAGGCATGATGTTTGTGTGTGTGTCTGTTTATCTGTCTGTATGTCCTTTATACAAATCCACAATTTTTATCCGATTCTCACCAAACTTCACACAAATATTCTTTAGGCTGAGTCTGAGCTCCAGGACCATGGATTAGTTTTAAAACTTTCATTACACCCGAGCAACGCCGGGCTATACTGCTGCTACTCATAAAATTCCGCCTGACAAACCAAAACTAGTCTGTATTTTTCTAAAAACAGAAACCATTTTTGAGAATAAATCTGTCAGATAGCGAGATGCATATTGAATTTGAGTGTGTTTGGCTCTTTTTATGTTCTCCCTTAATTAGTATTTATTGGACTATCATTGATCTTAACATTCATATCTTAATCGTTTTAGTAGAAAACAAAAAAAAAATAAAATCGTGTTAATAGAGTCAGATATATTTACTTCCAGAGAGTGAGAGATGATATTCATTTGAGATAAAAGAACTGCGACGACCATTTCTCAGCCCATATTTAGATGAATGTAATGTTTAATCAGAAATCATAGTAGCATATGGTTGTAATAAGATAATATATATAATAAATATAAAAAGCAATGTTTGTATCGAAGAATGCAAAGAACATTAAATGAAACACATTTTGGATTATCAACAAAAATATCCCATGTCTAAACAGAGACACTCATAAAAAACATGAATAAATATCCTGCCAGATAGTCATGAGTTTTGTTTTTTATTGTTTTTGACATTCTTGTGTTTTTTTTTACTACTTTTCAAAACCTTTATTTAAGAAGTGCATATGAACCCTAAATTTGAAAACCTAACATTTTTGGTGGATCCTTTTCAAATCAATATGGTCAAATTAATCAGGTGTGTAATTGATTAAGGTCCATGAGAATTAATCTCTGAATGTCAAATTGAAGAGAACAAGACAATTTGGCTTCCAATAAGACGGCCAAGATTAAATTTATCTACAATTAATTGAGTGTTTTCTTCTCATAATATTTTCTTCATTTCTAATACTTTTAAGAAGTTGTTTTCTTAAAGATGTTTAAATTCTAAAGAATTTCTTTTATATGTACTTAATATAAATTTGAATATGTTAAATATTTTTTGAAATATTTTTTAATTTTTTTTTTTAAGCGTTTCACCCCGAGCAAGGAATGTCACTGCCAATACTGTGCAGGCGGCTACGTAGAGTGGAGAAAGGATGATTAAATATAGAAAATGTCAGAGGGTGGGTGATAGGCGGGTAAGGATACCGAGAATGAGGGTTGGGTAGATGAGAGTGTTCTGAGAATAGTTGGGAGTTAGTATGATAGGAGGTGCCTATTGACCCTACATTTAAACACCTGGAGATTGTAACTGTCGGGAAAGCAGACTTGTGGAAGGGAGTTCCACAGGCGGGAAGCGCGAGAAAAGAAGCTGTTGGAGTAGAATTTACGGTTACATCTTATTTGTTTAACTGTAAAAGGGTGGGACCTAGTTGCTAATCTAGTATCTCGTGTAATTTCCTGCTTAGGCGGCACCAGTGATCTAAGCTCATCGGAGCAGAAGCCATGAAAGTACTTGTAGAAGAGGCACAGGGAAGCCACATCACGCCGGTGAGAGAGCGGCTGCTGCCGGTCTGCCAAGTCAGTATCAACCACGTTACAGATCCTCCTTTGTATTTTGTCAAGAAGCCCAAGGAGAGCAGCAGGGGCACCCGACCAAATATGGCAGCAATATTCAATACACGGGCGGATGGTAGATTTGTATATGTGCAGAATAGATTCAGGTGGGAAAACTTTCCGGGCCCTGCACAGGGAGCCCACTTTCATAGCAGCAGATTTGGCAATGGATTCAATACAGTCATTCCATTTGAGGTCCGCCGAGAGTGTAAGGCCAATGAGGCGTAGTATTTTACTCTCTGGGAGGTTAGCCTGTCCCATGCTAATGGGAGGTAGATGCGATTGTCTCTGTTGAATATATTATTAAATCTGTTTAATACATCTTTAAAACAATTTATTATATTTCTAAGTCTTTTTAATATATTTTTCAAGACTATTATATTTTTAAATCTATTTAATACTTTCCAAATCTGTTTAATACAACTTTAAATCAATTTATCGTAACGTTTTTAAATATATTTAAAATATTTAAATCTGCTTAATACATTTTATATCAATTTATTATATTTTAAATCTTTTTAATATATTTTGTAAATCTGTTTAATACAACTTTAAATCAATTTATTAAAATATTTTAAAATCTATTTAATATGTTTAAATCTGTTTAATACATCTTTAAATCAATTTATTATATTTTTGAATATATTTAATACATTTTTAAATCTATTTAATATATTTCTAAAATCTATTTAATATATTTTGAAATATATTTAATATATTTTTTAAATTTATTTAATATTTTTTAAAAATATCTTAAATGTATATTAGATCTGTTTAATAGATCTTTAAATATATTTGATATATTTTTAAATATATTTTATATAGTTTTTAATCTATTTAACATATTTGAAAATCATATTAAATGTATTTTTAAGTCTATTTAATATATCTTTAAATATATTTTAACATATAATTATTCCTTCTTTTACAATATGTAGGGATTTTCAAAGCAATTTCGTGTTCATTTTCTCATGCGGTGGTGTAAATTTCTTGAACTGACACATTTGCTAACATCTGAACAAATGTCTTAACATTAAAACTATCTTCAATGTGAACTTTTCAGTAGATGTTTTTAAAGTTTTATTTTGAATTTCAATATTTTGAATCAATCAGAAGAATGATTGAGATTTTACGGATAGGTTTTACTATTTAATGATTTTAATGCTATTTAATGCTATTTAATGCTATTTAATGATTTTACGGATAGTTTTTCGATACTTGTATTGATAAAAGATATAACTGATGCTGATTGTAAAAGACTGTACTAATATCAAACGGCTTTAATTATTTCATTATATATTATGCTACTTTTTCAAACATACGCACCGTAATGGGGGCGCTAGAGGGTGTCGTCAGTGATGTCATCGCGAGGATCACTAGGGGATTTCGGGTCTTTCAACATCATACCCACCTCAACGCGCCGACCCAACCAGAGATGATCAGTTTCTGGTCCACTCTCGATAAGCGCTTTCAGACACTGGAAAATGACCTTTAGGTCCGGTACGAAACCTTGCAAATGCTTTTGATTGACGACATTCAGAGCCACTTTCCATTTAGAGGCAAACCGTACATGAGCTCGTCCGAAACATTAATTTAAACGCAGAATTTCGGGGAATTTTAGGTAACAATTTGTTTTGGAATCCAGACACTCTCTCTTTTGATCCATAACCAATTAGCTGTTCTTTCTGCTGTTTCGGTTATAGATTTGAGTGCTTTTCTTTTTTTTACTCCCACTATCCCACTTCTATAGGAGTGCAGCTAGCCCTCCAGCCTTTAACCCTGCAACTCTCCAGCAGTTCGTCATATTTTAACTTCTTCCTTTCATGAGCTTCTTCTGCATTTTCTTCCCAGGAGACCGTTAGTTCTCTCAAGACTATCTTCTTCAAATTATGTGAGAAGAAAACTATATCTTGGCGAAGTTTTGTGATGACAATTTGCCCTGGGAATTTCAATCTTGAGCCTATATCGGCCCTTAGTTCCCAGTCTGTTGCAGGGGTATGCTTAATTTCTGTATAAACAACTATGTTAGTTATAACAGATGATAGCCTAAGTAAGTCAGTGAAGTCTATCATACTGCATCTTTTATAAAGGATATGTTACAACTTATGTATATACTATATATTATCTTATGAGGGTCGGCTGAAAGCTTCATAGGCTGACTAGGAAGTAGCAATACTAGAGATGAAAAATCAAATATGCTTTAATTTCAACTCTTATTATTAACTGAATTGTTGCTTTTAAGATAAAATAACATCTGACTGTTTAAAGAAGACTTCAAAAATAACAAATGAACAAACTTTGGGCATGTGGTGTTATCAAGACAGTCAGTTAGGTGCCATACGTGATATACGCTTGGGGGAATCGAAAAAGACATGACTGACTAGGCAGAAGATTATCCCGCAGTAGATTGCCATTACTTTCTGTGGTAGACTGGTTGCCAGCCATGGCTATAGAACCCATGCTGTGCTGTTATTTAATCTATAACTTTGTACAATTGTAATTAGGCTAAGAGATTCGGTATAGATATATAATATAAATGAGATACACAGAGCTCTGTAATATACAACTAGAATACATAAAACCAATTGCTAGGCGTACTGATAGGAATGGTTGTTCACTTGGCATTTCATATAAAAAATAGCGTGCTAAAAACTTCAGTATATTCAACAATATTATATCTCATAACATTGATGCTATGCTAAGAATTTCGATGTCACTAACAAAACAATGTTGCTGTCCATTTTTGAAGACAATTTTTTTCTGTCTATAATGATTATTGATGTTAACAAACAAATACCTACTACTTTTCCTGTTCTATTTCATTTTCTATGATGTCTAACTTTATGAAACTTTCTTCTTTGCTAAATTTTGCATACGACTTTTGTCCTTACAAAAGACAAAAAAAAACATAAGCCGATGTCTTGAAAGCGATACGTAAGGCTGTTTAATTAAATTTTTTTCACCTGACTTGTTTTCCCTTTACAAGAGTCAGATACTACCAAATATAAACTGTTTTAATCATTTCACCCCAAGCAAAGCGATGATGCCACTAAGTGGCAAGTGGCCACAGGAAATGGAAGTATATGAGAAAAATTATCTAAACTTATTTATGAATGGAACTTTGTCTCTGCGTGTGTATATGTGTGTGTGTCTGTGTGTGTGTGTCCGTTACCAACAGACTCCGAAACAGCTGAACCACTTTTCTTGAAAATTTACACAGTTGTACTATAAGCGTCTGCAAGTGTTCTTAGGTTGGTTTTGTGTCGAGGTACCCCCGATAAATATAGAAAATTGATAATCGAAAAAATCGGGTTATAGAAGGAGTGGTCCAATTTTAATTAAATTTAATACATATATATATATACAAAAGGCAAGATATTTGTGTGTGCGTCAGTTTATCTGCCTGTATGTCTGTAATTTTTTCACCCCCTTTATTTTAGTTTTTGCTTCGGGTTTGGCTCTAAGTAGATATAATTGTAGTTCTTAGTCTCAGTCATCATACCATTTACTCAGAGGACTTTTTTAGCCTTCAAAATTCAGTTTACGACGAAAAATACTGATTTGATATCGATAGCAGGAAATCAAAATTTGACTTATATCCAGTCATTTTACTTTCAGTCTACGGTTTCGCTTTAACTGGAAACAACTATCGCTTTTTAGTCTTTCGTCCCAACGTCCAAAGAATCTGAGCTTCAGAACCATGGATTAGTTTTAAAGCTTTCATTACACCCGGGCAACGCCGGGCTGTACTGCTAGTTGATAATTGGGGAAAAGAACAGAATTAACGAAAACAGAAGATGGCGATAGATGTTGTATTTAAGTTTTTGAAGATGGCGAGTAAGCAAGAAATTAGAAAGAAATTTTACAGGTGAGGATTTAGGGAAATGAAAATAATAGAATTGAACTGACGGATGTACCGCGCTAGTTCAACAGCAAAACTAATTGTGTTGATAGTGAAATTGAAAAAGTATTTCCATGCAATGCATTTTGTTTTATATGCATTTGAATGCAATACTTCATATTAACTCAAGAAATGAGTATTTGCACTTGTTCAGTACACTATTGCAGAGCAACCACTAATCTATTTCTGAGAGGCTGTACTGCATCTTATTCTAGCGGCTAATAGAATTTTTACCATTTTCAGGATATATTTACATTTATTCAGAACAGTGACAAAGCGACGTCTGTTTCAATCAGACCAGTTGTTCTGGTATAAAGAAGTTATAGCGGCTCAACAATTAGAGAAGAAGCAAGGAGAAGATTGCTACTTCATCTGGTATTTGCCTGCTCGAACGAAAGATTCGATGCATGCTGGCTTGAGTTGCATATTTCTCGACAGGATGATTACAAATATCAATACAAGGCATCGGCGGTGTAATCAGGAAACGAATCCTAATTAATGCGTTGATAACAAGAATATGTTCTGTTAATAGGGTCTTCTCTGATGGGAGAGCGGAAAGTGATATCTATATACACTGGATACGCGGTCTAAAATGCCCAAGGACAGAACTGCAGAATGCTTTAGCTGTTATTTAGGACATCGATAAGCTGGATAAACGGTAGCCATATTGTTTTGATGAAAGAAGTTCTCATGTAGTAAGATGTTTAATTAATTTGGCATTGATTAGATGCTATAATATTTTGCCAAAAATAGGGTAATAATTCGAGTGAACAGATGGTTCGACAGGGTTTTTAATGTCAGAAACCATAGAGAAAAACTGTTAACAAGTTAAAAAGCAAGAATTAACGAGACATTTATTGTAATGTTTGGAGTGAACGGGATCCAGTTCAGGAGTACATTTTTATCTTTTCAGTAGATGACAACGCTTCAAATTGATTGAAGAGAAGAAATACTATGGATTAGCTATTGTTTAGAACACTTTTGCATAAGCACCAGTAGTTTCTAGAACCAAGTTTGTGAGAGTCCATACTGTGTCTCATTTTATCAGCTAATAGAGCCTTTGCCACTTTCAGGACACACTTACATTTATTACGAGCAATGACAAAGTTACGTTTCTTATAATCAGACCTGTGACTTTGATACAGTGAAGTGATTCTTGTGGACTATAGCAGCTAAACTGTTACTGTAGAACAAAGAAGATTAAGGTTTGTTATAGTGTCCTATCTATAGGAATGAAATCTTCCTCCATCAATAAATAATAACCTGCGTGACAGTCTAGAGGCAGTCAAGTGGCAGTCGATAGAGAGTTTTGAGACAGTTTAGACGCAGCGCAACTATACCGTTCGGACTTACACTTCTATATGCTGGCTATTAACACTCTTTGTATATATTTTCTGTTATTCTAATACACTGGTTAAACATATTTCTTGTTTCCGTATCGTTCTTCCTGCCCCAGGAGGCCTCAGCAACTTGACGACAAAGATTCGCCACACCATGTTTCACCTGACATCTCTATGCTCGCAGGAAATCTTCCGTGCCCGCTTTCATCCAGTAAGCAATTTCACTAGCACCTTTCTCAACAAAATGAATCAAAATATAATTCCAAGTTAATTCCAAGGTAAATTTTTGTACCTGCTTGATTTTAGTATTCCCCACTTGTATTTGACATTTTGGGCTGCCATTTTTCCTGATGAAAAGGCATTCGGTTTTCTTGCAGTTTATTTGTAGTCCTTTCTTGTCACACTCTTCAAAAGTTAATTCAGTATATTAGGTTGTCCCAAAAGTTCGTAAACACTTGCAAAAAACAATAAAACTTTACTCACTAAAACAACAAACGTTATTGCTCAAAATAAAGACCATCATTTTCCAAGACTTTCTTCCATCAATCTGCAAGCTCTCGGATCTGGTCAAAGTACCATTCAGCCGGCTTTGAATCAAAGAATTCTTGACACGCTTCCTCGACTTAATCAAACAAGTCAAATCGGCGGCTCTTCAGAAAGTGTTGCATTGAGCATAAAAGGCCGTAATCTGATGGAGCAGAGTCAGGACTGTAGGCTGGATGTAGTAGAACCTCGACGCCGTCCAGCTCTTCAAACTTGTCTTTGGTCTTCCTGGCGGTGTGTGGCTTGGCATTGTCCTGCTGCATCAAAACGCGCATTCGGTTGATCAGAGCCGGGTACTTTTGCTTCAACTTTTCGTAGACCCGCTCAGGTTGCTGACAGTAAAGTTCGGCATTGATGGCACGACCATTCGGAATCAACTCAAAATGCACGATTCCTTCAAAGTTCCACCAATCGCACAACATTTTTTCTTGCCGAATCAATCTTGTCTTCAGTTTTTGCAAGTGTTTACGAACTTTTGGGACAACTTTATATTATAGGATACGCAGAAAGCAGTTCCACCAAACACCATATATTTGTAAAAAAAAAAAAGAAAAAAAGAAAGAAAAATATAAACATAAAAAAGACATGAAAACTATAGTTACTTCATTAAATACCCTCATCTGGTTGAGATTTTTATGTAGATGTCATCCTTGTCGCTAAACCTGTTCAGCTGCTATGAAGTGTGGGTCCTTGTGTTGGGCCAGAAAGTTTTTCTCGCTAGAATCCCTTTTGCATATTTATAAATGTAGTACTCTTTCATGCATCGAATACTGTTGTTATAGCTGATTGTGCGTTCCTACTATTCATCTCAAAGTTCTCGACAAAATCCTCAAAAACAAAATCACAAAATGAGTCTCAATAAATGCGTAGATAACAGAACGATATTTTATTGAGATCCAAAGACACATCGACATCACCAAGGATCATTTCAAAAACTGACTAGACAAGAAAATATCATTGGAAATAAAGAAAAGCGTGCTGGATTTCCATGTGATATCTGTTCTTCTGTATAGAAGTGAGTGTTGGATGATATCCTGAAGGATGTAGGAGAGTCTTGAGGCAGCAAAAATGTGGTTTTACAGAAGGATTTTAAGGATACCATGGATTGAGCATGAAAGCAACGATGAGGTATTGGGGGATGCTAGCGAATTGAAAACTCATACAACATCAAGAGGAGACAGATGGGGTTCCTGGGACACATAATGATGAAGTAGGGCCTGAAGAATGTAATACTCACATTTAATACTCAGATAAATACTCACAGAGAAAAGGAAGGAGAGACAAGGGAAAGCAAAACAAGACATACTTGATAAGCCCGAGCAAATTGGTGGCGGTGCAGGGTTTGGGACAGATACAAAGAGAAAGAATTTTGAGAGTGACAAGAGACAGAGCCAAGTAAAATCCATGATTGACTTCGTCCTGAAGAGACACAGCACATGAAGATGATGATGAAGAAGAAGAAGAAGAAGAAGAAGAAGAAGAAGAAGAAGAAAAGGAATAAAAGAAGAAAAAGAAGAGGAAGAAGCAGAAGGAAAAGAAGAAAAAGAAGAAGAGGAAGAAGAAGAAGTTTCTGTTAATAGGGGGTTTTGCCTGACTGACAGAGCGGAAACAGTTACCCATAGATAATACCGCGTGGTTGGTGTTGTCAAGAGGACAGACGTGCAGGGCACGAAATGTGTCCAGAGAGGATATATGGATGAGATCACGTTTAGAAGCGTGCCCGTCAAAATTAAGAGCGTAACGAGTAGGAAGGATTGAGCAACGAGTAAGACTATTTGAGTTTAGATACTCAGCATCGGATATGTTGAAAGTCTGGATGCCAGTGACATCATAGGTATTAGAATGACAAAGCCATTTGTCATGATGTGAATTGATGATAGTGAAGACAAAGATATTTGCAAACGAGTTGAGAAAGAGACAGAGAGAGAAAGAGAGAGAGTGTGTGTGTCTGATTCATACAATCATAAATTCTATTAATAATGTGTTATGGTGAAACACACCTATTCTATAGTGAATAGATTCTTCCACCTAGGAACGAGGGTCAGTCGATGTTGGACAATAGTAGTCGACAGTTAGTCGAATACGAAAGTAGTCAGCGACCTAGCAGGATTACACTGTGTAATACATATTATATCAAGTTCCTAACGTTTTGTAAGTCGAACCTATTAGGATCGACTTTAGCACAAATACTAGTCTCCACTGCGAAAATAACTCCACAACAGAAAGCTACAATGATGAAAAGAATAGAAACGATAAAAGAAGAAGGATGAGATAACAGGGATAATTGAGTGTATTTAGTCGTGAAGGTCGAAAATCTTTGCAAAAACAATCAAAAGACTCAAGAAAAAGTACTCTTTTCAATAGATGTTCCAGGTCAAAATATGCAAGGCGATGCTTGTAGACACTAGAGTAAGTTTAGAAAAAGAAGAGGATAGCCAGGAACAGTGAATTCAATGGAATATATTGAAAAGCTCATTTTTCTATAATGATATCGCCCCAAGCAAGGCATTTTATTGCCACTGTTTTGCAGTGGGTTAAATAGGAGGAAACTTATGAGAAAGAGTGACAGGTTATAGGGAATATCAGAAAGTGGGTACGAGAAGGATGAGAATACTGATGAGAGGGAAGTAGATGGAGAAAGAAGCATGAGGGAGACGATGCAGGTTAGTGAGACAAATGCAAAAAAGTGAAACAAATGCAAAAAAAAAATGGAAAAGCAAGTAAACGGAAGGGAATTCCACAGGCGGGAAGTGCGAGAAAAGAAGCTGATGGAGCAGAATTTGCGTTTACATTATATTGGTTTTACAGTAAAATGGTGGGACCTAGTTGCTAATCTTGTTGCTCGAGTAAATTCATCTATAAGGTGCAGCCTTGAGCTAAATTCATCGAAAATGAACTTTTACATATATTTTATATATACAGCTATTTTGCATAGAGCTGAGATTTCTAAAAACGATTCTAATCTGAAGAAATTGGTACGGAAGTCACAAATGTTGGAGAAAGAAAAGTTGAGAGGCTTAGATAGTTTTTTTTTAATATCTGGTTTAGTTTTATTTTCTCTTTTTTTTTAAAGGTGAAAACGTCCATAAATAATAGTAACTTCCATTCGTCAATGGCAACATCAGGTGATTGCAAATTAGCGAAAAGTGTGGCCACATGGTTTCCAACTGAAATTTTTTTGCAGGGACACCTATTGCTTTGCAATATGGCACTACAAGAACCACGATATTATGACATTGTTGATCCGAGTAGTCTCTCTAAGCGGTACATAAATATTCAAAATTTCTTGCTACCTCCAACATCAAAACTGTCCACACGGTAACCTTAATATGAGGATTCTTAGCCACTATCTAGGCATATCATCAAACATTCAGGACAGCCAACTATATTGAGGCATCAAAAGAAAGAACCAGAAATCCCGCCATTAACAGGAAATAAGAAAGAAACCTCAACGATGCTCAAAAGATGGGAGAGGTGCGTGAACCGTGCAATAAGCAGATATATCTCTTATTGCTGAAAAAAAAATTAAATGTAAAATAAAAATGAATGGAAAATTGTCATTGCGTAGAAATTACGGGTATACATTTATCCTAATGTGTACATAATCGTAGTTTCATTATAAATTAACTTAACGTTTCATAAGGACATTATGAGTTACGTTATCTTATAGCAGGGGTCGGCAACTCATTCGACCCCGCGGACCGGATCGTGCTATAACGACGAGTCGCTGGACGGACAAAGGCCATTAATAAAAAACATTAATGAAAATTAGATATGCAGACCCCTGTCAACATAAATATTTAAAACCATAATGAAAATATACATTGAGAACTCAGAAAAACAAAAGAAAATCTAAAATTAAAAAACACCTTACAAAAATTACTTTTCCTCAAAGAACGTCAAAATACTACAAAGTGAAAAAAATCAATCGAAGTGAAATGTTTGAAATTCTAAAGTGTAGGTTTGAAACTGTTATTGAAAATTGTACCACAAACGAACCACACACACACACACACACACACACACACACACACACACACACACACACACACAAAACAAAAAATGAAACACATATACCCATACATACGAGTACAAATAGTTGCAAACATATACACTTATGTACGTACACATGCGGTATCATCCACACAGTATAATGCGCGTATGTTTAACTCTTTAGATTTCTGCTACCTCGCATGTCAGACAATCCCTGGCCTCTTTCGCTTATCGTTCCTTTCGCTTCTGTTATCTTTTAATGTAGCCAAGGGTCATGACAAATATGTATCCATTATTTGACATTAAAGATAACAGCAGGCCTTTTGTTGAATCCGAAAGCCTCGTCTCTCATGTTAAAAATAGTTTCATTGGCAATCAGGCTCGCGAGCCGGTCAAAATGCCTTCGCGGGCCTGATCCGGCCTGCAGGCCGTAGGTTGCCGACCCTTGTCTTATAACAAAAATCACCAGGAATAACGGTTATATTTGTACATACAGTACTCGGGAATGATTTTGTTTTTCTGTCAGTTAAGAGAATTGTTATATAACTGGGCAGACGAGGTTGGCAACCAGTTTACTGCAGTAAGAATTAGCAACCTACTGCGGGAAAGTCTACAGGGCACATGCGGTTGGGGACCGCTTGTGGAGCCAAATAATTCCCATAAAACTTCTAGAGAAGAAATTGGTTCAGCCCCCGTCCGGGTGAATGTCGCAAGGAATACAAGTAGGTGTGCAGTTAAGAGTTTGCTTAGTTCTTTCGCTCAGCGTTCCCATAAAAATCCCTCTTTTTCTATTTACAATTCCTCTTATTTAAAGCGGAAAAGGATATTTAAGATTAGAGTCAGAGCCGTGGTATCAAATGTAGTATCATCTTTGTATACATCTGTTAAGACAAGCTTAGTTAGAGAACTGATAGTATGTGATAAACTATTAAGTTTTAACTTACTATAGTTTCAGATACCCCCTATCAGAATAAAATCGAACGGAGAATTAAGACGACGCTTAACAGATGAGATTTTTTAAACAAATAACTAGGCCCCACTAAGCTAATTCCAGATAAGTAAATTAGTTAGATAAAGAATCAGATATCTTACATTTAGCTGGGCGAATTCAAAGCTAACCTTCATGGCCAAAAGTTACAGATGGAACCTTCTTTGAATCGAACTTTAAAAATTCGTTAATCCCCAAGAAGAATGACTAGTTAGATAGCAAATTCAATTAAACAAAGTGAGTGAAGTAGGAAGGAATAATACTATTAACAATAATTTTAATAATCCAATAATAAAATTTCATATATATATATATATATATATATATATATATATATAGAGAGAGAGAGAGAGAGAGAGAGAGAGAGAGAGAGAGTGTGTGTGTGTGTGTGTGTTCATAAAGTTCGTGTGCACTTTAAAAATTATACATTTTTCTATTTGTGGTAGAAATAATTTGGAAAAATAGTTCAGAAGAACGAAATCTGTATCTTTTAAAGGTTTTATTGAAATTTTATTTAAGTTTCCACATGTCCTCCATCATTAGCAAGATAAAGGGTAATACGATTTTACAGTTCATGAAAAACATTTACCAACTGATTTACAGTAATGCCTGAAATCACATTAGTTATTTTAGCTTTCAAATCTTCTAATGAACTAGGTTTAGTTGCATAGACGATTGTTTTCACATGTCCCCATAAAGAATTCTAATGGAGTCAAATCTGGCGAACGTGGAGACAAATAAAATAGTAATCGCCTTCAGATCCATCCGTTAAGAGATTTCTGATTTAGAAACTGTCTAACAAGCAGAGAAACGTGACAAGGAGCTCCATCTTGTTGAAACATTGAACTTTATAACATTTTTACTGACTATTTCTATCACAAATACAAATAAAGTTATAATTTTTTAAAAGTGCACACGAACTTTATGGACACCCTGTATATATATAACACAAGAACGAGAGCTCATACAAACACAATATTAGCAATTCAATCGTTTTTTATTTATTAGGTTTTTGAAGTTTGCAGTAGCCATTTTTAAAAGAACAATGCAAATGTCGGATGACTTGTGTTGCATCGCCGAAGTGTCATGACGATGCACACACGTTATGTATTGCGTATCAATATCCGCGGTACTGAGTATCTACAGCTCAATATCCGCGGTAAGGGAAATTAATAATGATAAAACAGAAACCAGAAAACAGAACAACAATAGTAGAAGAGAGGAGGGGTTAAGTCGTTAGAATTGCAAAGTGAACAGTTCAATACAATCATCAAAGACACTTCAAATACTAGGGATTTGCCACTTTCCCACCAAGGCAGAAGCGATATAAGCTCAATTAAACTGGGAATTCCGAGACCTTCAGCCAGCCAAAAATAATCCGCAAACCCAGTTTAAGTCTCAGTCGGGCTCTTGTCTATTTGCCACTCACGAGATACTACCCTTCGGCGGAGACCTGTCTGGGTCCTTTTCCGTTCGGAAGCAGAGAGATGACAAAGTTCTGATTACGTGTCAAGAACACTACGAATTCTAAGATTTACCACTTTCCTACCAGATCGAATGCGACACAAATTCAATTGAAGTGGGGATATCGGGGCCTTATGCTCAGCCAAAAATATCCCGTAGACACATCTTAAGGATTGATCGGACTGTTGTTTATTTCCTCTAGTCGAAACAAAACCTTCTACGGAGCCCCGCCTGGGTCTCGCTTCACTCGGAAGCAGACAATTAACAAAAAGAGATACGAATCATGTGTCAATGAAAATCCGAATTCTGGGTTATGTAACAATTTCTCAACAAGACAAATGCGTACAAGGTCAATTAATTTGTGAATTCTGAGCTCTTTTGCTTAGCCAAAATATCCCGTAGACACATCTTAAGACAAGGTCGGGCTCTTGTTTTTTCGACCTGAATGAGACTCTACCCTTCAGCGGAGCCTTGTTTGTGTTCCTTCCTGCTAAAAAGCAGAGAGTTGGCAGAGTTCGAACCACGTATCAATGACATTCCGAACTCTGGGATTTACCAAATTTACCTACAAGGCGAATGCGACACGAGGTCAGTTATATGCGGATGTCGATCACTTACGCGACTAAAAATCTCCTGTAGGCACAGCTTAAGGCTTGGTCGGTTATTTGTCTATTTACCCTAGATGAGATTGTACTCTTCCGCGGAGCCCCGTCTGAGTTCCTCACAGATCAGAAGCAGAGACTTGTTAAAGAGAGAGTTCGTATCTCATGTCAACAACACCTCAAACCCAACGATTTATATCTTCCCACCAAAACGAATGCGATTCAAGGTCAATAAAAAATTGAAAATTCGATCCCTTAAGCACAGCCAAAAATATCCCCAAGACCTTGCTTAAGGCTGAATCAGGCTCTTCTCTATTAACCCCAGACGGAACACTATCTTTTTGTGTAACATTTCTGTGTCCCCGTTCTACTCGAAAGTAGAGAGTTCACAAAAAGAGAGTTTGGATTACTTGTCAATGACACTCCGAACTCTGGGATTTACTACCTTCCCACTAAGACGAATTCGACACAGAGTCAATAAAAGGTGTGGGGGGTTATGAGCCGTTAAGCTCAGCTAAACATATCCCATAGATCCAGTTTAATGCTGGGTTGGTGCTTTGTCTATCCCCACAGATGAGACTACCATTCGGAGAACCACCGTCATGAAAGCAGAGAGGTGACAAAGAGAGATTTCAGATCACGTGTAAATGTCATTCCCATCTCTGAGATTTCCAACATTTCCACTAAGAAGGATGTGATACAAGGTCAATTAAAATGGGGATTCGTAGTTTAGGCAAAACTATCCCGTAGACCTAGCTTAGGGCTGAGTCGGACATATGTCTATTTCTTATCAGATGAGAATGCACCCTTCGGCGGAGCCCCGTCTCTACGCTTGGAAGAAGATCGCGGAGAAAAAAGATTTTTCAGAAAACGTGCCGATGTCAGCCAGAACTCTGGGATAAATCACCTATCAAGACGGATGCAACACAAGGTCAATTTAAATGTGTGAATATTCTGTGCCCTTAAGCACAGCCAAAATCAACTGGTATACACAGCTTAATGTTGGGTCGGGCTCTTGTCCTTTTACACCAGTCGAGACTATACCCTTCGGCAGAGACCCGTCTCTGTCTCTCTCCGCTCGGAATTGACATATAGAGCTATATATATATAGAGCTGAAATATAGACATTTAGCATCAAGTGTCAATGACACACCGAACACTGGGATTTACACCTTCCCACGAAATCGGATGCGGCATGAGGTCAAATAAATTGGGGATTCCAAGTTGTTAAACGCAGCTAATATTATCTCGTAGACACTATTCGAGGCTGGGTCAGGCTCTTGTCAATTCACTCCAGACGATACACTATCCTTCGGAGGAACCGCATCTGTGTCCCTCTCACGTCGAAAGCAAAGAATTGACAAAGAGAGACTTCGACTCATGTTACAATGACGCGCCAACCTCTGGGATTTACCTCCTTCCCACCAAGTTAGATGTGACACAAGCTCAAGTAACGCGTGAATTCCCAGCCCTTAAGCTCAGCAAAAAATATCCCGTAGAATAAACTTAATGCTTGGTCGGACTCTTGTCAATTCAACCTAGACTCTACCCTTTGACGGCATCCCGTCTAGTTTCCTTTCCTCTCGGAAGCAGAGATTTGACGAAGAGAGAATTAGAATCACGTCTCAATGACACTCCGAAATCTTGTTTTTACTACCTTCCCACAAAGGCGGATGTAACACAAGGTCAATGAAAATGGAGATTCTGAGCCTTTAAGCTCAGCAAAAGTATCCCGTAGACCCAGCTTAATTCATGGTCGGGCTTTTGTGTATTCATCTCAGACGAAACTCTACACTCAGGCAGATCAATGTCTGTGTCTCTCTCCGCTCTGAACCAGGAAGTTGACAAAGAGAGAGTTTGGATTACGTTTCAATTACACTCCGACCTTTGGGATTTACCACCTTCGCACCATTGGCAGATGCGACACATGGTCTGTTAATATGGGTATTCCGAGTTCTGAAGATGAACCAAAAATATCTCAGAGACCCAGCTCAAGTCTGGATCAAGCTTTTTCTATTCATCTCAGAACGGACTGTACTCTTCGTCGAAAACCCGTCTGAGTCCCTCATCTCTTGGAAGCAGAGAGTTGACAAAAGTGATTTCAGATCAATTGTAAATGGTATTCGAAACTCTAAAATTGACCACATTTCCACCAAAGCAGATGTGATACAAGTTAACTAAAATGATTCCGAGCTTTTAAGATTAGCCAAAATTATCCCGTAGACTCAACTTAAGGCGAGTTAGGACTCTTGTCTATTCACCCCAGACGAGAATCTACGCTTCGGCGAAAGCGCTTCTGTATCGCTTTCCCCTCGGAAGCATAGAGTTGACAAAGAGAAACTTCGAATTACTTGTCAATGACACTCCGAACTTTATTGCTGACTGCTATTATTATTATTTTTTTCATCGTATTTCGGTCCATAGGCCATTCGCGTGAGGGTGTTAGCTGCTCTGCACAACTTGTTTGCCTTCGGTCTGGAAAAGCAAACTGATAAAGTTGTTCAGCTTCGTGTTGATTAACATTCGCGAGGCCTTATGTAAAAATAAAGATCTTCCAGCCCAAAGAATGAAAATGTTAAACGGAATACGTCTCAATTAAATCACTACTACACAGGTGAAACGCTGAAGAGACACTAACCAAAAATTTACACGAACGACAATTGTAATGTTTCCTTTGCTAAACACTGCGCAGTCTAGCGTAAACTTCCTTAAAAGTTAATAACTAAAAAAGTACAGATTTGCGGACATGTTTAAATTGTTCTTGTTTTGATGTAAGGAAGCAACCGCCAATTTTTTATAAACCAACTCTCTCTCTCTCTCTCTCTCTCTCTATATATATATATATATATATATATATATATATATTCCGTCGATTTAGTTAAACTGACACACAAAGAATTGTTTAGAGTGGCGAAGGCTTGTGTAGCACCATCCACACTTTTTGGAACTGCTGATAACAAACAATCGGTGCAGAAGTTCGCCACGGATCGCATGAACAGCAGACTTAAGATATTTAACCCATAACTGGAGGGAGGGGACAGATTAATATCTTTCCCAAGGTTACCAGTGCGCAAGTCAATGCAGAGTGTTCGACTGGAACTGGAACTCGGCTCACCGTTTTTTCTTCCGAGCCGACATCCCCTGCACCACAACGCACATAAATCAATAAATGCTTGCAGCACCTGGTATTCCCGAGCGAGAACCGGTGTACTCAACGTGATATGACCGTAACCATATATATATATATAATGTGTGTGTGTGTGTGTGTGTGTGAACAAATTCAAATAAATAGAGCAACCAGGGTAAAAGAGGGGTAAAGATAAGAGTTTGTAAATTAGTTGGGAAGAGAATCTGATACCCTACATGTAATTCAAATCTACGTTCATGGCCAGAAGTTACTGCCTCACGCTTGGTTAGTTTGGAGGTACTTTTATCTAACTTTTATAGGAATAACCCATCACAACTTATAGTCGGGTAGAAATCAATCGGATAAGGAAAGAAAGAAAGATTTCAAATTAAATTACTGACTGTTTGAAGAACAAACTTCTAACATTCTCATTTCCTCTTTATTTCTTACAATTGAAACAATTTTCAAACTTCTAATATCTTACATCTAAAGTACGTACCTCAAAAAATAATACCTAATACATTTAAAAAAATAAAAAAAATCTCTCTCGAGGCTTTTAACTTAGTTTTATTTTCAAAATAATAAAGTAAATTTAATATTTTTAATAAGCAAATATTTTAACTTATTTTATATCGAATTTACATTGATTAGACGAATTCTTAAAACACTAAAATTACTGAAATGATCATATTAACAAATCTGTAAATCCAATATAATTATCTTTATTAAAATATTGAAAAAATAAAATATAATTTGCTGAAAATTTATTTCAGGATGATTAACTGATTTAATTGTTAATCTAAACTAAAACAAATATTATTTGCATTAATTTAAAATATCGCAGAAAAACCATTTTAACACATGTTTTTATAAGTTATATTCTGATTTATTGAAAACGTATTCTTTAATTTTTTACAGTATAGGGGACCGTAACTGTAAAAATATTTAATATATTAACAGTATGAATGCATTAATCGTAACATTTATCAGAATATTCTAAATAAGCTTATATTTTATAGAACTTTTAGTACTTTATCTTAGCAGTCTTAATTACGAAATGTTAAGGAAATGTTAGTCAATTAGCAATAAATTTTAATTTAATTATAGTAACGGTTCTTAATTTTTGAAAATGTCGAGAATAGACGACCGTACTTACAAAAGTCGTCACGTTTCAACATACAATATTTCAGAGATTATTTTTAAAATACTGGGGTTGCTAAATCTTATTAAGATTATAGATCTTGATTAATAATAACGGTTTATAACACTTCTTCAAATTAATACATATTTTTCTTTAAAAAATTAGTGGTTATAATATTCGTAAAAGCAATTAAATGATTTTTTTAAATTTAAATAATGTCTTAATTTTATTGCATCTTTCATTTTAAGATTCAGAACATATTTTCTGTTACTGGGGTCACTGGACTATTCTGATCCTCTAATTCCTACCTTGACAGAATTTAAAACCATTTATGCAACCTATATGTTGTTTTCATTTTTTTATAATCACATCGCCCTAAGCAAGGCATTTTACTGCCACTGTTTTGCAGGGGGTTACATAGGAGGAAAGTTATAAGAAAGAGTAACATGTTATAGGGGGTGACAGGAAGTAGGCAAAAGAAGGATGAGATTACTGATAAAAGTGGAGTGGATGGAGAAGGGAGCATTATAGAGAGAATGCAAGTTAGTGAGATAGGAGATGTCTATTGACTTTACATTTAAATTCTTGCAGATTGTAGCTGTCGGGAAAGCAAGTAAATGGAAGGGAATTCCACAGGCGGGAAGCGCGAGGAACGAAGCTGATATAGTAGAATTTGC
This sequence comes from Ascarosepion bandense, assembly GCA_037127315.1. Lineage (NCBI taxonomy): Eukaryota > Metazoa > Mollusca > Cephalopoda > Sepiida > Sepiidae > Ascarosepion > Ascarosepion bandense. The sequence goes on from JBBBDQ010000266.1 coordinate 9,607,062, forward strand.
GTTTAAATTCATTGGTTTCATAGATAAAAGGGTGGGACCTAGTTGCTAATCTTGTGGCTCAAGTAAATTTATATATAGGAGGCACAAGTGAGCTTAGTTCATCGGAGCAGAAGCTGTGAAAATATTTGTAGAAGAGACACAAGGATTATAAAAAAAATTGTTATCTATGGTAATCCTTATGGAATACACTTCTTACGTCTTTTGTTTACACATTTGCTACCACCTCGTTCAGTAAACTTCTGTAGTAGTGTCTCAATTTAATAAACAATAGTTTTATATTAATAACCAAATTCATGTAATTGATTGCTTCTGAATCAGTACAGCATTATAAGAAAGAAATCTTAACTTTGTGAAGAGTTATATACAGTAGGTCAATTGTCTATATTTCTGAGATGAGGTAGTATTTACAGCATTTACATTATTCGTACTATTGTCCTCATTTGTATGACGTTTCGACCGTTGTACGCTCCGGCCTTCTTCAGGTTATAGGAAGTTCGAACCGAACTCTTTATTCCAATCACTGGGTTATATGAACTCCATTCCTTGCGTATAGCCTCGATTGGAAGTCATAAGTTATCTCCCTCTAACTCTGCAATTTACTTGTTCACCACTGCTGTAGCCTGATATTGAACTCACAACTCTTTAAGTCAGGAACTAACCAACGTCTATATCTACTGGCCATGGATCCTTAAGGACCCATGGCCCAGGGGGATATAGACTCATGGCTTCCAGTCGAGGCAAATGGCAACAAAGATGAGGAAAATAGTCCCGATAATGTAAATACCTTGCAGTAGATCATCTTTTATAATTTCGATTGTGTTCTCTGATTTATAAATTTTCAACTCAAACTGCATTTTGAAATTAAATGAGAGAAGAACAAAGTAACTCGTGAATAATAAAATCGAAGATAAAATTTCAAATTATTAATAAAAGTCTCAGAAAGTACAAAACGAAGTAAAATAAAACAGAGACATTATCGTAACTCCAAATAATGGTATTTTGCGTCCGCTCGACCTGAAATGTAGGCCGTCAATTGACATAGATGTGATTGAATGAAGCCTAATTAACACTTTCAAATAAAAAAAAAAATCAATGCTGTCGTCTCGAAACGGATGAATCCACTAACAGACTCACACTTAAGTTATATTGATCAATAAAAAAGTACTTTAAGTATTTTTATGCTTACCTTCTTTCTTTGAGAACACAAAGGAAACTTCTTCACATGTTCATCCTACTTTCACTTTCAATTTCAGTCCTACTTTCACTTTCAACTTTTGTCCTATTTTCACTTTCAATGCTATTTTGACTTTAGTGTTGTCGATACTTTATTCACGTTTGCTTTTGTTTTCTTTCCTTTAACAACTTCACTGATTCTGACCAGTCACGTCTTCTGAGTGCAGTGATCTAATTTTATTGTTTTCTACGGTGCTTTCTGTTTAGAAACATTTTTAGACCAAACAGCCATCTAAATCTCTTAGTTGAAAACAGATTCTGTCGCTAACGTTTCACACCAAACGATTAGCGCAGCGAGGCGTGTGACTGAACTGTTTCCAGATTAATCACATAAAACACGTCAATCTCTTCATTTAGTTACAAAATTGGCTGTGTAAAAAAAAGGCGAGAAATATTAGCTAGGTGCGCAGATGTTTTAAGGTAACGTGGTAATCACCTCAGGATATGCATTGTGGTGCAGTAGATATCGACTTGGAACGAGAAATCGGGGAGTCAAATTCGAATTCCAGTTGAATTCCAGTCGAATTGCATTCACTTACGCGCAAATACCGTTGGGAAAGATATTAATCCGTTTCTTCTCTCCAGTTATAGGTTAAATAACAGAATATATTGGGTTCTATAGCCTTGGCTTTCAACTAGTCTACAGCAGAAAGCAATGGTACCCTACTGCAGAATAATCTTCTGCCCAGTTACTCATGTCAATGTCAATACATGATCGCCCAAAGCGTGTATCACGAATGTCACTTAACTGGTAATCATCTCACTGTAAGAGGAGTCATCCCCAGACTCTACATGAATGTACAGAATGTAATCTTAAAAATGTGTTCTCTTCCAGAAGAATCTAATTAAAAATATATTTTTCAAGAATTTTCAATGGAAATAATAATATAAACAAAAATATTTCATATATGTTGCTTTTGTTTTCATCTAAGTCAGTCAAAAGGCCATGAATATAGGGAACTTGAATGGAAGATAATATTTGATGATTTTTTTTTTATGAATTGGATTATTCCATAACGAATACTTCTGATTTGATTTAATCCCACAATTTATTTGAAACATCTTTTTTAAAAGAATGGGGTACACAGAAATGTAATCTACCAAATCAACTCAAAAAATCTCAGGAGCTAAAGAAACAATCCAAAATGGATATACCAAGTCAAACAGGTGCAACAATTTCAATATTTGGAGAATCTTTCTCTGTTATATAACAACTATTTCTGGATCTCGACAAACAATGATCGTCAGAAAGCCACTGTGACACTGGTGGGGAGTAATGGGCAGCCGGAGAAAGATTACGCGCTTACGAGGGAGCTGTCAGAGAATTGTAAGACAGCGAGAGTTCTCTGTTCTGTCTGTCTGTCTGTCTGTCTCTCTTTCTCTGTGTCCTTTCTTCTTCTGTAAGAAACCCGAAACTTATATAACCCAAAACTCCCACGCATTCTTTCCCCTTTCGGAATGTCGCTCAGTTGACGTCAATCATATCTATGTCGGTATTTCACGCCTTTGTTGTCAACTTGTGTTTTCTCTCTTTGATTTCAATCATATCTTTGTCAGCTATTGCCTGTGTTTTCTGCCTTTGATGTCAATCATGTTTTTGCAGGGTCAACATAACTAGAGGACTGAAAGTACAACACTTAAATCCAGAGTTAACTGAACCGAAATGTAATAATCAGATTCCTATATGTTAATGAATGCTGAATTATCTCTTCACAAGTAAAGAAGAAACGTAAAGCAACAGAAATGTGGTTCTACAGAAAGATGTTGAGAATATCATAGACCGAACTTGTCTTCAAACGCGAAGTTTTAGAGAAACAAAAAGAAGACGTAAATGGAATTTTCGTGAGAGGTTGTGAGAACGGATGACAGTAGAGGTGGGAGGGCTAGTGAAAAGAGAAATCTTACTGCAAGCCACAAATGATAGGATGTTTTAGAGAGCCATGATCACTCACTTCCCAAAGAGACACGGCACAGAAAAACAGAAAATAATTAGAGTCTACACATTTTTTAGTCCGCTTCGACTTACGTAAAAAGACGATAGGAATACGACATTATTTTACACGTTCCCAAGTAAGTATTCGAAAGAAAGTTCTCCACCACCCCTCCTTATTAAACACCTAGCCGTTTAAGTGATACACGCTTAGGCGATCATGTCTTGAACAAGACATGACTAAACTTTTTTACTTAGATCACTGGTGCCTCCTAAATACGAATTTTAACGAGATACTAGATTAGCAACTAGATCCCACCCTTTTACAGTGAAACCGATAAAATGCAACCGCAATTTCTACTCCAACAGTTTCTTTCCTCGCACTTCCCGACTGTGGAATTCTCTTCGTTAAAATTTCCCTTTTCTGGTTCCATGCGCCTATGGCTCAAGGAGTAGCAACTCCGACTGACACTAAATCGGTTGAGTTTCGATTCCGGCCAAAAGCAAGTGGATGTGTTTAGCCACACTGATGAGCCATGAAACAGTCTTGTATGTGGATGACTAATATGCATATATTATATATTTCTTTGTCTTTTGAGGCATTACTTAACTTCGGTATTTAAAAATGCCACTTGAATGTGTGAGAAAAAGATTTACTCAGCTTGGTTGGGTTCATTTCTGTTTTATATATATATATATATATATATATATATATAATGACTACTTTTGTAGTAATATTACAACATATTTATGATTCCGTCTGAATCTATCCTGCACATTTATAAATCTACCATCCGCCAGTGCATTGAATACTGCTGCCATATCTGGTCGGGTGCCCCTGCTATTCTCCTCGGGCTTCTTGATAAGGTTCAGAGGAGGGTCTGTAATGTGATAGATGCCGACTTGGCAGATCGCCTGCAGTCTCTCTCCCACCGGCGCGACGTGGCTTCCCTGTGTCTCTTCTATAAATACTTTCTGCTCCGATGAACTTAGATCACTAGTGCCCACTAAATACGAATTTGCACGAGATACTAGATTAGAGTCTACACATTTTTTAGTCCGCTTCGGCTTACGTATTAGTAAAAAGACGATAGGAATACGACATTATTTTACACGTTCCCAAGTAAGTATTCGAAAGAAAGTTCTCCATCAACCCTACTTATTAGACACCCAGCCGTTTAAGTGATACACGCTTAGGCGATCATGTCTTGAATGAGACATGACTAAATAGGCAAAATATTTACTCGCAGTATGTTGCCATTACTTTCTGCGGTAGACTGGTTGCCAACCAAGGCTACAGAACACAATCTGTCCTGCTATTTAACAAATAGCTGGAGGGAGATTAATGCCTTTCTCAAGGGTATTGGCGCGTAAGTGAATGCATTGAATTCAACTGGAAATTGAACTAGAACCTCCGATTTCTCGTTCCGAGCCGATATCCACTGCTCCACAATGCATTTGAACTAAAATGAAAGAAAATACAGGATAAATGTCTAATTTTCTTCTATCCAATGTCGATCGTTCCATGTGAAGTTCAGTAATCAATAGCGTATTATTAAAAAGTAACCTTATGGCCGATAAACACGAAACACAATGGAAAACTGTATATATTGAATAGATCATTGACAAGTATTGCGTGGAATATGATGTAATGCAATATTACCATTATGAGACGCTTATTCTTTTTATTCTTGCTATTCGATGGCTAGTCTTTCATCGGTTATGAGTGCCAGTTGTTTTCAAGTACCGGTGTTACTTGGCCAGGTTTCACATAATCCTGTTTGAGAAATATAGAAAACACTTATCAAACAGAATGCTTCAACTTTCTTTTAACTAATTTAATCAATCTCCTCTAAACAATGGAATAAGGCCACTAAAATACAAGGGGGTTAATAAATGTAAAAAAAATATTAAAAAATTTAAAAGAATATGGTTGGTTGGTTGTTTTGTTTTTATGGCATATCAACCTCGGCGGGTCATTTATTGCTAACTAAATTTTTATTTATTTATTGCTGGTAATACCTTTTCCTTTCAACAATTTATTGTTGGTTTTATATAAGTTTTGTGTCTTGTAATAATTTTTTCTTTTCGAGTATCAAGATTCATTGGGATTTGTTTTTAAGGGCAGGGTTCCAAAGTACTACCCTGTTATTTAACCCATAACTGGAGGGAAGGGACGATTAATTCCTTTCCCAAGGGTACGAGTGCTTAAGTGAATTCAGGGTATTCAACTGGAATTCGAACTCGGCTAACCGATTTATCTTTCCGAGCCGATATCCACTGCACCACAACGCACATCCATCACTAAACGCTTACAGCACCTGGTATTCCCAAGCGGTCACCCATCTAAGTACTGACCAGGCTCAACGTTGGTTAACTTCGGTGATCGAGCGAGAACCGGTGTATTCAACGTGATATGGTCGTAAGCCAAAAAGAATATGGACGCATCACATCATTCTGCGGGCTAAGCTAAATCCGTATCTTTTGTACTATTACTTCAATATCTTTTGCCTATTACGTCACACATACGTTACTACGTTACTACGTTACTACGCTGAGTCGGTTTGTACAAGTCTGAGATAGTTGAGAGCGGTGAATTCAAACCCTAGCTGTGGCTTTCACTTTCGCACAAATATTTTTGAAATGTATGAATCGATTTCGTCTCCTCTACTGCGTATTTGATGAATTGTATGGCATAGGGGGGTCTATAGCTTTGTATGGTGTCAGGTAGAGCAGAAGAAAATGTGACGTGAATTTAAAAGCGCTTGCGTGGCGTTAGAAAATCTATGTTGTGAAAAAATACACACAAAGGTATACACATATGCACTCCCCATATATATATATATATATATATATATATATATATATATATAATGGTACAGAATTTAATTATGGCATAATTGACAAAAACAAATTTGCTATAATAGAACATGCCAAATTTTAAAATAAAAAACAACCTTCGACCGGTTTCGTCCCCTCTCTTCAGAACTGTAAACAGGGAAAAATTGTGAGAAAAAAGTAACTGTTATGGATGAAATGAATAAATGTATATTGGAAAGATTTTGATTTCTGATAAAAGTTATTACATTTATAGATGCTAAAGACCAAGCAGAGCAAGCCCAAGCAAACACTCTCTTTATTTTCAAAATGAGGACTTCCATGACCTTATAAACAGCGTCTTTATCACCTTCATATGAAACAACGAGTGTAATTTGGCCAAAACGAAGAACCAGTTCAGACTAAAATCCGCAGCACCACTTGAATTATTGAAATGATCCGCTATATAAACCCATATGTGTTTCGAATGGTATCAACAAATGAAAAATTCTTTTCAGTATTTTAGCAGACACACGTTGTTTAACACTAACATCTAAACGTTGCGTCATTCTATCTATGTAGAATATTACCATATTAACTAGTTGTGGAGTCGACTACATAGATAATGTACTCTATCGTCCATAATTATTAGGCCACCCAAGTTTTTTTTTAAGAAAATGATGTATTTCTTACTATTTTTAGTATTTATTTCCAAGTGGATAATTCTAAATGAAAATAGAATTTTTTTTTGTTATGACTGCACAATAACACGTGCATCAAATGAACTGTTCTGGTGCCCAGTTTTTGTGCTCTCTTCCCCATGCCAGTCTCTTCTTATTAGCTGTTCAGAGCAAAGTCTTCTTGGCTGCCTAGTAAAATTTTGTAAAGTAATGATAACAAAAGAACCATTCTACTTTTATTTAGAATTATCCACTTGGCAATAAATACTAAAAATAGCATGAAAAACATATTTAAAAAAAAAACTTAATTTAATTTAAAAATTATGGCCGGCAGTGTATGTACATAGTAATATTCTTATTATTAGGGTTTATAGTAAAACATATTTTTCGCTACACAAGATCTGTCGTGTTTCGGTGCTATAAGACACGCTTCATAACAGCGCATAACATACTTAGTAAGCTTGCTTAAATAGATTGCGAAAACAGAACTTATAAGAAATAACAGAAAAATAATGTTTATTAAGTGATGAAAAGAACATGAAGCTGTGGAAATCCATCATCGCCTACGTCCTGATAAGGCCCAGCATAGAAAAAAGTAAAATATTTTGTTGGGGGAAGTGTGTCCACTTTATTATTAAGCCTGATGTGATGCGTGATATAGCACCGAAACATGACAGCTCTTGTGCAGTGAAAAAACTAAAAACAAAGTGAGTACTGGATTGCTATGTGTTGTCAGTTCTTCAATAATCAAAGATGAAGGAAGAACTTGAAGCAACTGAAATGTGGTTCTACAGAATCATACTGGATATAAAGTGGGGGATCAATTCCATATTACAATCAATATATAAACTGACCCCCACTTTGTCGTCACAGCAATTTCTATACATTTATATTCATGAGATCCAAAAGCAAAAGGATGCATTCCAGGAGCTGAGTAAAGTATTAAGAAACAGGACAATTTCGTTAGAAACAAGAAAGAGTGTACTGGATTGCTATGTGATGTCAGTTCTTCAATATGCTGGACAATATCATCAAAGATGAAGAATATTACGGATAATATTGCTCTATTACGTAAGAATTACTGTTAGAAAGTAAGTTCTATGGACTGTGAGGTGTCATTCCATTAGCTATTACTACTACTAAGATATATATATATATATATATATATATATATATATATATATACGTGTGTGTGTGTGTGCGCGCGCGACTGCGTTTGCGTCTGTGCGTATTTGTGAGAGAGGGAGAAAGATAGAAGCAGTGAAACTTCAGTGTATAAAATATTTACCATCAAAGAAAAAAATTGTGAAGCCCGCTTAAAGATAAAGCAGACACACATCACCTACAACAAATATTTAACATCTTTATGTGCTGTGCCATATCGGAACGTGAGCGATCATGGATCTTCACAACTTCCATTCGTTTTTATCGCTTAATAAACTTCATTTTTCTGTTATTTCTCATAAGTTCTGTACAGTTATCCATTTAATCAAGCTAATCCATTTAATCCATTTAATCAAGCTAATTAAGTATGTTATGCGTTGCTTTTCACTCTTCTTCGTATCCCATCACTCCAGTGAGTATGCCTCTCCACAACTTCCTATTCCTTGTAGCTCCTTATGAACTTTATTTTCTGTTGTTTCTCTTAAGTCCTGCTCTGTCATCAACTGCGCACTAATGTTATGCGTGTGTTTCCTTTGTCCCTCTTTACTTATGCAGACAAAAAGTCGTTTACTATAAAATTAATTACTTAAAATCAGTTCTGATGTCAATGATCACAGCCTTTTATTTAAAAAACAATTTGATAGCATATTTACAGATTTTGTAGCCTGTGCTCAGCAATAGATAAGTTGACTTGAGAACATCGCTGTTTGTGTGTACAAAGAATACACACACACACACACACACACACACACACACACACACATATATATATATATATATATATATATAATATTAACTATAGCAACAACAATACCAATAGTGAGAGAATTAACTCTATCAAAACTAGTATTAATCAAGCTATAATTTAAATCGTCTTGTATTTTATTTTGTAATAAAATTGTCTCCCTCGTGTTTTGGTGTCTTCTTCGTTTTAATTTGAGTTCCTGTATATTTGGTATTTTAAATCTTTGTTGTCAGCCAAGGAGCCGTTAAGCAAAACCGTGTCGGTTGTTGGCACTTGCTTAGATTTTCTGTCTCTCTCTCTCTCTCTCTCTCTCTATATATATATATATATATATATTATCACGCATACTTTATTTGGAGTGCTTACGCACATTTGATCAGACGTCCCATTATTTATTGAACAGTATGTTTACTTTTTTCGTCTTCCCATGTTTCCAGTTCAGGATTGAGCTTCCTGTTCCCTCTGAAAGCTTTTCATTTTAATTTACTCCCGGTGACCCTTTGTGTTTTAGTAGCATTATTGCCTTCCTTTGGATGAATTGATTAGGGACACCTCCTACAGCGATGCTGTTTATAATGATTGTATCGATATGTATTGATCAACAAATTAAAATGTATCTCAACAAAATCCTCTGCGTGGAGCCGCCTGCGAACCGACCAGTTTTGGTCATTTGCTTTCTAGTCCTGAACGTGAAAACATCCGGTCCCTTGTCTTGCTCGGTATCATCACAAACCAATGAGGATAATGTTGACTATGGGCTTTATCTATCAATTTCTTTTTTAATGTTTATTTCGATTTGTTTGTAATTTGCAACATAATTTGATTTTTTTTCTTTTTTTTAGCTGCATATCAATCTCTATGTGTTTTTTACTTCGAATTCTGAATATTTAGTACGAAATGTTTATTTTATTTTTTGATATAATCTAGTTATATTACTAGTTTGTAGAGAAGAGTTGGATTCCTACCTTTCCGAAGGTTATTTGAGCGTAAAGGAATAAAACAAACCTAACTGGAATTAGAACTCGGCACTCCAATTAACAATTCCGAGACATTACCCATTACACTACCAACGCATCTAAACTCACATCTACTTGCATTCCCAAGCGGTCACCTATCAAGGTACTAAAAAGGCTTGACGTTTGCATGGAAACCGGTGTTTCAACATGAAGTGACCGTAAGCCCAATAAATCCCGTACATACAAGCTTGCTGCAGGTGGCAGTCCAAAGCAGTCAATCATAAAGATTTTGTTCATGTTCAATGTTGTTTAACTTTGGTTTTCGTACAAGAACAAGTATTTCAACATGATATCAGTAAGCTCAACGTAGTTTGATTTTTATTATTTCAAACACAATTTCTCCCAAGTTAAAAGTCGGAGATTCTACACATCGTGTGGTCTTATTATGTCCACCTAAATGTTTACTTTGTTTTTAAATACATACTTCAGTGCCTATCGAGATGCAAACAAATACATTTTATTGCAAGCTAACAATGTACAGGGTCAGATGTGCGATAAATAAAGTAGAAATATTGTATTTCGTCATACTACCAAGTGAAAAGAAAATGCTTAAAATGGATCATTGAAAAGGCGATTGTATCAATTGCAAACAGTTGCAATACTCCAAAGGGGAGATGGAGCAGTTAGTTGATATTTGCAAAACAAATAAAATAAAATTTAAACTGACAGGCAGCATATTTCCAGATTTTGTAGCCTGTGCTCAGCAATAGATAAGTTGAATTGAGAACATCGCTGTTTGTCTGTAAAAAGAATATATATATATATATATATATATATATATATATATATATATATATATATAATATTAAATATAGCAACAACAATACCAATATTAAGAGAACTAACTCTACCAAAACTAGTATTAATCAAGCTATAATTTAAATCGTCTTGTTTTTTTTTTTTTCGTAATAAAATTGTCTCCCCAATTTCTCGTCTTTTGGTGTCTTCTTCGTTTTAATTTCAGTTCCTATATATTTGCTATTTTAAATCTTTGTTGTCAGCCAATTTTCCAGAAGAGCCGTTAGGCGAATCCGTAGTCGGTTGTTGGCTCTTGCTTAGATTTTCTGTATATATATATATATATATATATATATATATATATATATATATATATTATCAAGTATACTTTATTTGTAGTGCATACGCACATTTGATCAGACGTCCCACTTATTTATTGAACAGTATGTTTACTTTTTTTCGTCTACCCATGTTTCCAGTTCAGTATTGAGCTTCCGGTTCCTTCTGAAGGCTTTTTATTTTAATTTACTCCGGTGACCCTTTGTGTCTTAGTAGCATTATTGCCTTCCTTTGGATGAATTGACTACAGGCACCCCCTGCAACGATTCTGTTTACAGTGATTGTATCGATATGTATTGATTAACAAATGAAAATGTATCTCAACAAACATAACAAGAGCTCTAACAATATTGATAATATTAATAATAATAGTGTACATCAAAATAAACATAACACTATTAACTTTTACGATTGCAGTCAAATACATAATAATTACAAACAAGATGAAAAACTCTCAAAAACATAATACGTAGAAATGTTAAACCAGTGGATAGTAATAGTCAAATTAAACTCATATATTAAAAAAAATTCAAAACAATTGACCTCATAATCTCTAATTAACCTACAAGCACTCAACTAAATCCTCCACAAAAAACAAAATAGTGTATCACTTTACATGCCCGTTCAGTTATTGTATCACTGGTAGCAATAATAAACTTATTACATATATTGGTTTTACTACAACCACTCTCTTCCGGAGACTTACCTGTCACCTTCCTGATCAGAGTACAATTAAACAACATTTCTCAAAAAAACATAACCATGTAGGTAATATCAGACATATTTTAGTCAACAATACAATAATCCTCACGCATACACACAGTAAAAAGAACTTTCAGATATTGGACTATGAATTTTTAAACCATTGTAACAACTATTACAGTATATATATATATATATATATATATATATATATATGAAAATACACATACGCACACAAACACACTCACACATTTGCATACAAACACCCCTACACACACACACACGCACACACACACACACACATATATATATATATATATATATATATATATATATATATATATATATATCGTGCAATTTAGTAAAATTTAAAGAATCCCACTTGTGCCTTCATTGACCCCTTTCTTTGTTGATCTAATAGTAAATCTGAAATAATTTCCCCAAAATATTGGAATCTTTCCATTTTCATTTTTTATTCTAACCAGCATCTTTGAAAATATAAATTAAATTGGTTTCTTGTTGGTCACAATAGTGTCTAATATGATACAATAACATGTATTCAAATTGTTAAAACCTTTTCACCTCTTTTATCTTGTACGCTAGCGAAGCGATGATGGAACCGTCTAAAAGGCCTTAAGAGCATCTATATAATTTCGTTGAGGTTGGGTTCTGTTGAGTGAGATTACATTTCTCTTCGTAAATCCCGGCGAGAGTTGAAGGCAGTGGGGATATAATGTAGTGACTAAATTAGTATTAGTGTTTTTCTAAAGAAAAATAACATGGAAGCATTGACTGGCCATCAAAAACAAGGAAATAACACGCTACTCTATAAGCAACCGTCATGAATCTGCCATAAAACGCAACATTAAAATAGCGCCCAGAAGAGAAAAAAAAACTCAAAAGGGAAAAGGAAGAAAAAGAAATAAGAAAAAGAAAGGTTGAGAGAAAGCGAGAGAGGATTTGGGAAGAAAAATAGGGAAACAATGAAAACGAAGAGAGGCTGATCAGTTAATAAATGATGAGAAAGAAAGGCAAGAAAGAGGAAACCATAAACAAAATGTTGTGTTACTGAGAAAAATTCTGAGTGAAAAAGGAAGGAAATAAAGAATGAATCTCAGAAAGAAAAAGAAATATCTAATCTAAACCTATTTCTAAATGGAACTTTGTCTGTGTGTGTGTCTGTGTGTGTGTATGTCCCTTACCTATAAATTCCGAAATGGTTGAACCGATTTTCTCGAAAATTTACACAGTTATTCTATAAGCGTCTGCGAGTGTTCTTAGCTAGGTTTTGTGTTGATGTACACCTGATAAATATCGAAAATCGATAATCGAAAAAATCGGGTTATATAAGTATTGGTTTTGATTTTAATCAAATTTGATACACTCATAGACAAAGACATAACGATATTCAGAGGTTTCAAGGTTGCACTTCTTACAATAGTGCAGAAAATCGATAATATATATATATATATATATATATATATATATATATATAAGGCAAGATGTTTTTGTGGGTGTCTGTTTATCTGCTTGTATGTTTGTATTTTTTTCAGCCCTTTTATTTTAGTTTTTCTTCGAGTTTGGCTCTAAGTAGGTATAATTGTAGTTCTTAGTCTCAGCCATGATACCATTTAGTCAGAGGACTTATTTAGCCTTCAAAATTCAGTATAAGAAGAAAAAAACTTATTTGATATCGATACCAGGAAATCAAAATTTGACTTACATCCATTCATTTTTCTTTCAGTCTTCGGTTTCGCTTTAACTGGAAACAACTATTGCTTTTTAGTCTTTCGTGCCAACGTCCAAAGAGTCTGAGCTCCAGGACCATGAATTAGTTTTAAAGCTTTCATTACACCCGAGCAACGCCGGGTTATACTGCTAGTTTAGAAATAAATTTAATGAAAAAATAGGGAGAATAATAAGATGAAAATGAAAAAAAAGTAAAAAATATTAAGTAAAAATATGACAAAATTCAAGCCGATATCCATAATATAGAAGATAGACTAATTGGAGTAGATAGACTAAACTATCGCCCGGATCACACTCAATGCTCGTCTATTGAACAGGTGAAAAGGCTCATCCCTTGTTCCCTGTTTAGGATGTGGTTTCCGGCTTTCTCTCTTCCAACCTTTTCACTCTTTTCTTTTTTTTTTTTTTTCAATTGGTGTAGATAAACTAAACTATCGCCCGGATCGCACTCAATCCTCGTCTATTGGACAGGTGAAAAGGCTCATCCCTTGTTCCCTGTTTAGGATGTGGTTTCCGGCTTTCTCTTTCCCAATCTTTTCACTCTTACGTAGCCCCCTGCACATCAGTGGCGTTACCGCCTTGCTCGGGGTGATATGATTAAAAAAAAAAAGAAGTTCCGGGAATGTTGGTGAAAAGAGAAAGTGAAAGAGAAGAGAGACTTGAGAAGTTATCTGAAATTGTAAAATAAAATATAAAATATATCAGAAAATATAATACGAATGATAAAATCTAAAAAAAATTACCAAAAGAATATCACCTGTAAAATAAATAATGTTAAATATGAAATCTATGAAAGAAAGACAAAGAATGAGAACGAGAAAGAAGAGTGTATAAAGTCAGGATGCAAATGTCAGTGGAAAAGGGAGAAATAAAGAAATAAGAATATAAGAGCGAAAACGAAAATGTTTTAGAGCAACAAGAAATGAAAATACGAAAACGAATTAAAGAAATAAAAATGATATAAAAAAGTAAATATTTATAAATAACAGATAGAATGAAATCCCAAAATCTTTTGAAGCAAACAAAGAACAAACAAAATAAAAAAGACGAAATAGAAAGATATTAAAAAGAAAAAAATTCTGAAGAAATATTTAAAAAAAAAAGAAAATAAGTAAGAAAAATAAATATTGTGAAAAAGATTGATAGACAATAAGGAAAAACTTCAGAAAGAAAGAAAATGTTAAAAGGAGAGAAACAGATACAAAGATAATAGAAAACCAAAATGTATAAATTAATATTTCATAAAGGAAAGAAGGAAAATAACAAAATGAAAAAAAAATGAAGGAAAGAGAATTGTATATGGAATAAAAATGTAATAGAAAAGATACAAACGAACAAACGATAAAAGTAAATTTCAAAACGACAGGAGAAACAGAAAATAATAGAGCATGATGGAAAAAAACAAAACAAAAAAAAACGCTATGTCAAACAAACAAACAAAAAAAAAGATCGTTATGAAGTCTTGACTTTCTGTGGTTTTCGGTTTTAAAAATCGGAAAAGGCAGACTAATTTATCTAGAACAGGTTTGGGGTTGAAATGAGAATGTTTCGTTGAATGTAAGTATAGGCAGCGTTATAGTTTTTAATCAATATTGGTAATATGACCGGACAAAAGAGGTTTTACAACGTTTCTAATGTTCGGTGCGCTGGGGTGTACGATCGCTTTAATGGCTGACAGTTTTACGATAGTCCTTAAGGAATGTCGGAATATCTGAGTCATCTCTTAATAGACAGACGACATTTGCGGAGGAGAGTGGAAAGACGTGTTTGGTGTAGTGAGCGAAGCGAAGAAAAAAACACGAGAATGAAGAACTATATCTATCATGAATGAATAGTGGGATATAAAAGTGTGTAAGGAAATTAAACCTTTAAAAACGGACAGACTGTAAGATAGTAAGATTTATATTAGATTAATGTAATTTAAAAATATATACTAATAGTCTGATGCCAATGATTAATATGTGTGTCGTAGCTTTAACTAGTTAATACTGTTTACACACTTGAATGGTTAATTTAGAATATTTATTTGTAAGTGATTTGTCTAAATGCTTGATAACCAACATCATCTACGGACAAGCAACAAGAGAAATATGTCAAGTGGATATGATTAGTAGAAAAGCGGGAATTCAGGGTACGGATTTGTAAGACAAAGGTACTTTTTCTAATTGCAGTAGATAGATCTATCTATCGCCCGGTTCACACCCCACCCACGTCTATTGAACAATTGGAGTAGATAGATCTATCTATCACCCGGTTCACACTCCACCCACTACTATTGAACAGGTTAAAAGGATCATCCCTTGTTCCCTGTTTAGGATGTGGTTTCCGGCTTTCTCTTTTCAAATCTTCTCACTTTGTTTGTGTCTTTTTCAATTGGAGTAGATAGATTTATCTATCGCCCGGTTCACACTCCACCCACGTCTATTGAACAGGTTAAGAGGCTCATCCCTTGTTCCCTATTTAAGATGTGGTTTCCGGCTTTCTCTTTTCCAATCTTTTCACTATTACGTAGCCCCCTGCACATCAGTGGCGTTACCGCCTTGCTCGGGGTGATACGATTAAAAAAAACAAAACAAAAAAACAACAAAAAAAACAGATATTCCAAATTTACAAGCAGGCTGTCATGAGAGAAAACGGTAGAAGGAAAGAAAAAAGATGTGAAAGAAAAAGGAATTATATAAAATCGGGAGGTAAAATCAAGTTGAAAATTCAAATGAGAAAGAAAGAAAGTAAGATAAATGCATAAGATCTACCAGAATCATCCATTGGCGAAAAAATTCTTAAAAACATTACATGCAGATGACACCGTGTTGATCTAAACTTATTTATAAATCGAACTTTATCTCTGAGTGTGTGTGTGTGTCTGTGTCTGTGTCTGTTACCTATAGACTCCGAAACGGCTTGAAAATTTACACACTCGTACTATAAGTGTCTGCCAGTGTTCTTAGCTAGGTTTTGTGTCAAGGTACCCTCGAAAAATATAAAAATCGATAATCCCAAAACCGGGTTACAGAAGGAGGGGTCCGATTTTAATCAAATTGGATAAACTCATACACAAAAACATAAGAAACGATATTCAGAAGTTTCAAGGTTGCAGTTCTTACAATACTGCAGAAAATCGATAATATATATATATAGAGGCAAGATGCTTGTGTGTCTGTTTGTTTTCTGCCTGTATTTTTTAAGCCCTTTTATTTTAGCTTTTGCTTCGGGTTTGGCTCTAAGTAGGTATAATTGTAGTTCTTAGTCTCAGCCATGATACCATTTAGTCAGAGGACTTATTTAGCCTTCGAAATTCAGTTTATGACGAAAAATACTTATTTGATATCGATACCAGGAAATCAAAATTTGACTTACATCCATTTATTTTTCTTTCAGTCTACGGTTTCGCTTTAACTGGAAACAACTATTGCTATTTAGTCTTTCGTAGTGCGTCTGGTTGACATTTTAACTTGTATATATATATATTGAGCTCTCTAGAGATTAAAATTTTAAATACTGTTTCCACTTCTGCGATATATACATTTACTCTTCAGGAATCAGTTGAGTTCTTTCGGTGACTGGCGCGTGTATACACTGCTTATTTACAACACGCTAAACTTTCCTTTCTCTGATCCCATGCGCCTATGGCTTAGGGGGTATCTTCGATTGACACGGCCAGAAACAAGTGGATGTGTCTATCCACACTGATGATCTGTGATACAGCGAAACAGGTTTGTATGTGGATGACTTATATACATATATAATTTGTATCTTAATTCAAATTGTTCTTTTATGAAATTGCATTCTTCTACTTTTATTTTATTTTATATATATGCAAGGTAACAAAAAACGTTATATCCGTGTTTAAGGAAATAAAATAATAATTAAAGAAAATGCTTCACAGTATGTGTAACTTATATTTAGTCTTCGAAGATGTCCATGAGGGCATTGCGCAAGTCTGCTGCATTAGTGAAGGATTTTCCACGAAGATGATTATCCAGGGAGTGGAAGAGGTGGTAATCGGATGGTGCAAGGTCAGGTGAATAAGGTGGATGGCACAAAGTCTCCTACCCAAGTTGCTGTATCGTATCCCTGGCCTGGCGTTGTCATGGAGAAAAAGCAAACCAGTTTTCGATCTATCGTAATAACCATATCTGCTCTGAAATGTATCGTAATGTCAACAAATGTAAACATGTTACGGAAATTAACGAAGATTAATGGAATTTGGTTATAAACAACCGACAATTTGAAATGAATTGTTTGAACATTATTTTTGATCGATATTTTAATTTTTGATCATTTATTTTTATTGCGATAGATCGAAAACTGTGTTATATAGGCTTGATTAAAACCTCGTTTAGACTAACGGTCATTCGTGGTCGAGAGGTCTAAGATATATATATAGTTTCAATTTTCTTAAAACTTCTTCGTTACTCATATGTTCAATCAGTGGTAGTCTCAGCATCCTTCTGTATAATCAAATTTCATGTGTAAGTATCTGTGCAGCAGTAAATGCCATAACAGTATAACGTTATTTTCGTTATGTTTAACGGAATTTCCTATTTTTAATAAATCATTTTGCCTATTTCACTAGTCTTCGGATTACGGTGTCAGTATTTTTGTCCTATCTTTATTTTGGTATCTCTAATTCGTAATTGATATCTTGGGGTGGGCGTCTTTCTGTTGCTAATTATGCATCCCTTCTTAATTGGTCTTCTCTTAGCATTTTCTTTAACTTCTTTTCTAAGATTCCCTGCTTTTTTATCTCTCTATTCGTTACTAGCAGTATAGCCCGGCATTGCTTGGGTGTAATGAAAGCTTTAAGACTAATCCATGGTCCTGGCGCTCAAACTCTTTGGACGTTGGCACGAAAGACTAAAAAGCAATACTGTTTCCAGTTAAAGCGAAACCGTAGACTGAAAGAAAAATGAATGGATGTAAGTCAAATTTTGATTTTCTGGTATTGATATCAAATAAGTATTTTTCGTCATAAACTCAATCGTGAGGTATTTTAATTGTCTGAGAAAACCTCAGGGTGGAAACTCGGGCATGCAGTTGGTTGGCTTTTTAGCTTTTTGTTAAATATCTTTGATTTACATATTCAATTTTGAGTTTTGTTTTGAGCACATTTTTATTCTCCATACCGTTGGAGCGGCTATTATCTACATTCCTTTTGTGCTGATATATATATATATATATATATATATAATTATTACTTAAGAACAGGTACGAACTATAAACTACAACGAGATTGTACATTTTGTCTCGACATTGTTTTAAATTATTGTTTTGGATGTTGCAAATATTTTCTTCGTTCCTTATTCATTTATATATATATATATATATATATATATATATATATATATATATATATCAGGAGGTCGAATAAAAATATATATGCCTCGAGTGTGAGAAATGGTCTGAAGATCGCATTTAGTATTGATTCTTTTATCTACCCTACAAAATTGAAAACACGCTATCACCGATATTGAGCACCTTTTCTATACTTTTGTCAGTTCTTTAAAAGTTAGAATTTAATCGACACATGTGTTTGAGTATTCAATACAGACTACAACTGTAGGCCTGCGATTTCAAGAGATTTAATCAAGAAAGTATACCTACCACCTGGGTTTGATCGTGCGTGCGCCATCAGTTACGCTTGAGACAGCAATCACTGAAACCACAACGATAGCTTTACAGCAACACGCGTATCCATTAATTTGTTATGTATAAAGAAATATAAAATAGCGGATTAAAAACTGAAGAAAAATCAATAATTTTCTAGAAATTTCATTATATATGTAAAGCAAGGGAAAACCTTCCATACGAGGAAATAAGCATTTTCCTGACTATTTGACTGACAAAGGGTTTAGATAAGTTCTCTCAACAACGGAACTCAGTGATACTTGCACATGAATTGTACAATGTAGGGTAAATTTTCATTTTAGGTCCCAAAGGCTTTTCCCCTTCAAATTTATCCAAAATAGCATTAATTCTGTGCAAATGTATATGCTGAACTCAAATCAACAATTAGTTATTGAAGAAACCTACCTTTATTGATCTTAACGACCAGAAAAAAATCGAACTTCATCCCGCACTTTTTGTCTCCCGTAACTCTCACGAAGTCATGTAATTAACTGCAGAATGACTTTCGGCGTAAGCAACAAATTTTGGCCTACTTACTTCCTTTACTGAAATTTCCGCCTATTTACTTCCTGTAGTGAAAGTAATACGCGTAGAAAAAATCGCGTATTACTTTCATCACAGGAAGTAAATAGGCGGAAATTTCAGTAAAGGAAGTAAATAGGCCGAAAATAGGCCGAAATTTGTTACATACGCCGAAAGTCATTCAGCAGTTAATTACATTACTGCGTTAGAGTTACGGGAGACAAAATATGCGAGATGTAGTTCGATTTTATTCTGGACGTTCAGATCAATATAGGTTGGTTTCTTTAATAACTAATTGTTGATTTGAGTTCAGCATATACATTTGCAGAAATAATGCTCTTTTGGATAAATTTGAAGGGGGAAAAGCCTTCGGGACCTAAAACGAAAATTTCCCCAATGTACCATCATCGACAATCTCACCTACCTCCCATTAGCATGGACCAGGCTTGCCTCCCAGAGAATAAAACACTACGCCTCCTTGGTCTTCCACTTTCAGCGGACCTCAAATGGAATGACTATATCGAATCCATTGCAAAATCCGCTGTTATGAAAGTCGGTTCTCTGTGTAGGGCCCGTTTTTTCCGTCTAAATCTATCCTGCACATATATAAATCTACCATCCGCCCGTGCATTGAATACTGCTGCCATATCTGGTCGGGTGCCCTTGCTATTCTCCTCGGGCTTCTTGATTAGGTTCAGAGGAGGGTCTGTAATGTGATAGATGCCGACTTGGCAGACCGCCTGCAGTCTCTCTCCCACCGGCGCGACGTGGCTTCCCTGTGTCTCTTCTATAAATACTTTCACGGTTTATGCTCCGATGAACTTAGATCACTGGTGCCCCCTAAATACGAATTTGCACGAGATACTAGATTAGCAACTAGATCCCACCCTTTTACAGTGAAACCGATAAAATGCAACCGCAACTTCTACTGTAACAGTTTCTTTCCTCGCACTTCCCGACTGTGGAATTCTCTTCCACACGATTGCTTCCCCGACGGATACACTCTCCAGGAGTTTAAATGTAAGGTCAGTAGACACCTCCTAACACACTAACCTGCTCCCATTCTATCAAACACTCTTCCCATCTGCCCAACCCTCATCCTCGGTATCCTTACTCATCTGTCACCTTCCTCCTGACATTCCCTATGTCTAACCACTCCTTCTCTTTACCTTCCCCTATGTAGCCCCATGCGCAATAGTGGCAGTGGAATGCCTTGCTTGGGGTGAGATGATTAAAAAAAAAGTTCAGTAAAATCTGTAATCTAATACTATAAGTGGAATAAATTCAGCATTGCAACGAATAGCAATGGTATCATAAATGTTTCCCCATTTATGAAGATTAGATCCTTATTTCATTATTTGTGTGCGTGCGCATCCGTGACAAAGTGCTATGAAATTTGAATATGAAGATATTCACTAGACACTTGATGAATTTCTTGTGATTGCTCGTAGAAATTGGGATTTTATTAGATTTCAGCACGTCGACTTTTTCTCTCTATTTCCTTCTATTTCCTATTTTCTCTCTATTTCCTTCTATCGCATTCATTTTATTTCTCTCTCGTACACACATGCACACACACTCTTTCTATATATATATATATATATATATATATATATATATACTATAGTCATCCGCAGACAGATCTGTTTCGCTGTATTACAGCTCATCAGTACAGCTCCGGTCGCTTCCTAACCCGACCAAATTGGCGTCAGTCGGCGATTCTACCCCTGGGGCCACGAGCGTCCAGTAGAAGAAGGGAGGCTTTTTAGCGCGTAAACACGCCCAATAGCTAGAGTGTTCCAATTCATTATCAAATGAGCGGTGCGTAAATGCCGGAGTAGCTACTGCTTACAAATATACCATGTATCTAACATACAAAGTCTACCATATATATATATATATATATATATATATATGTTATAAATTATATTTTAAAACATGTACATAACATAATTTCTTATATATATATATATATATATATATATATATCCACTACAAAGGTACATTTGTTTCAACATTGAAACTTCAGTGTCTCATCAAGCTGTATGTATAGGAATGGAAAACCTCTTTTCTTATATTTGTTCAGTTGTGTTTGGGATGTTGGTGGGGGTTAGTTAAAGAGGAACAAGTCACATGTATTGACAGTTGGAATTTTGAAGAAAGTGGTGTGGGTAGTTAAAATGGTTGATTATATCGAGCACTGTTTTAAATAAATGTTTTGGACGTTGTAAAAAATCTTTCTTCGTTCTATATTCACTCGTCTCTTGTGTTCGTACAAGTGTTTACTTTACAGAACACAAAACGTGTAAAAACTCTCCATATTTTTCTACCCATTCGAGGGCGTTTTGCTATTTTCAATCTTCACCGACCATGATTTTTATTTTTATTTTTAATAGAATGTGTTGATACTCTATTGTGTATATGTCAGAAATTACAGAAATTATTTATTTTCCAAACATGGTCAGTGATCATAATTAATGATATTGAATATTAGTTGGTTGGCTGATTTTCTTTAGTAGCATGTCAACCTCTATGTTCAATTTAATGCTGAAATATAATTATTTAGAACAATGTTATAATTTCAACTATAGATAAAATGAATAGGCATTGCTATAAATATTTTTTACAAAAATTAATTTTTTGACTTGACAAAATATAAGAATTTTCTACAGTATTTATATTATTCGGACTATTGTCCTCATCTTTGTTAACATTGGTACGCTCCGGCCTTCTTCAGATTCTAGGAATTTTGTACCGAACCCTTTATTACAATCACTGGGCTTATATCATCCTCATTCCTTGCGTAAAACCTCGATTCGATGTCATGAGTTATCCCGCTCTAACCCTGCAAGTTTCTTGTTCACCTCTGCTGTAGACTCACAACTCTAGCGTCAAGTCAGGAACTAACAAATTTCTATATCCACTGGGCCAAAAATTGCAATTTAAACTGGTAAAAAATGGGGCACTGGACATTAGGTTTATAAGTGCGAAAAATTCAGTTGTCCTTAAAGACAGATGGCCCAGTGGATAGAGAAGTTCGTTAGTTCCTGACTTGACTCTTAGAGTTGTGAGTTCAATACCAGGCTACAATAGTGGTGAAGAAGTAACTTGCAGGGTTAGAGGGAGATAACTCATGACTTCTAATCGAGACATTACAAAAGGAATGCGAATGATATACTCCAATGATTCTAATAAAGAGTTCAGTTTGAAATTCCTGAAGAAGGCCGGAGCGTACAACGGCCGAAATGTCGTACAAATGGCAACAAAGACGAGGACAATAGTCCGAATAATGTAAATACATGAAATACTACATCATCTCAGAAAAATAGACAAATACTAAATGTATTTTCTATTTTCATACTCTTTTGTTTTCCTTTGAGGGCGTTAAATATCTGAAGACAGCTGGAACCCTAACAGATGTTACTACCACGGGTTAGGGTAGCCATGAGAACAACAACAGTTATTAGGTGTTTCGACGCTCTTCAAAACCTCTAATTTTCCGATCAGATTCTTCACTGCTGGATAGTTGGCATTTCCTTTATTATTATTTCTGCTTCCATTATTTTTACTTTTTTTTTTTACATGTAATCATACCTGTATTTTCTGCTATTATTTAGCGGATAGAACTTGGTAGTGTGTTTAAATGAGACGTATTTGCGCTCTGCTTGGGTAGGCGTAAAGTAAATCGTCTAGATAAGTACATAGAAAAAAAAACACTCATTCGGTTAGAAATGAAAAAAAATTAAAACTTGTCCTTAATAATGGCACAAAGAATAGCCGAAATCACACCGATATGCAGAAAGGGTTTGGCAGAGAACACTTGACGAACAAAAACAAAAATATGAATAAATAAAAAGATTATTCGGAGTATCTCATATATATATATATATATATATATATATATATATATATATATATAATAACTAAATAGACTCTGTAAGTATGTAGGCCGTAAATTTATACTAAAATAAACCTCCTTTTTGTGTATATATATATATATATACTGGCAGTATAGCCCAGCGTTATTCGGGTGTAATGAAAGCTTTAAAACTAATCCATGATTCTGGAGCTCAGACTCTTTGGACGTTGGCACAAACGACTAAAAAGTAATAGTTGTTTCCAGTTAAAGCGAAACCGTAAACTGAAAGAAAAATGAGTGGATGTAAGTCAAATTATCATTTCCTGGTATCTATATCAAATATATATATATATTATCGATTTTCTACACTATCGTAAGAACCTCGACCCTAAAACTTCTGAATATCGTTTCTTATGTCTTTGTCTATGAGTGTATCAAATTTGATTAAAATAAACCACTTCTTATAAAACCCGACTTTTTCGATTATCGATTTTCGATATTTATCAGGGTTATCTCGTCACAAAACCTAGCTAAGAACACTCACAAACGCTTATAGTACAACTGTGTAAATTATCAAGAAAATCGGTTCAGCCGTTTCGGAGTCTATAGGTAACGGACACACACACACACAGACACGCACACACGCAGACAGTGTTCCATTTAGAAATAAGTTTATTGAATCACTCACAATCTCTTTCTCTTTTTTAGGTATTGACATGCTCATTATAACATAATATATTATATGGCAATTATAGTATCCATGATAAGATAAAGAAATCAATAAGATACGTTTAACTAGCATGTTTTACTTTTATTAAAGCTTCATTGAAGAATGAAATGTTGAGAACAACAATAAATATAGTATTTTTAATTTTGTGCTATTTGATTTTCATGGGTTAGTCATGTTTAAATGTATTTGACTCTTTATACCGTCGTTAGTGTATTTTATATATATTCATAATGGATAGTGCGACATTTGATTAAAATCGGACCCCTCCTTCTATAACCCCATTTTTTCAATTATCGATTTTCGATATTTATCGGGGGTACCTCGGCATAAAACCTAGCTAAGAACTCTCGCAGACGCTGATAGTACAACTGTGTAAATTTTCAAAAAATCGGTTCAGCCGTTTCGGAGATCTATAGGTTACGGACACACACACAGAAACAATGTTCCATTTATAAATAAGTTTATATTATATATATATATATATATATATATATATATGTGTGTGTGTGTGTGTGTGTGTGTGTGTGTGTGTGTGTGCATAAGATTCTGCAATTAAGTTTTGCAATTATTTATATTTATTTTATATGTGTATATAGGATACTGCTTATAAGCTTCGGAAGAATGGTAGACTTTGAAAAAACATTAGCTATTCTAGCATTTACGCATCGTTCATTCAGTAATGAATTAGAACACTTTAACTAATGACGTATGTATACATGGTATATCATACGCTAAAAGTCAGTCCCACTTCAACCGGGAGCTCATAGCTCAGAGATAGAATCGCCGACTGACGTCAATTAGGTCGGGTCTCAATCCTGGGTAAACGCAATCGGGTCTCTAACCGTACTAAGGAGCTGTGATACAGTGAAACATATCTGTCTGCTTACAAACAAATAAATTTTAGTTTTTTGTATAGTACAGAAAAAATATTTTAAATTTACAAATACATGCACGTGCACTACTGGCCATAATTATTAGGACACCCCAGTTTAAAAAAAATGACGTATGGCATAGTATTTTTAGTATTTATTGCAAAGTGGATATTTCTAAATGAAAATAGAATGGTTCTTTTGTTATTATTACTTTGCAAAATTTTGCAAGGCAGCCAGGAAGCCTTTGCTTCGGCCAGCTAATAATAAGAAGAGACTAGCATGGGGAAGTGAGCACAAAAACTGGACACCAGAACAGTTTATTTGTTTCAACTTTTATTGTGCAGTATTAACAAAAGAAACATTCTATTTTCATTTAGAATTATCCACTTGGCAATAAATACTAAAAATAGTATGAAATACATCATTTTTTTAAAAACTGGAGTGGCCTAATAATTATGGACGATAGTGAATATATATATATATATATATATATATATATATATATATGGTATTGAGTTGTGATAATGTTTTTTTCAGTAGTTTTACTGATGAAAGTTATTTTGGCAAGCATGATTTTTATCGTAAAATTCCCGATATCAGAGTAGAGATAGCGCATTGATATATGTGACGCAAAGAATTTCTCACTTTAGCTGAACAGCTTCATGCCGATTTCGAAGTTTTATGACTACACCGTTATGCTGTCGTCACTCATCAGGTTTTTTTAACTGCTCTTATGTCAAAGTTTTTATTCTTGTTTTTATGGAACTTTTTGTAATTTAATATGCTTTTTTTTAGTCATTCTACCCACTGTTGTGCTGAGGGTTACATAGCGGAAAGTGATAGGAAAGTGGGGTAGGTTATAGACGATGTCAGGTGGAGGGTAATAGACGGATGAGAATACCGGTGTAATGGGGGTGGAGTGGATGGAGAAAAGATCTCGAGAGAAAGAATGCGAGTTAATGAGAGAGGAGATGTCTATTGACCTTACATTGAAATTCCTGGAGATTGTAGCTCTGAGGGAAGCAATTATACGGAAGAGAATTCCACAGGCAGGAAGTGCGAGAAAAGAAACTGTTAGAGTAGAAATTGTAAAATGGTGGGACCTAGTTGCTAGTCTAGTAGCTTGTGTAAATTCATACATAGAGGGTACCAGTTAGCTAAGTTCATTGAAGCAGAAGCCGTGAAAATATTTGTAGAAGAGGCACAGGAAAATCATGCTACGCCGGTGAGAGAGCGACTGTAGCCGAGCTGCCAACTGTGTTAGTAGTGTGGAATTTGCGTTTGGTTGGTTTTCTTTTACTTTTTTTTTTTATTGAGCAGGTGCTTGATTTCTTTCTATTGATTATTAATGCACGCTAGTATTGGTGTCCGCTTATTTGCTTTATATTGAATAGATGTCCGCTTAATTGCTGTTTAGTTTGTTTTTGTTATTTAATTTTACGTCGCTTATTTATTGGCCTCTTTTCATTGGTTTGACTTTCTTCTTACCACTTAAAGTGGTCTTGTGTGTATTTTTGCTTGTATGGTTTATGTGTGATTTTTCGTTTGGTGGTTGTTATGTCATTTTCTGTTTTTTGACGTGATTGAGTGCTTCTCTTTTTTCTCCCCCCCCACCATATATATATATATATAGGTGGTAATGTTATTTTCTTTCTTGTTCCATATGTATTTTAATCCGTTGAGTTGCTTTTGCATTTTTCTGTGTTTTCTGGTTATTGATTTATTGAATCTTTTTTAAAGTTGTTTCTGTTTGATCCTTTGCAATTTTTTTTCGTTTGTATTCGTTTTATTCATCACAGTGGCTTTATATATTATGCTGTTGGTTAAACATTTATTATTAAGCGGACAGTTGTCTTTCTTTCGGCAGTTGCATTTTTCATTTTGTGTTTTTGGTTTGTGTTGCTGTTATTGGTTTTAATGAACATTTTTGTGGTTTTTGGTTATTATTTTCTCCATGCTTTCTATGCACTTGTAACTGATCTTGTCTGTAATTTTGTTGATGATATTTGATAGTTTGTTGTGTTTGGGGGAAATGTTTTCCTATTAAACTTTCCTACGTTTGTTTTTTATAGTGTTGTTTAAGTTTGGATGTATTACGTTCAGATTACGTTTATTTTTCTATTGTTTTTCTTTGGTATATATTCGTTTGTGTAATCGAGTTTATTTGAGAATTTTCTGTTCTTTACTGCTAACTCGTATGTTTCTTTGTTTTCGTGAATTGAAATATTAAAATATTTTAATAACAAAAATGAACAAGACTCTGATATAACATGAAATATATTAAAAGTATCCAATCGTTACTACGGTGGTGTTGTCCGCAAAGTGTGACAAGAAAAAAGTTTGCCATGATATTGTTTCAAGAACAATAAACATATACTTAAAGAAACATCAGAAATAATGTCCATATGTAATCACATCTATAGATAGATAGTAGGATCATAGAAACCTGAACGAAAGTGTTTTAAGTTACTTAAGTAACTTCTACCCAATTTTGAAAAAGTTTGGCTCTTAAAAATTACAGTCACTTGTTCGTTGTACGTTTAAAAAAGTTGTAAAATCACTAGTTGTAATCGACCTGAAAATACCGATGGTTTGAAGCCTGGGTTGCTGAAATAACTAATATCCAAATGAATATATATATATATATATATATATATATATATATATATATGTGTGTGTGTGTGTGTGTGTGTGTGTGTGTGTGTGTGATTTTCATTTTACGCACTATTCTTAGTCTAGTTTTCTAAATATCACCGCTGCTGTGGGTTAAATAGTAGGACTTGTCAGTAGAGAAGTGTAATTTTTATATTAAAATGAATAAAATTGTTAATAATCGAAAACATTTGGAAACAATTTTGCTATAAACAATATGTTTTCGACATAAACAGCATAAGAAGTTTTCATATACGGTAAAACAAACAACAACAAAAAAAAACAACAAAAAACAACGAAAATGAGTCAGTCTCAAAATCTGTCTATCTATCTATCTATCTGTCTATCTCAGTCTGTTCTATCTATCTATCTATCTATCTATCTATCTATCTATCTATCTATCTCAGTCTGTTCATATCTATCTATCTATCTATCTATCTATCTATCTATCTCAGTCTGTTCATATCTATCTATCTATCTATCTATCTATCTATCTATCTATCTCAGTCTGTTCATATCTATCTATCTATCTATCTATCTATCTATCTCAGTCTTCATTATCTATCTATCTATCTATCTATCTATCTATCTATCTCAGTCTGTTCATATCTATCTATCTATCTATCTATCTATCTATCTATCTATCTATCTATCTATCTATCTCAGTCTGTTCATATCTATCTATCTATCTATCTATCTATCTATCTATCTATCTATCTCAGTCTGTTCATATCTATCTATCTATCTATCTATCTATCTATCTATCTATCTATCTATCTATCTCAGTCTGTTCATATCTATCTATCTATCTATCTATCTATCTCAGTCTGTTCTATCTATCTATCTATCTATCTATCTATCTATCTATCTCAGTCTTCATTATCTATCTATCTATCTGTCTATCTATCTATCTATCTATCTATCTATCTATCTATCTATCTATCTCAGTCTGTTCATATCATATCTATCTATCTATCTATCTATCTATCTATCTATCTATCTCAGTCTGTTCATATCTATCTATCTATCTATCTATCTATCTATCTATCTATCTATCTATCTCAGTCTGTTCATATCTATCTATCTATCTATCTATCTATCTCAGTCTGTTCTATCTATCTATCTATCTATCTATCTATCTATCTATCTATCTCAGTCTGTTCATATCTATCTATCTATCTATCTATCTATCTATCTATCTATCTATCTCAGTCTGTTCATATCTATCTATCAGTTTTTTATTAATTCGGTATAGGTTTGTACTTGTTGCTGGTTTCCCCTTTTGCTTTTTACCCGCTATTATTTCCATCTGTCTCTCTCACTCTCTGTGTCTCTGTCATACACAGAATAATGAACACACACACACACACACACGCGTGCGCGCACACACGCACACACGCACACGCACACACACACACAAACACACACACACACACATATATATATAAATTTTTGTTGCAAAATCTGAAACATCGAATTAGCAGTTGAATGGGTTAAAAGCGAAAGAAAACTCATAAATTTAGTAAAAGGCAACGTTTACTGGCGGGAAGACATATAAAGGGCAGGGGAAGTGAAGGTGGCACTGAATTAACCAATCACTTCTCTTTCCCTGCCGCCATTCTTTCGCGCCTTCCAGCATAAATGGCATTGGCTGTAAAATGTAGGAAATAAAAGGCGTGCATGAAGAGGTCGCAAAGAAGTTAAAATGGCCACTGAATGAATGGATTGGTGAAAAAAATACTTGTAAGTCTTTCGTGAATAAAAATGATTTATGCATTTTTTTTTTTTTTTTTGCAGGAGAGATCGAAAGTGGGAGTTAAAGGGAGAAGCCTCAATGATAAAACAATGAAGAATAAAAGCCGGAGAAGACTAAAGAGTTAAATTATTGACACTTTAAAAGTGAAGATGAGAAAAACGAATCAAAGCTTTAAATAAACAGATACAATAAAATAAAAATAAAAAAAAGTCTTGTTTTATAGTTGATATACTTAGTTGTAAAACAGATGATAAAAAAGGCCACACTGAATTTATTGTTTTTTATAACACATGCAGCTGATATAATTTCGGGTTTTTAACCCCAAGAATTAAGCAAGTGAGGCTTCCGCTTCGTCAATTACACCGCAGATGTGCTAACGGCTATCCCTGAATATAAGCATCAGGCTCTTGATAAGAACGGCGAAGCTGGAGCTATTGCCCTGGATATCTCAAATACTTTTGACAGGGATTGGCACGCGGGCTTTTTTGTGTAAGCTACAGGGCTACAGTATCTCTGGATGTTTGTTAGGTTTAATCAAATCTAGTTATGAAATGAAAGTCTACTTGAAAGGTATGCTTCTTGACTCTTTATACGAACGCGGGTGCTCTTTCCTAGGTTCAACATTTTTCTTGATATACAACAATGATTTTCCTGGTGCAATCAGTTCACAAGTAGGTTTCTACGCAGTTTACACCACAAGTTATTACCTTTTCGATAAGAAATCTTCCATGACCTACAAAGTAAGTCCTCGCAGATTCTCTCGGAATGGATCTTCAGTCCGTGTTGGATTGGGGTAAGAAGTGCTTTGCTAAATTTTAATGGGTTTTTTTAAAATTTTTTTTAATCATTTCACCCCAAGTAAGGCATTCCACTGCCACTATTGTGCAGAGGGATATATATAGAAAGGTGGTGAGAAAGAGTGGTTAGATATAGGAAATGTCAGAAGGAGGGTGATAGACGGGTAAGGATGTAGATGGGAAGAGTGTTTGATAGAATGGATGTGTGTTAGTGTGTTAGGAGGTGTCTACTGACCTTACATTTAAACTCCTGGAGATTTTAGCTGTCGAGGAAACAAGTATGTGGAAGGGAAATCTACAGATAGTAAGTGCGAGGAAAGAAGCTGTTGGAGTAGAAATTTCGGTTACATTTTATTGGTTTCTTTGTAAACCGAAGCTGCTCTCTCTCTCTCTCTCTCTCTCTCTCTCTCTCTCTCTTTACCACTATAGCGAAACATTCTTACCTTCCTTCGGTATGGATCATACTCGTCTCCTAGAAAACAACACACTGAGCCTCCTCGGCCTCACTCTTTCAATCGACTTCAAGTGGAACGACAACATTGAATCAATAGCTGCATCAACTGTTAAGAAGTTTGAATTACTGTGCCTGGTCAGTGTTTATTTTTTGTCAGAATTCATCTTGCTCATTTATCCATCTACCATTCGTCCGTGCATTGAACACTGTTGCCATGTCTGGTCGGGTACCCCTGTTATTCATCTTGAGGTCATCGACAAAATTCAAAGGAGGATATGCAATTTGATGCTGACTTAACAGCTTGTCTTCAGTCACTTTCTCACCGACGTGATGTGACTTTCCCTCTGTCTTTTCTACAAGTATTTTCATGGCAACTACTTTGACGAGCTTTTTTCTGGTTTCCCGATCGCATGTATTTACGTATGTCAGCAGCCATTTTGCACATTTATAAATCTACCATTTGCTCGTGCATTGGATACTGTTTCCATATCTGGTCGGATTCTTCTGCTATTGATCTCGGGGGCTCTAGACAAAATCCAAAATAATCCAATGTAATCAATCCCCATACAGCAGCTCGTATGTATTTCCCTGTCTTTTCTACATATATTTCCATGGCAACTGTTCAGATGAGCTTTTTCAATAGTTCCCCAACCGTATCAATTTAAACGCGTTACTAGATTGGCATCTAGGTCCCACTCTTTTACCGTTGAAATAGTTAAATGTAACCGCCTCTTAACTCGAATAGTTTTTTTTCTCGCGCTTCTTACCTGTGAAACTCCCTTCCGTTAGCTGCTTTCCTAACAACTACATTCTCCAGAAAATTAAATGTAATGCTAAATGCCATCTTCTATCTACTTGAATCCTGTTCATATTTTATCCTTTTCAGTCTGAGCTCTAGTAGCTTCCTCGCTTTGCTTGGGGTGAAATAATTAAAAAGAAAATGTTCTTGAACTTTTACATACTAACGATTATTAATTTCTAGAATATGTAAAGTGCATATCTGCATGTAAGTTCGAACATTTCCATTCAATGATCATTTTCAACATCAAAAATTCTGTTCTTATCTGAAATATTTTCTTTGTTTCTTTTTTCCACTAACAGAATATAGTATTTCGAAGGTTACACAAAATATTATGTCAACACCAAAATGGTAAAGTTGATTGGTCTAGTCAATTGACGTCGTTTACATTAAGTTCATGCAGTATAATTTTCATAGAATCTGTCTTTTTCGAATAATAGTATATATAATTGATCATTGAATTTATCAATTAAGAATAATATTAAAGCTTATACGAACATAGTGCCCAAAGGTATATTACTATGCAAATACTTGTAGACAATACTTAATAAACTACGGATAAAATTCTTACAGGTATTTACTATAATCATAAGTCAATAAAAAATAACCAGAATAAAATAAATAATTGATAAACACGCATTACTAATCTAAAAAAATGCTTCCTTAGAGATAAATAAGAGGAGGGATAGTTTGCTCTCGCCCGAGTCAAGCTCTTCCTCTCTCTTTAAGCAAGAGTAAAGGTGTACATGTTCTTCCTTATTTAGAATTGGGCTTCCAGTTTCTTTTGTAATTCTAACGTTGTAGCGGAACTTTGGATACTGATTGGTCATCAAATCGCAAAATTCAAAATACGACAGAGAAATTGTTTCTCCACAGTTAAAGAAAATATCATTCTGGACCCACCCCACGTGACAGGATTCAATATTTAAGGATGGTGTGAATGAATCCAAGCAAAAAAGCACTATTAAGGGCAGGGACCACTAAGAGAACAGTAATAAATGAGACACAAGTTGACGGTTAACACTGCGTTTGCCTTTTTGATAAGCAATATTGACAGGAAAGCAAGAAGCCGAGAGAGAATTCAACTGGGGGCAAGTCTGTGGCAAGAAACTTTTATTATAGAAATTACAATCACATTTATGTATAGAGGATTTTGTTCTAGTACATATTATTTTTTAAAGAATTAAGTAACCTGAAAAAATCTCCTGTTAATCTAAACTTATTTATAAATGGAACTTTGTGTGTGTGTGTGTCTGTGTGTGTGTGTGTCCGTTACCTATAGACTCCGAAACGGCTGAACCGATTTTTCTTGAAAATTTACACAGTTGTACTATAAGCGTCTGCGAGTCTTCTTAGCTTGTTTTGTGTCGATGTACACCCGATAAATATCGAAAATTGATAATCAAAAAAATAGGTTTATAGAAGGAATGGTGCGATTTTAATCAAATTTGATACACTCATAGGCAAAGACATAAGAAACGATATTCAGAAGTTTCAAGGTTGCAGTTCTTACAATAGTGCAGAAAATTTGATATCGATACCAGGAAATCAAAATTTGACTTACATCTACTTTTCTTTCAGTCTACGGTTTCGCTTTAACTGGAAACAACTATTGCTTTTTAGTCTTTCGTGCCAACGTCCAAAGAGTCTGAGCTCCAGGATCATGGATTAGTTTTAAAGCTTTCATTACACCCGAATAACGCTGGGCTATACTGCCAGTATATATATATATATATATATATATATACACAAAAAGGAGGTTTATTTTAGTATAAATTTACGGCCTACATACTTACAGAGTCTATTTAGTTATTATATATATATATATATATATATATATATATATATATATATATAAGATACTCCGAATAATCTTTTTATTTATTCATATTTTTGTTTTTGTTCGTCAAGTGTTCTCTGCCAAACCCTTTCTGCATATCGGTGTGATTTCGGCTATTCTTTGTGCCATTATTAAGGACAAGTTTTAATTTTTTTTTCATTTCTAACCGAATGGGTGTTTTTTTTTCTATGTACTTATCTAGACGATTTACTTTACGCCTACCCAAGCAGAGCGCAAATACGTCTCATTTAAACCCACTACCAAGTTCTATCCGCTAAATAATAGCAGAAAATACAGGTATGATTACATGTAAAAAAAAAAAAGTAAAAATAATGGAAGCAGAAATAATAATAAAGGAAATGCCAACTATCCGGCAGTAAAGACTCTGATCGGAAAATTAGAGGTTTTGAAGAGCGTCGAAACACCTAATAACTGTTGTTGTTCTCATGGCTACCCTAACCCGTGGTAGTAACATCTGTTAGGGTTCCAGCTGTCTTCAGATATTTAACGCCCCCAAAGGAAAACAAAAGAGTATGAAAATAGAAAATACATTTAGTATTTGTCTATTTTTCTGAGATGATGTAGTATTTCATTACTTCTCAAGTTAAGGACACATGGCCCAATGGATGTAGACGTTGGTTAGTTCCTGACTTGACTCTTAGAGATGTGAGTTCAATACCAGGCTAGAGTGAACAAGTAAGTTGCAGGGTTAGAAGGAGATAACTCATAACTTCTAGTCGAGGCTTCCAATCGAGATGTTCATATTCTCCAGTGATTCTAATAAAGGGTTCGCTACAACGGAGCGTACAACGTCGTATAAATGGCAACAAAGATGAGGACAATAGTCCGAATAATGTAAATACTGTAAATACTACCTCATCTCAGAAATATAGACAAATGGCAACAAAGATGAGGACAATAATCCGAATAATGTAAATACTGTAAATACTACCTCATCTCAGAAATATAGACAAATGGCAACAAAGATGGGGACAATAGTCCGAATAATGTAAATATTATAAATACTACCTCATCTCAGAAATATAGACAAAGAGATGATCTATTATTAAACACCGTACAAATGGCAACAATGGTGAGGACAATAGTTCTAAGAATGTAAATACTGTAAATACAACATCATTTCAGAAATATAGACAAATAGCATGGTTTATTATTAAGCGTCGACAGCAAAGATGATGACAATATTCCGAATAATGTAAATGTTATAAATACTACCACATCTCAGAAATATAGACAAAATTGCCTCGATATTAAAAATAACATGGGACAACATTTTTGTTTGTGAGTTTTCATGTTTTTAGGAGATTTATATATATATACATTGGCATGAGTATGAACGGATTTTATTAAAAATATGCAGACACAAAGTTTGCAATTTATTTAATGTGATATTTATAATTATTCCTAAATGTAAAAAATAGTTCACTGCCTGACGAGGTGCTAATAAGATAGTACCGAAAAACAACGGCTTTTGTATTGCAGTAAACGATGTTCTTATTATGAAATTTTAAAAAAATATTATCATATATATATATATATATATATATGAGTTTATTTTTTTTGTGTGTGTGTGGGGGGGGGCAACTTCCTAAGTAAAGAAAGGCAAGGTATTCAATGTAATCTTTAATGACGAAGAGAGTACAATGCTTTGAATAAGTAGAGAAGTAATCAAATGATGAACATTGAGCACGTTTAACATTTCCCAAGTTTATGATAGTCTATTTTTGGTCAAAGTGTTACTTGCTTATATAATTACATAAAAAATAAATATAAGCTATTATAATTATTTCTAACAAAAAGGGATACGCATGATATTATTATCATATCATTGTTATCAGCATAATTTTAAAAAATTATACCAATATCAATTGCTAAATTCATAAAGTGAAAATCATTAACAAGGACAATAAAATCTGACTTCAGTTATTCTATCACTAGCAGCATAGCCCGGCGTTGCTCGGGTGTAATGAAAGCTTTAAAACTAATCCATGATTCTGGAGCTCAGTGTATTTGTACTTTGGCACGAAAGACTAAAAACCAATAATTGTTTCCAGTTAAAGCGAAACCGTAGACTGAAAGAAAAATAAATGGATGTAAGTCAAATTTTCATTTCCTGGTATCGATATCAAATAGGTTCTTTTCGACGTAATCTGAATTTTGAAAGCTAAATAAGTCCTCTGAGTAAATGGTATCATGGCTGAGACTAAGAACTACAATTATACCTACTTAGAGCCAAACTTGAAGCAAAAACCAAAATAAAAGGGCTGAAAAAATACAGACATACAGGCAGATAAACAGACACACACAAAAACATCTTGCTTTATATATATATATATATATATATATATATATATTATCGATTTTCTGCACTATTGTAAGATCTGCAAACTTGAAACTTCTGAATATCATTTCTTATATCTTTGTCTATGAGTGTATCAAATTTGATTAAAAACGGACCGCCCGCTCCTTATAAAACCCGACTTTTTCGATTATCGATTTTCGATATTTATCGGGGTTATCTCGACACAACACCTAGCTAAGAACATTCGCAAACGCTTATAGTACA
Organism: Ascarosepion bandense; assembly: GCA_037127315.1. Classification (NCBI taxonomy): domain Eukaryota; kingdom Metazoa; phylum Mollusca; class Cephalopoda; order Sepiida; family Sepiidae; genus Ascarosepion; species Ascarosepion bandense. Next base: position 9,642,671 of record JBBBDQ010000266.1, read on the forward strand.
ACTGTGTAAATTATCAAGAAAATCGGTTCAGCTGTTTCGGAGTCTATAGGTAACGGACACACACACACACACACACACACACAGAAACACGCACACACACAATGTTCCATTTATAAATAAGTTTAGATTATCTTTATTGAATCACTCACAATCTCTTTCTCTTTTTTAGGTATTGACATGCACATTATAACATAATAAATTATATGGCAATTATAGTATCCATGATAAGATAAAGAAATCAATAAGATACGTTTAACTAGCATGTTTTACTTTTATTAAAGCTTCCCTGTAGAATGAAATGTTGAGAACAACAATAAATATAGTATTTTTAATTTTGTGTTATTTGATTTTCATGGGTTAGTCATGTTTAAAAGTATTTGACCCTTTATACCGGCGTTAGTGTATTTTATATATATTCATAATGGAAAGTGCGACATAGAGATCCGAAGGCGAATTGGCATGGTATGGGCGCGTTCCAGAAGCTAAGTAAAGTACTAAGACACAGAAAAATTTCCCTAGAAACAAAGAAAAGAGTGCTGGATTGCTATGTGATGTCAGTTCTTCAATACGGCAGTGAATGCTGGACAATATCATCGAAAATGAGGGCAAAACTGGAAGCAGCGGAAATGTGGTTTTAAATAAGGATGCTGCGGATATCGTGGACTGAGCATGTAAGCAACGATGAGGTGTTTGGAAAGAATGGCAACAAAAAGGAAATTATTACTGAGTATCAAGAAGAGACAACTGAAGTTCTTGGGACATGCAATAAGGAAGGAGAGCTTGGAGAACCTGATACTGACTGGCCAGATAGAAGGAAAAAGAGACAGAGGAAGGGTGCGGATAACATATTTCCATGGCCTGATCAGGTGGATGACGAAACGGGGGTTGCGAGATGTAACAGGGGCAAACATAATAAGAGCCAGCAGGGAGAGGGAGATGTGGAAAACCATGATCGCCTACGTAGTGAAGGGACAGGGCACATAGAAGAAGAAGAATACACACTCACCTCCCTCACACACACACACACACACACACACATAAACGAACATTCACCACAAATAGGCATGTGTGTATGTGTGTGTGTGTACGTGCATGCATCAGAGAGTATATGTATATTTGTTTACGAAATAGAATACACATAAATATCTCCGTATCATTTTATCAAGGTGTAAACTTTTACAGACCTTCATAGAAAATATTTCGAAATGTACATATAAATCAACTATATATAAGTATTTCTGGAAGTAATATTAACTTTATTTATAAAGTCAGCTTTTATTCATTATCCGACGCCGAGGAAACTGAAATTTTTGTTGAAGTTATCCAGTTGTGTAAAATTGCTAGAAGCGGAGAGACCATATGCTCGTTTTAATAACAGGGCTTTTCCGAAATACGCCAAATCAAAATATATGATCTGTTGGGCATTGACAAATCCTGGTTTTGGTAATACACGAAAGATCGTCTTCGTCGCGTGACAAAATCCTCCAGCATCTTCCTCTCTCTCGCCTTTTCCGAATTCACCGCCCGTTGTATATTTATGGTCGGTATTTTATGGTTAAATTCATTATGTAGTTTATTTGGATATCCATGAAGCCGTCCTTATGATAACAATGTCCTCCCCGCCGGCCTTTACTGTCGACATAAATTGTTGAATCGTTTTAACACTTTATGTCGCCATTCCTTTCCGCTTGATGAACTTGTTTTACAACATCTTACCTCCGATGCAAGCCTGCTTAGAATTGTAACAAAGCACTAGCTGTTTCTTTCTTGATGGAGATAAGTATTTGGTTATCCGGAAAATTCAAGCGGATTTTTAGCCGTGCCAACATGTTAGAACTCGACAAATTTATCGACAGATATAATATGTTTAGTTAAGTGCCTTAAGTGATACACGCTTGGGCAATCATGTACCTTTCGAGACATGACTGACTAGGTAGAAATTTAGTAAGTTGCCAGGTCTTACTGCGGTAGACTGGTTACCAACCAAGGCTATAAAACCCAATATTTCCTGTTATTCAACCCATAGCTGGGGGGAGAAGAGATGGGTTAACACCTTTCTCAAGGTTCTTCTTCTTCTTCTTCTTCTTCTTCTTCATCTTCTTCTTCTTCTATGTGCCTTGTCCTTTCACGACGCTGGCGTTTATGGTGGTCCACGTCTCACCATCCCTGGTAGCTCTTAGCACGCTTTCTCCTGTTACACCACGCAACCCCCGTTCTGTCATCCACCTTGCTCATGTCCTTCAAATATGGTATCCTCTGCTTTCCTCTATCTCTTTTTCCCTCTATCGAGCCTGTTGGAATAAGATTCTCGAAGCCCTCCTTCCTCATTGCATGTTTCACGAATTTTAGTTGTTTCTTCCTGATGCTCCGTTTTAATTTCCTTTTCGTTTCCATCCTTTCCCAAACCTCATCATTGCTCACATGCTCGATCCATGATATTCGCAGCATCCTGCTGTAGAATCACATTTCAATTGCTTCAAGTTTTTCCTTCATCTTTGATAATATTGTCCAGCATTCACTTCCATATTGATGAACAGACATCAGATAGCAATCCAGTACTCTTTTCTTTGTTTCTAGCGAAATTTTCCTGTGACTTTATACTTTACTCAACTTCTGGAATGTGTCCTTTGCTATGCCAAATCGCCTTCGGATCTGTGTCGCACTTTACGTTTTCTGTTAGAACCCTTCCCAGGTGGCTTACAGCCATATCACGTTGAATACACCGGTACTTGCTTGAACACCGAAGTTAAGCAATGTTGAGCCTGGTCGGTACTTAGATGGGTGACCGCTTGGGAATACCTGGTGCTGTAAACGTTTAGTGATGGATGTGCGTTGTGGTGCAGTGGATATCGGCTCGGAAAGAGAAATCGGTGAGCCGAGTTCGAATTCCAGTTGAATACCCTGCATTCACTTAAGCACTGGTACGCTTAGGAAAGGTATTCATCCGTCCCTTCCCTCCAGTTATGAGTTAAATAACAGGGTAGGACTTGGGAACCCTGCCATTAAAAACAAATCCCAATGAATCTTGGTACTCGAAAAGAAAAAAGTATTACTAGACAGAAAATCTATATAAAAAACAACAATAAATTGTTGAAAAGAAAAAGGTGTTACCAGCAATAAATAAATAATAGTTGGCAATAAATGACCCGCCGAGGTTGATATGCCATAAAACAAAAACAACCAACCAAACGACTTCCCAGGTATTTAAATTTTTGTACCTGCTTGATTTTAGTATCCCCCACCTGTATTTGACATACTGGTCTGCTTTTTTTTGTTGATGATTAAACTTTCGGGTTGTTTTTTTTTTGCAGTTTATTTGTAGTCCATTCGTTTCACTCTCTTCAGATAACTTCTCTAGGAGGTCTTGTACTTTCCTTTCCGTGTCTGCTATCAGCACTGTATAAGAGTACTGAAATGTTATCTTATAGCAATCCTCCTATATACCCGTAAATGCTGGCCAATATCATCACAAATGAAGCTGAGGCTTCAGGCAAAAGAAATTTAGTTCTACAGAAGAAAGCTGATAATACCATGGACTGAAAATGTGAAAGTTTTAGTGAACATGCAAACACAAGTAACACTTATACTTAACCTCGTAAAGACACATTTAAAATTTTTAGGGTCTATCAGAAGGAAAGAGGGTTTGATGAATTGTAACACTCACAGCACACATTGAAATCTAGAATAACAGAGAAAAGCAGCAAATAATCTACTTAACCAGATTGTGTAAATGGTTGGCAAAACGGGAATTAAAAGTGATAACCAAAAACAAAATTTGATAAGAGTTACAACGCATAGGAAATTGTGGAGTGCTATGATCAGCCAATTGCTGAAAGGGCACAGTATATAAAAGAACTGCTATTAGTAAAGTAACACGCTCTGAGCTATCATGTCTCGAAAAAGACATGATTGACTGGGCAGAAGATTAGGTTGCCATTGCTTTCTGCGGTTGCCAACCAAGGCTATAGAACCCAATCTGTCCTGTTATTTGACTCATAGCTAGAGGAAGAAGAGATGTATTATATTATCAATTAGTAATTAGTGGGGGATCAGTTTACTACTTCATAGCAATATAAGACTGGCCCCTCACTTTATGCCCAGTAGAATCCTTAATCATGTTTTCAACTATTATATTCAGTCTGTCAGTTAAGTCACATACGTGATACACGCTTGGGCGATCATGTCTCGAAAGAGACATGACTGACTGGGCAGAAGATTATCACGCAGTAGGTTGCTATTGCTTTTTGTAGTAGATTGGTTGCCAGCCAAGGCTATAGAACCCAATCTGTCCTATTATTAAACTCATAAGTGGAGGGAAGAGACGGATTAATACATTTCCCAAGAGTATTTGTGCGTAAATGAATGCAAAGAATTTAACTGGAATTCATACACTGACGTAAACATATACGCAAAAACTATCTATTGAGCTAATTAGCTATGTGCTATGTATTCCCAGAACGTCGGGATCATGGATCTTCACAGTATCCTTGTTCTTTTATATGACGTCACTTTTTGTGGCTTGGAATTTTTTGATAGTCACAAGAAATAATGAAGGCAGAAGAGTCTGAGAGAATGCAATGGATAGCCTATCTAGACAGAACAGGGTTTAAATGATAAATTAGCTATAGGACAATTTTTTAAAAGCGCTACAAGAATCAGGATACTCATCATGGTCTCTCATAAACTGTAAATGAAATAACTTTATTGTTCATAAAACGCCAGGAAGAAACATTTTCATATTGTTCGGACTGTTGTCCTCATCTTTATTGCCATGTTTACGACGTTTTGGTTGTTGTACACCCCAACCTTCTTCAGATGCTAGGAATTTCGAACTTTCATTTTGATCATTGGTATTGAACTCACAACTGTTTTGGTCAAGTCACTAGAACTAACCATCGCCTATATCCATTGGACAAAATTCTGAATAATGTAAATAATATAAATACTACCTCATCTCAGAAGTATAGGCAAATTTAACCAGGAACAAAGTTCATGCTATTAATCATGATGGATAATGTTGTAGATAGCAGAATGTTGCAGATCGAATATTATATCTGCAGTTTGACTACAAAATATTGATTCTTTAAATATTCAATTTTTGACAATCCAGTCCTTTAGACCAAATTCTTTAGACCAACATCGTTTAGACCAAATTCATCTTTGTTTTATAGAGAGTGATTACTTTTTCTTTGAATTAATTATTATAGATGTTGTTGTTTAACTTACGTGCAACGGAAGTGAATTCACCTTGTACACTACCGGCCATAAATATTAGGCCACCCCGGTGTTTAGAAAATAATGTATTTCAAATTATTTTCGTGTAAAATTTTCGTGTACACTAAAGACGGAAGCTGATGGTAGCTCGCCTGAAATAGGCCTACACTTCCGATTTACCATGAAATAACGTCTCTGTCTAATTTGTTTTTATATTTGCTGTCCATGTATTTTATATATATATATATATATATATATATATATATATATATATATAGAGAGAGAGAGAGAGAGAGAGCTCTTAAAGAGTTATCCTACCACTGTCTGTACAGGATACTCCTTTGGATTCTTCTATATCTTCACCGCATGGTGTTATATATATATATATATATATATATATATATATATATATATATACGGGTGTGTGTGTGTGTGTGTGTGTGTGTGTGTGTGTGTGTGTAGGGTGTGGGGATAAGACAAATAGATAGATGCCCGTGAAGTCTGTGGCCTTGCAAGCGCGACAATTTGGCGCCATTACAACCAAAGTAACATTTTCACCGTGTCTATTATGAACAAAGCACATGCCTTGATTCCCACTGTGACATCAAATGTCTGTTTGTGAAAAACAGAAGAGCTATTCAATTATTTTTTCTGGAGATTTAAGGCTTCTCTGCTTTCAGCTATTAGGCCTGGTCAGTGAACATATTAACCTCCAGTAAAGCAAATGAATATTGTACAATTTCTGACAAATAGCGTTGGCGACCTTCTCTATTTGGACACCATTTGTACTGGCTGCAAACAAATCGATAAGATGATAAAAAATTAAGATTGAATCAACAGAATTTTTGCATTTCATTTTCGGTTCTTCTAATATTACTTCATTGTATCTCTACGGATTTAACGTAAATAAGATCTATCTATCTATCTATCTATCTATCTATCTATCTGTCTGTCTATCTCAGTGTGTATGTATATCTATCTATCTATCTATCTATCTATCTATCTATCTATCTCAGTGTGTCTATCTATCTATCTATCTATCTATCTATCTATCTATCTATCTATCTATCTCAGTGTGTCTATCTATCTATCTATTTATCTATCTATCTATCTATCTATCTATCTATCTATCTATCTATCTATCTATCTCAGTGTGTCTATCTATCTCAGTCTTCATTATCTATCTATCTATCTATCTCAGTCTTCATTATCTATCTATCTATCTATCTATCTATCTATCTATCTATCTATCTATCTATCTCAGTGTGTATGTATATCTATCTATCTATCTATCTATCTATCTATCTATCTATCTATCTATCTCAGTCTTCATTATCTATCTCTCTATCTATCTCAGTCTTCATTATCTATCTATCTATCTATCTATCTCAGTCTTCATTATCTATCTATCTATCTCAGTCTTCATTATCTATCATCTATCTATCTATCTATCTATCTATCTATCTATCTATCTATCTATCTATCTCAGTCTTCATTATCTATCTATCTATCTATCTATCTATCTGCCTCAGTCTGTTCTTATCTATCTATCTATCTATCTATCTATCTATTCATATCTATCTATCTATCTATCTCATCTGTTCATATCTATCTATCTATCTATCTATCTATCTATCTATCTATCTATCTCACTCTGTTCATATCTATATATATATCTATCTATCTATCTATCTTAGTCTATTCATATCTATCTATCTATCTATCTATCTATCTATCTATCTATCTATCTATCTAATTCTGTTCATGCCTATCTATCTCTCTGTCTATCTATCAGTCAATCTATTATATACAGTATATTTTAACGTATAATAATACACATATAAATAACTAAGCTTAAAGTCGCAGAAGGTTATATATTTTGACATTCGATGTATAATATGAATAAAAATGGAGTCGACGTACGGTAGGCTAGACTACGCAACCAGTAGCAGATATGTCTGCATTAATGACCTTTTATGAGTATACAATAAAGATGATGTTATCATAAATGATTTTTGTTTAGCTTATCGTTATCAAGTCAAAATTATAATAATAAAATAACTGCATTATTATTCGGTATTTCTCAGTCTCTCTCTCTCTCTATATATATATATATACATATATATATATATATAGAGAGAGAGAGATATACTGTAAAGTGAAACAAATATTTGGACAGTAAAAAAATGGATTTAGAATCATATATTGAAAGAAAGGCATTGTCCTAAACTCACAATATATTTGTTAAACAATTATAAATGCAAATAAACAGCAAAAATACATTATTTGACACGTATATATATTTTATATACAAATTAAAAAACAGGTAGTAAAAAAGTATTTGGACAGTTCCGAAATTATTTTTAAAATTAATGTTTTGAGTATATTTCATGCCCGAATATGTTAGAATTTCATGGAATATTCTAGAACATGCATTACTTAAAGGTGTTTGCTATCCTTATGATCTGTTTGTCCCAAAATGTTGCACTAAAGTATTTCAGGATGCCAAAGCAAAGAGAGATGTCGAAAGATCTTAAAGATAGAATTATTTCTGCACACAAAGAAAAAAAAAACGCTATTGTAAGATTTCTAAAGACCTATGTATACCTGTGAGCACTGTTGGGTACCTAATTAAGAAATGGAAAGCCTTTGATACTCATGAAAATATGCCAAGAACAGGTGCACCGCGCAAAATATCACAAAAACGTTTACAGAAAATAGTACGGCGAATAAAAATGACCCTTTTGTGACTCGGGGAGAATTTCAAAAAGATCTCAGCAATGCAGAAACTCACATATGCAAGAGGACCATAAGTTCTGAACTTCACCAACAACCATTAAAATCTCGCTCTTCTCACAAAACCCCATTGCTAAAAAAACGTCATTTAAAATCCAGACTAGCATTTGCCAAAACTAATTAACAAAAGCATGATGATTATTATGAGCAAATTTCATGGTCTGATGAAAGCAAGATTGAACTTTATGGCCACAACGATGCTACCCATGTTTGGAGAAAGAATGAAACTGCCTTCAATCAAAAGAACACCCTCTCGACTGTGAAGCATAGAGGCGGTAACATTATGGTTTGGGGATGCTTTGCATATAATGGTACTGGACAACTGAAAATTATTGTGGACACAATGAAAGCAGCCAAATATATTCAGATTTTTGAAGATAGCTTGCAGTCATCAGTTGAGAAATTTGAACTTGGACCAGATTGAGTTTTTCACCGGGACAATGATGCAAAACATGCAGTCAAAGCAACACGTGCATGGCTTCAAAACAATAACATCAGCGTGTTGACATGGCCCAGCCAATCGCCGGACATGAATCCAATAGAGAATCTTTGGAGAACACTGAAGAATCAGATTCATGAAAGGCAACCAAAGAACCTCAGTGAATTGAAAGTTTTTGCTGAAGAATAGTGGGCTAAAATTCCCACCAAATCATGCCAGGCGTTTGTAAAGAGCTACAGGAACAGACTGAGAGCTGTGGTTGAAAATGAAGGAAGACTAACTAAATATTAAACACATTTAAAGCATAATTTGTAGTCTGTCCAATGACTTTTTTCATTAACTGTTTTAATAATTTGTATATAAAACATATATACGTGTCAAGTAATGTATTTTTGCTGTTTATTAGTATTTATAATTGTTTTATGCATATATTGTAAGATTTAGACAATTTTTTTTTATCAGCGTTTCACCCCGAGCAAGGCATGTCACTGCCACTACTGCGCAGTGGGCTACATAGAGTGGAGAAAGGATGATTAAATATAGGAAATGTCAGAGCACCCCGAGCAAGGCATGTCACTGCCACTACTGCGCAGGGGGCTACATAGAGTGGAGAAAGTATGACTAAATATAGGAAATATCAGAGGGTGGGTGATAGGCGGGTAGGGATAGGAAATGTCAGAGGGTGGGTGATAGGTGGGTAGGGATAACGAGAATGGTTAAATATAGGAAATGTCAGAGGGTGGGTGATAGGCGGGTAGGGATAACGAGAATGGTTAAATATAGGAAATGTCAGAGGGTGGGTGATAGGCGGGTAGGGATAACGAGAATGGTTAAATATAGGAAATGTCAGAGGGTGGGTGATAGGCGGGTAAGGATACCGAGAATGAGGGTTGGGTAGATGAGAGTGTTCTGAGAATAATTGGGAATTAGTGTGATAGGAGGTGTCTATTGACCCTACATTTAAACACCTGGAGATTGTAGCTGTTGGGAAAGCAGACTTGTGGAAGGGAGTTCCACAGGCGGGAAACGCGAGAAAAGAAGCTGTTGGAGTAGAATTTACGGTTACATCTTATTTGTTTAACTGTAAAAGGGTGGGATCTAGATGCTAATTTAGTATCTCGTGAAAATTCGTGCTTAGGCGGCACCAGAGATCTAAGCTCATCGGAGCAGAAGCCACCATGAAAGTACTTGTAGAAGAGGCACAGGGAAGCCACATCACACCGGTGAGAGAGTGGTTGCAGCCGGTCTGCCAAGTCAGTATCAACCACGTTACAGATTCTCCTTTGTATTTTGTCAAGAAGCCCAAGGAGAGCAGCAGGGGCACCCGACCAGATATGGCAGCAATATTCAATACACGGGCGGATGGTAGATTTGTATCCCAATGATTTTCTTTCAATATATGATTCTAAATCCATTTTTTACCTTCCAAATATTTATTTCACATCACTGTATCTATCTATCTATCTATCTATCTATCTATCTATCTATCTATCTATCTATCTATCTATCTAAATGTTTTTACAAATAGTAGGTTATGCTATTAAAATAGTTCGTCGATATTTTCTTGGAAATCATTTCTACTTTAATTTGTTTTAATCCAACTTGATTCTTTTATCAATTCTGCTCTTGGAACGAATACACACGGACACAGACACCCAAAGAGACACGCATATATTTATATATATTTACATTTTCTGTGCGTTGTGGTGCAGTGTATATCGGCTCGGAACGAGAAATTAGTAAGTCGAGTTGGAATTCCATTTGAATTCTTTGCATTCACTTACGCACAAATAGCCTTGGGAAAGTTATTAATCCGTTTCTTCTCTCCAGTTATGTGTTAAATAATAGTCTCGAAATATCATAATAAACAGGTCATACAAACACCTCCCGACCTTCCTTTATTTCATTCAACGCATTGTGACAGCCTTCAAGATATAACACATACAACTATTTTACGCAATGCTTCAAGCAAATTACAAAACTTTACTATATATATATAATTGATGTCCGTGTAAAAAATAATGTTTTTATATGTATATATAATTGTTTAAAACAGCCACTCAAGCAAACCAGTGGAAGAACACAAGTGATTGCATTTCCTGGTTCCAAAATAATTGAATGCAAAAATAAATCAACGTTCATTAAGTATGACATAAAATACTTTTACCCATCAATTTCTGAAAAAGTTTTTAATGGAAGCATTTAATTTTGCTAAAAAGTAGATAAAAATACCGTCTGAACATATTGCCGCAGATCAATACTTTTCCACAAAGTTAAATCATGGATCAAAAAATCAGACAACGGCACATTTAATGTACCACAAGGAGTGTATGATTTTGTTTTAATCGTGTCACCCCACTACCACTATAGCGCAGGGGGTTACATAGAGCGATTGGGTATAGGAAATGTCAGATGGAGGGTGATAGACGAGTTAGGATGTACATAGCGAGAGAGTTGGAGAGAGTGGGTGTGAGTTAGTGTGTTAGGAGGTGTCTATTGACCATACATTTAAACTCCTGGAGGTTGTAGCCGTCGGGGAAGCAAGCATGCGGTAGGGAATTCCACAGGCGGGAAGTGCGAGGAAAGAAGCTTTTGGAGTAGAAATTGCGGTTACATCTCATCTGTTTCACTGTAAAAGGGTGGGACCTAGTTGCCAATCTAGTATCTCGTGCAAATTCACGTAGAAATTTCAGAATTTAAAAAAAAAATCAACAAAATAGTCCATATAAAAAACCACGGATTATATAGAGATGCGGAGTAATGATAGCACCAAATATCAAACGAGAAAATGATAAAATAAGGAAAGAGCTTTTCAGACTATTCAAAAAACTAGATTTTAATATAATAGTAAAAACAAATAGAAAGGTGGTACAATATTTAGATGTGGAATTTAATTTACAAACTAGCAATGTCTCGCCATACATGAAAACAAACACTAAGTTAACATACATGAATACAAAATCCAATCATCCCAAAAGTATTATTAGACACATTCAAAAAGGAATAGAACACAGACTATCAAATAATTCATCAAACAAAGCAATAACTGATGAAAAGAAAAATATCTATGAAGATGCACTAAGAAAATCTGGCCATAAAAACATTTTGCAATATAATTCTCAACCAAACAGACAAATCAAAAACGATAATAGAAGACAAAATATTATCTGATTCAAACCACCAATTAATTTAGAGGTAAAGACCAAAATAGGACAAATATTTTTAAACTGATAGATAAACACTTTCCAAAAAGATCAGAACTAAACAAACTTTTTAACAGAATAACAATTAAGCTAAGTTAAAGTTGTACCAGTAATTTAAATAGTTTCATAAAAAAACAAAACGCCAGAAATTTAGATAGCACTGTACAAAACAAGACCACTAATAAAGAATGCAACTGCAGGGACAAAAATAAATGTCCACTTCATGGACTTTGCAATACAAAATAAATCGTTTACAAGGCAAAGGTCAGTCAGTTAAGTGCCATGCGCGATACACGCCTGGGCGATCATGTCTCGAAAGAGACATGACTGACTGGGCAGAAGATTATCCCGCAGTAGGTTGCCATTGCTTTCTGCGGTAGGCTGGCTGACGACCAAGGCTATAGAACCCAATCTCTCCTGCTATTTAACCCATAACTGGAAGGAATAGATGGATTGATATCTTTCCCATAGGCATTTGCGCGTAAGTGAATGCTAGGAATTCAACTGGAATTCGAACTCTGTTCCTCGATTTCCAGTTCCGAGCCGATATCCATTGCACCACAACGCACATAAGCAAAGGTACATGACTTAAATGACCAACATAAAATATATTTCGGTTCAACCAACCATACCTATAAGACCAGGTGTTTCAATCACAAGTCTATATTCAAAATAAAAAAAAAACTGTACAAAATTGGCTAACCACGTGTAGAAATAAAAATAAAAATATGGATAAGTCGCAGATATAGCGTGGAGGAAAACCAGTCAAGCCTTACAACGATGGCGAAATATGTAGATTGTGCCAAGAATAAAAGTTAGAGATTATGCTGAGCATTTCCATCGGTTCTTTGTGGCGTCTTTTGTCGAATGCCTTTGTATAATTAATAAAACATAGGTACAAGTCCTTCTTCATTTGTATTGCCTTTTCGGAGAGCATCGTAATCATGAATATGGCGTTTCTTGTTCCAGTGTCTTTGACGAACCCACACTATTCTTGTCCTATCTATGGCATGATTCTGCTTCTCGCTTTATTCGTCATGATTCGGACGATCAGTTTTGTAAAATTACTCATTAAGCTGCTTGTTTGGTGGCGTTTGTACTCGTTTGCACATGGCTACTTAGGCAGTGCTATGAAAATAGAATAGCTTAGATCGTCTGGTATTACACCACTGTTGTAAATTTAATTTATTATTTCTGTAATTTTCTCTATGCCAAATTTTTCAAGAGCTAAGAACAGCTCTATTACAATGCCGTCTGTACCATCTAATTTGTTTCTATTCAGTTTGACCATTGCAGCTTCCACTTCGGACTGTTTGAAGTGAATGATTTCATGAATTTCAAGCAAAAGTTTCCCGGGTTGCACGGCAAATAAATGCTGAATGTTTCCTTATAAAGAAACGTCTAATTTTCTTCATACTATTAATCATTGCTTACTTTTAGATTTACTTTATGGCAGAAGATGGCGGTCTCGACAGATTGATTCAATTTTTAAAGGAAACGACAGAAGGTGTACGTATCACAACTCATCTATCGAGATGAGAAAAATGCTTTTAATAAATCTATACTTGTTCAATCGTATATATGGTTATGTCTGTACATAGACATAATACATCAACGAATACAACTCCGTAGCTTAGAGTAACATGAGTGTTGGGAAAATAAACAGAAACATCGTGTAAAAAACGAAATAAGGAAAGTGGACGTGTGAGTAATAAATATCAAACTATAAACATACAATCGATGGGAAAATATGGAGACTGATTCATTGATATAAATAAAAGAAAATATAAAAGAAAAAGCGAACAGAAACCAAAATTATATAGAAAGAAATCCTGAAAAAATAAAACGTGTGAAAAACGATGGCCTCTTTGTCTGTCACCGAAATATTATTGATAGAATCTTTTCGAAGTTATTTATTTATGTCCATGTGTTATTTCGGAAACTGTTTGGGGAACTGATTGGAGGCATTTCGTGACTAGCAACGTCCGTTTTCAAATGCTTGTGATGCCAGGTAAACAAAAAGCGACCGCAGACTGTTTATGCTTTGACCTACACCACCCTAACACTACCGCTCGATTTCTTATGGCTTCTATATGTTAGCCAGGTTTTGTAAATTTTCGCAACGGCTTAATTTGATTTGTTTTATTTTTGTCTCAATAATTTGTAGCTTTCTCTCTTCTGGCAAACGTATTTTCTGTTCAAGTTTAGTTTTTTTTTTCTTTTCACCGCAAAGCTTATGTTAAAGTATCACTCATAGCGCCTTATTTGACTCTTGTAACATTTTACAAAAGGATGCTGCGAAAATCATGGATCGAGCATGTGAGCAATGATGAGATTTTGAAAATGATGAAAACGAAAAGGAAATTTATACTAAGCATCAGGAAGAGGCAACTGAAGTTCCTGAGACATGCAATGAGGAAAGAGGACTTGGAGAACCTGATACTAACAGGCCAGATAGAGGGGAAAAGAGGAAAGCAGTGGATAACACATTTGAAGGACCTAATCAATTGGAACGAGGGTTGCATGATGTAACAGGATAAGGCGTGCTAAGAGCCACAAGGGATAGGGAGACGTGGAGAGCCATGATCGCCTACGTCCTGAAGGGACATGGCACATAGAAGAAGAAAAATAACATAGTGGTCATAAATTTGGCATAGTGAAGCGAAGAGTTGTCGATGAATAAACTCTTTCGTTAAATCTTTGCATTTCACGATAGATAACATATTTCATATCACAGCAAATAGAGAAAAATAATTTTTCTCGGGTGTAGTCCTGGTTTGTAGTTTCTTGGGTGTAGTCCTGGTTTTCTAGGGTGTAGTCCTGGTTTATTCGTGAGTGATAACCATTGTCGCATTTATTTTTATTTTTATTTTTTTAATCATATCATCCCAAGCAAGGCGATGACGCCACTGATGCGCATGGGGCTACTTAAGAGTAAAATGATTGGAAAAGAGAAAGCCGGAAACCACATGCTAAAAAGGAAACAAGGGATGAGCCTCTTCACCTGTTCAAAAGACGTGGGTGGAGTTTGAACCGGGCGATAGTTAAGTCTATCTACTCCAATTTTCCTGTTTATAGCGCAACCATTTTTCATCAGTAGTGATGCTTTTTCACAGGAAATGTTTGATAGCAAGTCTAATCTTCAAAGATGTGCAGTGAATTATCTTCGATTAAACCGAGAAACAGTATAATAATGACCAAAGGCCAGGCACTTTTCAGAGTTCATGATTTTTTTTTTTTATGATCGAAGTGTAATTAATATTGAATTGTTTTAATCATTATCGTACAGGTTTGGTTGAGCTTTTTTAATTTCCTCGGTTTTTAGAATAATAATCATGGGTGAGACGATAAACTACAGCCGGCAGCAAGGCCTCTGCTCGAGAGATTGAAGGTTTTGCAGGGTAAGGAAACACCTCTTAATTACGCTTGTTCCCTAACCTGGAGTGGTAGCACATGTTTGTATTCCAGCTCTGGGTAAATAGTGAAATTCTAAGCAAAATAAAAAAAAAGAAAAATACAGGAAAAAATAAAAAATAAAAAATACTATAAATATATAAAATGTATTTTTATATAAAAAATACCAGTAATACATTTTTATACATTCTTATTCTATCATTACTCCACATCTCTATATAACCCGTGATTGTTTATATGGATTATTTTGTTGATTTTATTTAAAATTCTGAAATTTTTGCTCCATCATACAATCCTTGTGGTACATTAAATTTGACGTTGTTTGATTTTTTGATCCATGCTTTACCTTTGTGGAAAAGTATTGATTTTCGTCAATGTAGGATTATATCAATATGTTCAGATGGTATTTTTATGTACTTTTTAGTAAAATTAAATGCTTCCATTAAAACTTTTTCAGAAATTGATGTGTAAAAGTATTTTATGTCATACTTAATGAACGTTGATTTAATTAATAAAATTGCACGTTTATAGTATAGTTACCAAAAATATGCAAAAACTAACAAATTGTAACGACTTCACTCACATCTGTTTAAAATAGCACCAAAGAACAAATATATAAGAAAACCTTCATGACATTAGATTTTATGATTACTTATAGAAATCAAACTGTATTCAAAATTATAACACCAACCAATCTTAAACATGAGTAAAACACATACCACCGAATCTAGTAATTATGTCCACACAAACACGTATATGCATAAAAGCCGAATATCTACTATGCATTCAATTGTGAAAGAAGAGTATCATATAATATTTTTATTACTTCCAAGCTCCCCCACCCCAAAATTAAATATCAACATTAATTAACCTGTAGAAATTGATATGTCTTTAAACATACAAATCAATCACCCATTGTTAAAGTTCGAATATTGCCAGAAATTGATAGTGCGGATTGATCGGAATATTTGAGAGAAACTTTAGTCGATCAAAAATTGGCCAAACTTCCGCATATTGTAGGAGACACTTTCCCATAAAACATAAATTAGAGTACATAAAAATTAAAAGCCTTGATGTACAGAAATCAAACGATAGAAGAAAATGGAATTGAAATGAATATACTGCCCGCCATTGATTATTTTACATAAGTAACGGAAGATATACAAGCAAAAGAAGACGGGCACAATCATTACAAGAAGGCTGTGCAGACATATTGGGCATGTGCTCCGGAAAGATCCTCAATCAATCACAAGAACAGCACTGCACTGGACTCCAGATATCAAAAGAAATAGGGGAAGAACAAGAACGACATGGAGAAGTACAGTGGAGAATGAGATGAAAGCCATGCAGTATTCTTGGGGTTCATTGACTAGTCTTACCCAAGATAGGCAGAGGTGGAGAAACTTTGTCGTTGCCTTACTCACCATTGGGTGTAACGAATGATGAAAAAAATGAATAAGTAACGGATTTAGAAAGGGGAACACGTGAAAAAAAAAAGAGAAAATGCTAGAAAACTCTCAGTAGATCCAAGTTGATAGTGATGCGAAAAAGTCCTGGTGTAAATGAATGCGAACTCTATCGGAAAATTAGCTGACGAAACTAGTGATTAGGTTTCTAATGCCTACAGCTTGTAAAACAATTAGTCCATAGATAGTGAAAGATTAGTGTGGCTTTGTTGAAAACACAAGAAATAAAAATCTAATCTTTGTAAACGGAATGGTGTTAAAGCAAAAATAAAATTGCATGAAGATTCATAGGTTATGAAAAAGTATAAAGCTACTATACAAAATAGAAATTACGATATATTGTAGTAAATATCAGGAGAATTTGATTTATAATGGAAAGTAATCACTAACCATCAATAATAGAAAAAACACACTCCATGCGGAAAGAACAGGAGTTCATTGAAAACAAAACAGCGAGTAGATTAAGCTCTGAGATAAGAGATTAAGAATTAAAATCAACTCTCTTCTTCACTTTTACAAAAATTCACAATGACGTGTAAAATCCTGGTTTTTCCCAAATAGAAAAAGGATTGACAATGTGTTTGAAGAAAAAGTCGAAACCGGATGTCGTAAGTAGATGTTAAATTGATTTACTGATCAATGAAAGCGATTTGCAAGACCATAAAGACACAATATCTAAATGCTTAAAATACTTCGCTCAGCGTCAGCCAGAGAGTCAGATGGGAGCAGCGAGACGACAAGCTAAAATGTAACCCGGAGAAACTTCAACCACGACCCGGACATAGGTCGCGACACTCATTGTTCTCTTTCTCCTTCTTTCTCGTGTGCTGATCCCTTTTTCTTCTTCTCCACCCAAAGACATTCCTATCAAACAAACGCTTATACTTACATACGTACGCATAAACTCTTTCCAACAAATTACTACTACGAACATTTTCTACAATTTTGATACCCTTAACTTTCTAATTGAACATTAATTTCTACCAATTCTTGGTATTCTATTCTTTAATAAATTTCTATTTAATCATACAAAAAGTATATTTTATTCTTCTATTCCACACATCCACACAAATACAATATTCCTACCTGCTACCAACTAACCAGATGAAAACTTTCTGAGAATTCTGACGAGAATTCTGGAATAATCTGTAAGCTCTAAGTAGTTCAGTTATGTATAACACAAGGCCGAATTTATAAGCATTAACCATCTCCCTACGGCTACAAAGTCAAGTGAATGTTTTATAATATAACCTGTATAGCAAGAGTATCCTAAATGAATATAAACAGTTTATTTATTATTGACGGAGATCGGGGAGCCGAGTTCGAATTTCAGCTGAATTCATTGCATTCACTTACGCGCAAATACCTATGGGAAAGGTATTAATACATCTATTCCTTCCAGTTATGGGTTAAATAACAGGACAGATTGGGTTCTATAGCCTTGGTCGGCAACCAGTCTACCGCAGAAAGCAACGGCAACCTACTGCGGGATAATTTTCTGCCCAGTCATGTCTCTTTCGAGACATGATCGCCCAAGCGTGTATCACGTATGGCACTTAACAGACTGAATTTTAACAAGGAATACCAATGACTCTGTACAGATAGTAGATTCGGAATGAAAATAGACAACACCCTTAGATAATGTATTAAATAAAAAATGTCTAACTATTCATTGTAGGAGAGTAGAAGTAATCTTTTTCAGAAAAATTTATACAAAAATATAACATTATTAGAAGCGTTAACATCAAACAATAAAAATTCAATCGAATCGGGAAAGGTGTCAGCCATAAACTAAGCGAATATTAAGAGATAACAAAAGTTAATATGATGGAGATGTATTGTTACCATTGGATGGAAAAAATACTATTGAGTATGTATAAAACTAGGCGGAAAATTTTTAAATATGAACTAAATCAACATTGTGGTGCAGTGGATATTGACTGGGAATGACAAATCAGGGAGCCGAGTTCAAATTCCAGCTGAATTCTTTGCATTAACTTACACACAAAAACCCTTGGAAAGGTATTAATCCGTCTCTTCCACCCAGTTATGGGTTAAATAATAAGACAGATTGGGTTCAAAAGCCTTGGCTAGTAACCAGTCTGAAGCAGAAAGCAATGGCAACCTACTGCGGGATAATCTTCTGCCCAGTCAGTCATGTCTCTTTTGAGACATGATCGCCCAAGCGTGTTTCACGTATGGCACTTAACTAACTGACAGAACATCCTGAGATTAGATGCTCTATTGTTTCGAAACATGGCCATCGGAAGCGTGTATCATGTATGACTGACTGACTTCCAGTTAAATGCAAGCAGTAGTACTTTTCGGGGATACATAAAAAGGAAAGAAGGACTGGAGAATCTAATTCTCACATGACGTAGTAAAAAGAAGTAAAGCTAAAGGAAAGAAAAAGTAACATACCGAGTTTGGGGCGAAATCACAGCAGAGAAAATATAAATAGCTATAGTAAAGCGATAAATGTTAAGAATTAATCCGAGAATTTACAGTATTTACATTATTCAGACTATTGTTCTTATCTTTGTTGCCATTTGTACGACGTTTCGGCTGTTGTACGCGCCAGCATTCTTTAGGTGCTAGGAATTAACTGGAGTAGATAGACTGAAAACTGGAGTAGATAGACTGAACTATCGCCCGGTTCACACTCCACCCACGTCTATTGAACAGGTAAAGAGGCTCATACCTAATCTAACATTCCAAGGGTTTTTGTGTGTAAGTTAATGCAAAGAATTCAGCTGGAATTTGAACTCGGCTCCCCGATTTGACATACTTTACTACGTGGGAAAACTTTACCAGCCTGTAATTGCTGAAATTCAATACAGATTTGAACGCGAAATACAGCATTGAGAATTTTGGCGTGACAAAACCATCTATTCATTTAGGATGTGGTTTCCGGCTTTCTCTTGTCCAGTCTTTTTACTCTTTTCTTTCTTTTTTTTTCAATTGTAGTATATAGACTGAACTATCGCTGTTGGCCTTGTGTAATATCTCGTCGTTTTGGGAGAACGTACCGAGTATACTATCTGCCTTTGAACAGATAAACTACATTTAATCTCTTAATTTTGTTTTTGTCGTCAGACTGAACAAAACAGATAAATGAGGAATGTCTAGGCACGGTGATTCCTACCTTGTAGCATCACCTTCCTCACTGAAGCAAAGAGGGAGAGTCGGTAGGATATCCACGCCAATTGGTTGCGGGGAACGAGCAATACTTAGGCATTGGCTTATACGCGATTATGCACCTCACCTTAAACTTGACTTCTGTTAAATCCTGTCACCGTGGGAGGGACGAGTATATGCAAAGTGTATTATCTTTTCTCTTTATTTCTGATGGTAATGATAATATTAGACGTTTCCGTATAAAGAAAATGACAACAGTCATTCTACTTTCAATTGGGATTTATGAATATTTCTTTTCTTTTTTTCTTTCTAGCCTTTTGTTTGAAGTCATGTAGAACATTGTTATCTTGATCCTGACACTGTTTAACTCTAGAGGTACATTTTCTATTCTTTATAGTTGCTAATGGGGCTTAATCCTCTTCTGATATGCATTCTGGGTGGACCTGAAGGAGCCTGCCACCACCTTTAAATTTGTTGTTGACCATTTTTTTTACACTTTTCAGCGCTGTCTTATCGATTATTACATAAAGTTTCCGATTATCGAAAACATTTGGAAATATTTCAAATTTTAAATCGATCCGCCATTTTGGAATCACTCGCTTTGGAGTCGCTTTGTTATTTTTATTTTTATTTTTTTTTTGGTACGAGTTGCTATTGTTTTGGTCTTTTTCAAGTTTACTTAATTTCTTACGATGGCATCTTCCTCCTAAACTCCAAGAATGGCTTTATTCTAAAATTTCGCAAAGGATTCAATTCTTGAATATGCGCAAACAAAAAAGTTAACTGCACAGGACTGATTTACTATAAGGTTGTATGAAAAATTGAGCCCCCTTCAAAAATTGTTTGAATGTTGAAATTTTTGCAACATTTTTTGTCAATCGGAATCATTTGGGTTTAATCGATAAGATTTCACTGAAAAAGTAAAAAAATAAAGATAATCAACACATTTACAGGTAGTGGTAGTGTCGTACCGCCTAGTGGTTCCAAAATGGAGGATCGATTTACTATAACGCTGTATGAAAAACTGAGACCCCCACCTAAAATTGTTTAAATATTAAAGTTTTTCCAAATTTTTTTCTCAACCGGAAAGTTTCGAGTGTAATTGATAAGATTGCACTGAAAAAAGTAAAAAAAAAATAAAAGACGAAAATATAAAATTTGAAGGTAGTGTTTATTCTTCTTTATGTCCGACGCTTTTTGTTTTTTGAACGGATTGAACTTGCCAAAGACTTTTTTTTTTAATCATATCAGCCCGAGCAAGGCGGTAACGCCACTGATGTGCAGGGGTCTACGTAAGAGTGAAAAGATTGGAAAAGAAAAAGCCGGAAACCACATCCTGAACAGGGAACAAGGGATGAGCCTCTACACCTGTACAATAGACGTGGGTGGAGTGAGAAACGATCGATAGTTTAGTCAATCTACTCTAAATGAGAAAAAAATGAAAAAGAAAAAGAAAAGTGAAAAGATTGGAAAAGAAAAAGCCAGAAACCACATCCTGAACAGGGAACAAGGGATGAGCCTCTACACCTGTACAACAGACGTGGGTGGAGTGTGACCTGGGCGATAGTTTAGTCTATCTACTCCAATTGAGAAAAAAAAATGAAAAAGAAAAAGAAAAGTGAAAAGATTGGAAAAGAGAAAGCCGGAAACCACATCCTGAACAGGGAACAAGGGATGAGCCTCTACACGTGGGTGGAGTGTGCATTGTTTCAAATCATTGATTTACAAGATTTCTGGAACTTTTGTTGAAATATCTGCGTATGCACAAGATTATGTTTCATGTAAATGAGCAACACTTACCCTACGAGCAAACGACATGATACTGAGAGAGGTCTACATACTTTACTACGTGGGAAAACTTTACCAGCCTGTAATTGCTGAAATTCAATACAGAATTGAACGCGAAATACAGCATTGAGAATTTTGGCGTGACAAAACCATCTAATTCAAAGATCTGACTGTTTCCCGTTCTGATCAAATTATTAACATATTGCGCCGATTGATTGTGAATTGAAAAAGAGGTAGAAGATAGAAGATGTAAGCTTAAATAATTAGATGATTGCGAAAATGTTTCAACACCTCTTACAAAGATTCTATTACTAACAGTGAATTGAGAATGCAATTCAAACATGCCATTGAATTATATGAAGATATAGTCATGGTTTGAAATTAAAATGCATTCAAGATATGTTTAGAAATCTGCAAGGCTTGTCAAGACAAAGCGACAACGGACATTGAAATGAAGGTGAAGTAAAGCGACATCATGAGAGGGAATATAAATATTAAGGGTAGTGTTATATATTTAACTGTCTGGTACAAGGCCACAAACAAACACGGGTGTATATAAAAATATATCAGTGATATTTTTATTAATGAACGATGGACCGTGTGGCCTAGTGAACAGAGAGTTGAGGGAGTGCGCCTCTAAGGTTGACAGGGTGACGGGGTGGGGTGTCGTCGTATCTGTTCTCCTCTACGTCTCTCTGCCTAGACTGCCTGTCGAGACTGACTGACTGACTCTGACTGACGAATCCGTGTTTTCGCAGTCTTTATATATCTTCCAAAACCGGGACTCGTTTCTTCCGGCTTTGCCTTGATCACGCGACGCCTACGTAAATTCTCAGAGACACCTGTTCTGTCTGCCTCTTGTAGCCATTTCCGCTACTGCCGGAAATAAGGTCAAACAAACATCCGTTCCTTTCAACGACCGGAAAACACCCCCGCTTCCTCACTTCCTTCTTCGGGTGGGGCCAGATTATTACATTACAGTAGAAGTCATTATGTTTTCAAGATATCTGTGACGATCTGTGATGATGATAACATGCCATATGTCTATTTCTTCATTTTCTTCTTGAGAAAACGTCGATGACTTTGATAGACCGTCAGTGTGTACACTAGCGTTTCAGAGTCGGATTGTGACCTGTTGGCACCCTAGGTTAATGACAGATTCGCCATCTACCTAGCTCGCAGCAGTCGTGAATATTTTTAATCATAATAGGTTTTAGCAAAACACACACACACACACACACAATTATTTATTTTTTTAATCATTTCACCCCGAGCAAGGCGAAAACGCCACTGATGTGCAGGGGGCTACATAAATGTAAAAAGCTTAATTAATTAGAAAAGAGTGAGGAGTACAAACTAGTTAGAAAGGAACAATAGAAAGCTGAGAAAGCAGGTGCGATAACAGATACATAGGTGGAGAGAAAGGGAAGGTTATACAGAGGTGGGGAGAGAGCTAGAGTCCAGTGGTTAGTAGATGAGTATTGACTTTGCATTTAAATTTCTGGAGGTTGTAGCCGTCAGGAAAGCAAGAATACGGGACTGAGTTCCACAGGCGGGATGTGCGAGAGAGGAAGCTGCAGGAGTAGAATTGTCGTCTGCATTTGGCTAACCTGATTGTGAATGGGTGGGACCCAGTTGCCAGTCTGGTTGCACGAGTAAACACCTGTTGAGGAGGCATCAGTGACTTAAGCTCATCCGAGCAGAAGCCATGAAAGTATTTATAGAAGAGACAAAGGGAGGCCACATTTCGATGGGGAAGTGGCTGCAGTCGAGTCGCCAGATCAGTACCTATCACATTTCAAACTCTCCTTTGGAGCTTGTCAAGAACACTGAGGAGAACGGCATGGGCACCTGACCATAAATGGCAGCAGTACTCCATGCACGGACGGATGGTTGACTTGTATATATGCAGGATGGATTCAGGTGGAAAAAACATCCTGGATCGACATAGTGACCCAACCTTCTTAGCAGTAGATTTTGCTATGGATTCAATATGGGTTGAATATCTTCTTCTTCAAGTACCTATCCCTTCATAGGCGATCATGAACTTCCACTTAGTTCCGTCTCTTGTCGGTCTCAATATTTTCTCTTGGGATCCCTTACAAACCGCAAAGATTGGACGCTAGATCAGTAGATCAGTGGATGAAAATACTTTTAACAGACGAGTCAAAATTTGAAATTTTGGCTCTAAAAGTAGACGGTATGTTCGCCGGAGATCAAAGGAAAGGTACCTTGCAAAATGCATTGTACCAACAATGAAGCATGGAGGTGGAAATAGTCTTGTTTGGGGATACTTTAGTGGCCAGGGAGTTGGAGACCTGAAGAAAATTGATTGAAAGAAAAATGTATCATCATATTCTTATCCGCCATGTTGTCCCATTTGGGATACGTTTACAAGGATTTATTTATCAACAAGACAATGACCTTAAACATATTTTAACCATTGTAAGAATTATTAAACTAAAAAGAAAAAGGAAGGAAGGAAGGCTTCGGAATTTGAATTGGCCCCCACAAAGCTCTGATCTCAATTCTTTTGAACATCTATGGGATATTCTGGAAAAAAAATTGATAAATCTAATGTTACTTCATAAGACACACGTTGGGAACAAAAAAAAGCTGCTTGGCAGGAGATATCATAAGATACATTGAAGAAGCTTGTGATGTCAATGCCTGACAGAATGAAAGTTGTGATCAAAGCAAAAGGCTGTTATACTAAATATTGAATTTATTTTGTACCAAATATTTTTGACTTGTTAAAGCATTTTTTTAATCGTTTCACTCCAAGCAAGGCATTCCACTGCCACTATTGCGCTTGTGGCTACATAGGGGAAGGTAAATGGAAAGAGTGGTTAGATATAGAAAATGTCAGAAGGGGGGTGATTGGTAGTTGGGAGGATGGGAAGAGTGTTTGAAAGAATGAAAGCGAGTTATTGTATTAGGAGGTGTCTATTGACATTACATTTAAACTCCTGGAGATTGTAGCCGTCGGGGAAGCAGTCATGTGGAAGGGAATTCCACAGTCGGGAAGTACGAGAAAAGAAACTGTTGGAGTAGAAGTTGCGGTTGATATATATATATATATATATATATATATATATATATATATAATCATCCGCAGACAGATCTGTTTCGCTGTATCACAGCTCATCAGTACGGTTAGACTCCGATTGTTTTAACCCAGGGTTGTAACCCGACTGAATTGGTGTCAGTCTGTGATTATACCTCTGAGCTATGTGCGCTCGATAGAAGGAGGCAGACTTTTTATCGTGTATATTATCATTATACACGCACAAAAGCTGAGAGTGTTCTAATTCATTGCTGAATGAACGATGCGTAGATGCTAGAGTAGCTACTGTTTTTCAAAGTCTAACATTCTTCCAGTGTGCTCAAACAATATATATATATATATATATATATATATATATATATATATATATATATATTAGTCATCCACATACAAGCGCGTTTCGCTGTATCACAGCTCATCAGTGTGGCTAGACATATCCACTTGCTTCTGCCGGGACCGAAATATATATATAACGATAGATAGATAGATAGATAGATATTGTATATTTGGGTAACAATCATACTTTTACACAGGTTTCATTAAGAATAACAGACAAGGTATTATTATTAAATTTCTTATATAATTTTTAATGTCAAACTGTACAAAGCTTTTGATCTTTCGAGCGCTTTCAGCTATACTTTTAGCCATTATCAAAAGTTAATTTTGCTTTACTTGTAAATAAGCATGTGGGGAGCTTATGCATAGAGTGTATTGTGTATGTTAAGTTCCGAAAACGGTAAGCACATTGTTACCGTTTTCTTAATTGATGTTATTAAATGTGGTATTTTTGTTTTATTAGGAATGCCTCTATTATTTTTAATCTGTTTTTGCATGTGGATGATTCTATTATGTATGTATCATCAACGAGGATATCCTGGATAGGCCCTGGATGATATCGATGTGTATTTTAAAAGAGATCGGATGGAACTTTTGTGGCAAAGGTGTTATTTCAATCTTCTTGTCATTTTTATGGTAGTATAGCCAATGTAATTGTTTACAGATTTGGATAGTCAAGGAATACAGTTATTCAAAAGACATATAAATTCGTAAATAACACCGATTCTCTGCAGTTTAGATTTTGCAGGTAAATTATTATTATTGATAATGCGTTTGGCATTTTTTAATTTTTTTTATAATAGATAATTAATTAAATTTATTGTTTGTATTCTTATATAATTTGAGTTCCGAAAAGAAAACATTATACGAACACATAAAAATTATCTAAAATAGTTAACGTTAATACCTTGTCTGTTATTTTTAATGAAACCTATATATATATATATATATATATATAGGTATAGTTGTCAGTCCGTCTATTCCCTCCCGTTTCTCCCTTTCCTTCTTTGTTTCCCCCTTCCCCTACATTTATTGTCATTTATTTATTTGTTTGTAATCTTATGTTTATTATTATTATTTCTATTATGTTCCCTCTTCATTCTACGAAAACGTTCATTCCGGCAGAAATTTTATGTCAGATGGAGGAAATATTGTAAAAGAGGCTGATGACATGAGCTAATTAAGATCATTGAAATGAACTGTAGACACGCACACATATATATATTTATATATATATACATATTCATATGAATATATATGGTTATATATATATATATATATGTGTGTGTGTGTGTGTGTGTGTGTGTGTGTGTGTGTGTGTGTGTGTTTAAGCAGGACTTACAGAGAGGTATGCATAAAAATTCATTGTTCGTCGCACTTTTTAAAAAGGCTCGGTACAAAGCAATATAAATAGAGAAATAATTGTAATTTTTTTGTTCTAACTAGTAATAATAAAAGCATTTCACATCACTTTTGTCTTAATTCACTACAGTCAGCCCACCGGACTTTGTCTTCCATTTCATTTTACTCAACACCCCACCCTGTTGTAAAACGTTTTTATTGTAGTTTCTTATTACAAAAATATCACAACTATATATATATATATATATATATATATATATATACATATATATATATATATTTAAACTTACAACTTTTCAGTAGTTTTTCCTATATATATATATATATATATATATATATATATATATATATATATATAACATTATTTTAGTACGATGGAATGAAAGACATTACTATGAGTTGTATTATTAATTTTGCAGATTAATTGTTCCAATATGAGCAGAGAAAAAATAAGATTAATAGATAATAAATTTTTTTTCATTCGGTTGTATTATGAACGCAGATAATAAATTGTCAAGAGAGAAAATACTGCAAAATGAAACATTGAAAATTAGCTGTTTATAGAAGTGAATTAAAAACATTTGCAGGTGTAGGCAGCAGGTCAGGCGAGGTCAACACATAGGCCGGCAATTATTTGATAAATCGGAAACAACATGACTAAGAAAAGTACCATTGAAAGCACGGAACATTACAGCTCTTAAAAGTGGAAAGGAAGCCGTAGCCAAAACATTGTTTTGGATTGTTGAAAAGAGATTGTCACAAATCTTTGATGAGGGCAAAAGGATGAATCCTGAAATTTTCAATTTTCCTGTGAACGGACTTAAAACCTGAAGAATAAATTATGTAATCAGTTGAATGAAAGAAAGAAGACGGGAAAATGTGATGTCACCAGAAATAGTGCTGCTTCATTGGTTAAGCCAAGGGAAGGAAGTAGCTCCGCCTCAAAATGCATAGGCGGGAGGGGTTTCATTGGGCAGAGATGGGATTTGCTTAAACACCCAGGGTCAATTATGACTTCCACCATTGAATTGAGGATGTGCGTTGTGGTACAGTGTATATCGGCTCGGCACTTGGGAAAGGTATTAATCCGTCTCTTCCTTCCAGTTA